>CM069296.1:1112500-1625000 GCA_035609425.1 Epinephelus awoara
GTAGTTCACCAAAAATGTAAGGAATTCTACTAGTGTTATAAAAAGCGGGGATACTATTTGTTGGAAATCTAGCAGGTCTCACGCAGCGGCCCCAAAATGTTGGGATCTATGCCTCATCAAGGTCCTGACTTCATAATAGATCTCCAATAAAGTATCAAATTAGCTACCAGAAATAATTGATAATTATTACTAATTGTCATTAAATATGTTAAATAATATGAGGTAATTTACACCATTCCCAAAAAGGGCAAAATGATAGCCAGTAAATGGTACTGGCCTCATAAAGTTCACTAAACTATTAATTAGGAATTTTGATTAATAATTAAATTAACCATAACCAAAATTAATAGTAAAGCCTGAAGGATTATGGAGTTCTTGACGTAGCAGAGGGTGACTATTAATTCACTCTTGTGCAATATTAAACTGACATTAAGTATGATTCCAAAAATATATATTTATTCATAAAGCAAGCAAAGCAAAACAAAATACACAGACTCTAACTTACCATATACAAGCTTGGTGTGTGTGTGCGTGTGTGTGTGTGTGTGTGTGTGTGTGTGTGTGTGTGTGTGTGTGTGTGTGTGTGTGTCTGTGTGTGTGAGACAGAGAGAGAGAGAGAGAGAGAGGGGGGGAGAGAGAGAGAGAGAGAGAGAAAGACAAAGGCAGGTGTAGTAATCGAAGGGCCGTTTGTCCTACAAAACAAAATGGCTGTCAACAGCAAACTACAAGGTGGCCGAATCAAAGCTGGCTGCTAACTCAACTTGGTTCTCCTTGTCTCTTGAAAGGGGATGTGTGTTGCATTTGCCCTGCTGTACAAGGCTGGCCACCAAAAATGATATCTATGATCCAGTAGAATCACAACCTATAGGGACAACCCAGTCAACTTGCTGCTGGAAATCCAATATGGCCGCAGCAAACAGGGCCGCCAACAGCAAATGGGTTGGGCTATATCTTTAGAACCAGATGAGCTAGAGATGCAAACTTGGTGTCTGTTTTATGGTTTCTGGCCATCAGAAAGTCAATGGAATACTTATTAGGGATACACCGAAATGAAAATTTGGGGCCGAAGCCGAAGCCGAAGCCGAATAATATTAAACGCTTGGCCGAATACCGAGTACTGAGTACTGAATATCGTTGTTTAGTTTTTCATTAGTTTTTGCAGATGAACCCCCTCCAGATTAGTGTACCAAAATAGGGACCCACTGTACGATACCAATGAAAATATCACGGTTCTGAGTAGTATCGGATACCACAGTGAAAATGATGCAGATGCGCCTTTTATCATTTATAAAAAGATAAATCACTTTTCTATAATACATCAATGATATTTCAATGGAATAAATTACTTACTTACTGACTTATTCATAGTTCAAAAACAGCATCAATAAGTGATTAACATAAGGGGGATTGAAATAAAAAAATAGAATAAAAATCAACCAGCCACCCTCCTCCCCTGACAGTCCCTTCATAAGTAAAGAACAGTCCCTTCATAAGTAAAGAACAGTCCCTAAAGTGCGGTGAGGCTTTTGGGCCGTTACCTGCCACCGAGACAGAAATGTGAACGGCTCCTTTCTCCTCTGACACGTCACATATCTGTGTTCGGCTGACTCGGCTGTTCAGGTACTACTGGGCAGTCATGACGCCAAGAAGAGGATATTATTGGAGCCCACTTCTCCGTCGCCGGTAAGCCGATGGCCGCCGTATTTGACAGGAATACATACTGTCTGTGTCTGTGACCCCCGTTCAACCGGTGGGATTCGCCTATCGTTTCTGCTGGTGGTTGAAATCTGTACTCACACAGCGTGCTGAATGATTTAAGCCTGTTTTGCTCGCTCAAAACTATTTTTAGTCGCAAATGCGAGTGCCACGACGGACGGATCGCCACACTGCCGACATTTCACTCCGCCCGCACGCTGTTTGATTGCGTTATCAAAACACGCCGCTATTATTCGGCCTTGTTCTTAACTTATTCCACCGAATACCGAATGTGTGTATTTTTTGCAATATTTGGCCGAATATATTCGGTTACCAAATTTTCGGTGCATCCCTAATACTTATCTTCATGATTTGGTGTGTCTGGACCCTTAAGTTCCATATTTTCAAGATGGCGGCTACCGGAAAACCAGTTTTACTATGACCTTTACCATGACTGTTGACTGTTTTGGCAAATGTTCTACTTTTTGAGCTATACAAATACATTGGCTCAGGTTTATGCTTGAGCTCGCTTTTGCATACTGTCAATATGGCTGCAATCTCAAAAATATGTAGGCCATATTATTACATATGTCCCCCTCAGATTCCATGTATTCAAGTTTTTTGAGTATGCAAAGTGTTAATCTTCACTATGTTTGTCTTCTTCTGATCACTGGACAATGACTCACACAGTGCCTTCAGACCCAGTTCTTTCACACTGATCAGGTTGTCCTTGACTGTTGAATCAGCACACTGTCCTGTTGATATGTTGATCAAGGATGATGTGGTCACTGTAAATGGGTTAGTCTCCACTGCTGCCATGACCTTGACGACCATCCTTGCATCCCTAGTTACACGACTTTGACCCGACTCATGGTGTGGGCTGGAGGAGTAGAGGTGGAGCATAGACTTGAGCTCTGCAGAGACAGCTGCAGTGAGTGGTTTTGTGTACACCGACTTTGTCTGGGCAGCAGGGCTCAGTGTAATGCCATCCAGACCACTCGCCTCCTTGGCATCTGCATTATACATCTGCTCCAGAAGCATGTCAAGAGAAACACTGTTGTGGTTGCCATCTGCTCATCTACCAACAAATACACCTGCCAGCAGTGCTTCATGTACCTCTGGGGCTGTGTCTGGCAGTTTCTTCATCTCAGCCAAATACAGAGGCAAAGTTTGCTGCCCATATTTGTAGTGGCCTGCTGCAGTGAGGTAGGGTAGCATTCTTGCTGATTCACAGAGATGTCCTGTCCAGTCACCTTCCCGCTGGTAGTAGATAAAATTGTGGAGGATGTCTGACATCTCCAGGAAGGTTGACCAGAGGACTGCAGTTGGTTGCCCATTCATTGATTCATGGAAAAGCAGTAGCTGCTCTCATAGGACTGGTATCTGTGGATGTGTCATCTGGATCATCTCTAACTTCTGAGTGCTAGTGGAATCTTTCTCAAACAGGATCTTCAATACAGACTCAACCTGTGGCTTCCAGTGCTGTGTTACCTTGTCTGCTGCCCATGCCTCAAATGCTTCCCAGAACAGGTGCCACATGGCTTCACTAAGGATCTTGAGGGCATGTAAGGTTTGGTAGTAGTCAGCCTTCTCACCAAACATCTTTTGGCAATTCCTTCCTGACAGAGACCTGCTGCTACAAGAAGATCCTCTGCACCTGCATCCCTGATGATCTTGCAAATAGCCTTCACGTAGTTGTGAGCTTGATGGAAGCCTCCCAGTAACAACATTACATTACAGAACTCATCTTGGTGCTTGTTTCTGATGGCAACTGCAGGTTCATATGTAGCCTGATCTCCAGTGATAATGGTGTATTTATCACCCAGTGCACGTCATGTAGTGACTAGTTTTATCTCTTCTTTAAGAACAGAAGGATCAGTTGGAGGTGCTGGGATGAGTGGAAGATAGCTAATAATGCTAGCCTCTCTACATGGGTGGAGGTTTGCACAGAATGCAGAAAAGCCAGGTAAACCTGATTCTGCATCTGGAAGAGCGTCCAGCAACTGTGAAGTTGAAACCATTCTCGCTAGGTGCCACAGAAGTAAAAGGTCTTCGGCCATACCATCTGAGGAGGTCTCCAGACTCTCTAGCCTCTCAATGTACTCAAGAGACCTGGACCTAGTCTTTTGCTGATATCTAACACCCGAGAGAGTCTTTCTACTATCAGAGGTGGAAGTGCAGACTCTGGCACCCTTTCAGGACTCTGTTGATCTCTCGGTTTTCAATTATGATTGCAAATACAATAGGCTTGTACTTACGTCATGTGTACCCTACTTTATGCCTCTGAGGTGAGGAGTTTACCTCATGGCTGATCAGGATTGCTGGGATCTGAGATAATTGCTTTGTCTGACAGTGACAGTAACCTATTGGCAGAGTTAGGTATAACGTTTGATTACTTTTTGCATTAAAAAGTAACCTAACGTGTTAGTTTGCTGTTTGAGTAATCAAATACTTGAGTACATTTTCAAACAAGCCATCAGTTACTTCTGTTACTTTTAGAACGCTGGTCCTTCAGCTTCGAAACAGCAACGACTGTCTTTTGGTTATAATAATGGAGTAAACATTCAATGTTCAGTCCTAAAGAAGCCATAAAGCTTGTGGCTAGCTACGTGGTAGAAGAAATGCTGCTGTTGTCTACGGTGGAGGAGGACTCGTTGACAGACAGGTCAGACTCAGGACTTGCATTATGCCTGGTACACACTAGTACTACACTCGTACCGTGACTTGGCCGACAGACATGACACACTACACAATGGTACTCACCAATTATCCCCAGTCGTCTTTCATGACGTGTGTGATGTCATCGGGTTATTCTTGTCCTATTTTCATTACTTTTACTATTTTTTCAGTCACTGTGTCTGTTCATGTGCCAGTTGACATGTTGTTGTAGTCACCTAAAAGCGCCAGCAGATAGCAGGGGCTACATTTGAAGTACCGTACGCAAACATTCAAGCTAACTGTATCCTCCACAACCAAGTTCCTACAAATGTTTCACAATAAAAGCCTATTTAGAAAATGGAGGGATTCTCTCAGCTGAGATTATAAGGGGCTTTTAATCTGAAAGAAATTCAGGTGTTGAGTTTGAAATGACGGTGCGATGTTAACTTTATAAAGACAACAGGAGTGGATAAAAGGTAAATATATAAAAACACAGAGGGATTAATAAATGACGGCCCTTTTATAATGTAGTCTGTTTCAAATGAAGCTGGTAGCCTCTGCAGTTGTGGTGAGTAAAAGCAACGCCACCATTTGTGAATGTTATTACTTTATGTCCGACCATGAGGATGTAACATTGTTTGCTAGCTTGATGCTAATGGCAGTACTGAGTGGGTTGACAAAGTGCCTCTGCTGTTATACATTATCATTTCCCCCTTTTACTCTGTGTGGTAACATCCCTAGAGGAAATATTAAAAACGCTGGGGTTTTGTTGCCCTACAGTTGTCCACGTCAGCATATCGTTCTGTGTTTCTACTGGTCAAAATGACGGCTGTGATGGGAGAATTGGATCTCAGTGAAGGGCCATAACTTTAATTTTGGAGACAAAAAAAAATGTAGGCTTAGCGCCCTGTGGTCCATTGCCCAACAGGAAATGTAGAATACTCAAAAGTACTTTAAAAGTGCTTGAGTTACTTTTCTCAGAGAGTAACATTGGAAGTACTTTAAAAGTAACTGAATTACTTTGCTCAGTGATTGGTTACTTTAAAAAAAAGTAACACAGTAAAATACTTTGATTACTTTTAAAGTAACCCTTACCCAACTCTGCCTATTGGTTCAAAAATAGCCTACAGTTTCCAGTGTTCCAGTTGCCATTCTTTGGTATTCAGAGCACTGGTCCTCATGACGGGGGGACGATGAACAGGAAGTTCACTCAAACTGGCCCTGGATAGGCCAATTATCAGGAATTATTGAACACTGTGCAGCCATTCAAAATTGAGAATTCAAATATGTCAGTTGGTTACAACATTGCATATCTTGAGATAATTTTAGAGACTAACATTTGTAATGCACTGATATTTAGTTAAATATGTACTGGAACCAAAAGTGCTATTTTTGCAGTAGGTTAGATGCTTCATTGTTTGGACCCACCATGTATATTTCCAGTTGTTAGTTGACCAGGTTGTTCTGCACTGGTGTGATTTTGTTTTGAGACATAATTTCTGGATCACAATATGTTATAACATTCCATACCTGTTAAAACCCTCTTTGGCCCCTGGTAACTCATTGTCAGGTAACTGCCATCTTGGAAACATGCAAATTAAGGGTCCAGACACACCCAATCATGAAGATCAGTATTCCATTGACTTTCTGATGGCCAGAAACCATAAAATAAACACCGTGTTTGTATCCCTGGCTCATCTGGCTAAAAGATATACCCAAACCCATTTTCTAATGGTGGCCCTGTTTGCGGTGGCCATATTGGATTTCCAGTAGCAAGTTGACTGCGTTGTCCCTATAGGTTGTGATCCTACTGGGTCATAGATATCATTAGCAATAGCAATCCAAAAAAATGAGATCTTTTCCCCCAGGGTACTCCGGATGCCTGCAAACTTCCAGCCAACTTCCCCCCACCTTTCTCGAGGTGTGCCTAGATTCCACTGTAACACGCCCATTTATTCAATTACAAGGTGTTACCATGAGATGGCGCTTCCCTCACAGAAACACAAAAACTAACAAAAATTTAGAGGCGCTTGTATTTTACCTAGCAGTATTTCCATTCTATGCTACATTATTAATATACTCCACTGTCTCAGATGCGAATATTACACTTTTATTGCACTACTTTTATTTTAAAGATTTTGTTTGCCCCATTAGTTACAATACTTTTGTGCAATAATATAAATTTATTGCTAGGTTATATTATTACAGGCAGCCATAAGCCACCCAGCAGTAATTAAGTTGAAATGACCACCTTTATCTGCTGCAGCATCAGTGTTATAAAGAGGTTAGTTATTAAGGAAAACTTAAAATGTTGTTACAATTGGCCCAGGTCTCCCCTATCTGAAAATTCAGTTAGTCTCTCAGAATAATGAGAAACGCTCTGAAAATAACTGAAACTAAACTGAACTGAACATAATTACTTAAATCATTTTGAAAAAGCTGCTCATTAAGAGACTTAAATTAAAAAAAAAACACATTAATATTAATTAAGAGACAAAATCATTTTTTTGGTTTATAATGTGAAGAATTGTAAAATGTCCCTTTTACGAGGTAGTTCAGACATCGATGGTGACGATGCGTTGTTGAATGTTTGCATCAAAAGTAGGGCTGTGGAAGTTAACGCGTTATTGTCTAATTAAGTCGAGATGATTTTATCGCCACTAATTTTTTTAACGCGCGATTAACGCGAGCCTTACCCTGGCTTCACCAAAGTATATCACACTGCGTGGACGACTGCTGTTGTACGGTTTGGCGGCCAGGCGATGTGAGCCTCGGCCCACACCGTAGTTTGCGGAATCAGGAAGCAATGCACACATGTTGATGCAGTAGACGTAAACAAACCCCCGTGAGCAGTAGCTAGGATATGGATAAAAACACCATTTTGAACGGCAAGTTCAGCTACAAAGCCTTGCCAGATGGCTCTCTTGACAGGACAAACGTCATTTGTGTTTACTGTGGAGCTAAATTTAGTTATCACCGGAGTATAACCAGTCTCAAATATCACTTGTCGGCCAGGCACACAGCTGATGCAGAGAGCCCCGCGCCCCCTTGCCTAAAGCAAACAACGCTGAATGTGCAAGGTAAACAGATGGACAACTCTACTAAACGCAAACTTACAACAGCAGTCGCTAAATGGGTGGCTAGAGCTTGCCGTCCGATTAGCGTAGTGGAGGACGTTGGTCTGCGTGAAATCATACGGATCGCATCCAATGACTGGACATATGAATTACCTTGTAGAGACACCATTACCAACAACATCCACGACCTGTTTGACAACGAGAAGGCTGAAGTGTCGGAGGCGTTTGGGAAGACGAGCACAGTTGCGCTCACCGGAGACTATTGGACAGGGCAGAGCCCAGCATTGACATGGAGGACTGTCCGCAGCAGTGGTGGGCTGACCATCAAGGGGCACACAGCATGATGGCCGGCCTTGCACGCAAGTACTTGGCAACACCTGCCACCTCTGTGCCATGCGAAAGGTTGTTTTCACTGTCTGGGCATGTTGTCAATAAGAAGAGAGCCTCACTGGCTTCTGAAAATGTCAACAGGCTTGTCTGCTTTAGCAATTGGCTCAGAGCAAAGAAATAAGTGTTCTGTTAAAAAAAGAAAAGATATGTAGGCTGATGTTTAGCTCATTTTGTCTGATAAAAAGAGGAAGTGGAGGTTGATACTTGATAGAAGCTGTTGCCTGATACTAATATATACTTTCAACATATTGTACCACAGTAGCCAGAACTACAACGACAGTATTATTACTTTCATGAATGTTGTTGTAAGCTACTGTCATTACCGAGGATGTCATACAGATTACTGTATTGTGTCATACAGATTACCGTTAATTTGTTATGCTGATCTGTTCTGTACGACATCTACTGCACGTCTGTCCGTCCTGGAAGAGGGATCCCTCCTCAGTTGCTCTTCCTGAGGTTTCTACCATTTTTTTCCCCCCGGTAAAGGGTTTTTTTTGGGGGAGTTTTTCCTTATCCGCTGTGAGGGTCTAAAGGACAGAGGGATGTCGTATGCTGTAAAGCCCTGTGAGGCAAATTGTATTTGTGATATTGGGCTTTATAAATAAAATTGATTGATTGATTGTTTATTTCATCTGTTAAAATGAGAAGAGATCAAAGCTGTTGTTTTTGACTGTTAAAAAGAGAAGAGGTCGAAGCTGATGATTTTGTTTGTTAAAAAGAGAAGGTGGGGCTGATATATTTTGGAGATGGAGGCTGGGTTGTTCAGCCTCTGCTGAATACAACAGCTGTTTATAGGCTATAGCCTGACTGCACTAGTTTGTTTTGAATTTGATGCAAATGTGCAATGCATTCTTTTTGTTAATAAATTGGTATGCCAATCTGTTATTGTGTTGGGCTTTTTTTTTTCTTTTTTCAATGAAGTTTGCACATATTATTTTGTTACTGACTGACAGTATTTTTCATTGTGGCAACAAATAAACATGCATTATTTATGGCATAAAGCAAGATTTTGTCTGTTCTCATGTTGATAAAAGTATTACAATTTGAAAAAGGTAGATTTCGAATGGATACTAAATATGTGATTCATTTGCGATTAATCCTGATTAATTATGATCAAAATTCGATTAATCGCGATTAAATATTTTAATCGATCCACAGCCCTAATCAAAAGTTCATATAGTGCACTTAGTGTGATGATGTGAGTGCCTGGGAAAACCTATTCAGATGGAAACACTCACCATTCAGAAGAAATGAAAAGGTTCATGGTAATGCTAATTATGTGTTTGAGCTCTCTCACCTTCCAAGATAAACAGGACCACATTATATCATGCTAATGAAGGTACTTCACTCCTTTTCAGTTAAAAGGCTCTGCAGGCTACATGCAGCTTGACCGTCGTTGTGGCTGCATGTGAGGATGAAATGCCAATTTCAGCCTGTGATCTCTCATTGACTGACAGACAGCCTCATCCAAGTGACATTTTACATTTCTTCATATTTAAAACTAATGAAATTTGTTAGTTTATTGACATTTTACAATTGTTCATATAAAACAAACGAAATTTGTTCATTCGTGATTAAAGGATAACTTTGGTATTTTTCAACGCGCGCCCTTTTCCCCATGTGTATGTGTGCGTATGATTAATGGGTACAACTCGTTCTAAAATTGGTTCAGTATTGAGGGAGCCGGATGCTGTAGCTCTCTCTTCTTGTGGGACAGCCGTTTTCTTGAGGAAGAGGTGTTTCGGGATTGGAAACTCTCCTTCGGCTGGCAGTAGTCATCTTGAGAGAAGTGAGCACTGCAGACCCGATGGTGGTGTCTGGACAGGAGTGTTAGCATCCATTTGTAGCACAACTAGCCACACCTTCAGCATCTCGCCGTCCAACAAAGGCAGCCTATGAAAGCTGTACGGGATGTTGCGCGACATCCTGTTCTTGCGTTCGGGAAAAAGGCCCATTTATTTGAGCACTCCAGCACACTTCATACACATACTCACTTACAGTACCTAGCGGGGCAGCCCTCCCCTTCTCTGCTCCAACACTGATTGACAGCTGACTCCACTCATCGCACTCATAACACTGGCGATTTGAACCGTGGCGGAAAAAAAGCACTTTTAAAGCAGCTGTGTGGAACTTTTTACCATTAATAAAACTGTCCCTAGTTCGTATCACCCCCCTTGAAGATCCGCATATTTATTTGAACCCAACAGTGACAAAAAAGCCTTTCTCTATATGGCTATTTAGCGTAGCCTAGCTCGGGTCGGACACACAGCGGAAGTCAGAAAACCAGAATACGGCACCCGAGGCGGAAGTGATTCTGCTCGCCCGCAGCGGCCCGCAGCGATTAAACCACAGAAGAAGAAGGAGCGGTGTTTACAGTTCTTCGAGTAAGCAGTACACAACGGGCATTGCTGAACACATAACACCTATCAGTTTTACCAGAGATGTATCTATGAGGACTTGGTTGTACTTTTGATGTCATGGCGGATAACGAAGGAGCATCATCTAAAATTATCTGTGACTGTGACCAACACAAATATACAGCAGGCAGCTGTCCTCAGTTTATAAGAAATTCAGAGCTACACCAGAACATTTATGAACAGGTCTTACTTTACTACTAATTTGTGTGTAACATTAGCATGTTAGCATGTTTCCACTAATTACTTGGACTGACCTAACGTGAGTAGCGTTAGCTTTGCAAGCGAAGACTGCAGGTAACAGCTTTGCTGTGTTAGGATTATGTTATGTCTTCACTGTGTATCTTCACATAAAAGAATACTCAGACGATTTGGGAGTTATGCCCTTTCTCTATCATTTTCATATTGAGACAACATGATCGATATCTTCTTTTGTGTCTGTACGACCAGTGGCTGGGTCTCAGCGGTTAACATTGCGCTGATAGAGGGTCAGTATGTCCTGCACTGTGATCCGCGGAGGGTTACACCGGTGAGCAGGCACAGACGTACCTTGTAACAAACCCAGCTGTTTATTTAGCCTAGCGATATCTCCGGATTTTAGTAGCTGCAATGGACGACTTTGAACGCGATTTTGAAGAGTTTCTTGTAGCGGACACAGATCCAGAGCCATACCTCTTTGATTCAGAGCATACAGATGAGGAACTCCATGTGTTGAATGCTGAGCAGAGATGAGAGAGGCTGAATCCTCCGCTACTATTTTCCTGCACATAGTGGGATTCGGTGCTACCATCGTTGGGGAGATATATCATCAGGAGGAAAAGCGCCGCAGAGAGTGCATCACAAGGAATGAAAACTTTGCAGCAATCACTAATCCTGGCGTGATTGAAACTTTTTTTCATGTTCCTAAGATGAACTGGAAAAAACGCTCCAGGCCTGCAGGAGCTGATGGACAGCTTTCAATCAGGTGAGTAATATCGTCCATGTCGTCTCTTTGTTTGCCATTTACCGAGTGACCTAGCGTACCTGTCCCAGAGCCAGCTGCAGCTGTTGCTCATCGGTGTATCCCTCCGCGCAAGATGCACTGACAGTGACATGCTAACCGCTGTCTCAATATGAAAATGATAGAGAAAGGGCATAACTCCCAAATTGTCGGAGTATTCTTTTCACATAATGATGCGGACTCAGCAGATGACTTGTTAACTGTTTATTCCTCTTTATACCGAACGTACACGGCTGCTTCTCATTGTTTCCAGTAGCACAACAACGGTTACTACATTACCCAGAATAACTTGAGGCTCACACTACTATGGTAGCCTTAGTAGCTCAGAATACACAACAGATTAGATTAGATCAGAACAGAAACACGCTTTACGACACCAGGCTGTGGGTGTCATACCGCTTCGACCAAAGGGGCGCTATAATCAACAAAAACGAAAAGTTCCGCACAGCTGCTTTAATGCGCAAACTTATACGGGACGCATTTGCCCCCGTTACCGTTTTAGCTCGTTTCGCAGCTCCGGTTGCATCCATCTCCCTCAATATTGAACCAATTTTAGAACGAGTTGTACCCATGAATCATACGCACACATACACATGGGGAAATAGGGCCCAGGTTGAAAAATACCGAAGTTGTCCTTTAAGTATTAAAATACGCACACAAAAAATAATAGTTTGCTCTAGGCTTTCGCACATATTTTAAGCAGAGGCATACATCTGGCAGGGTGGTCTAACAGCACCATGAACTAAATACATTTAAATAGCCTACTCCGTAGCCACAATGAAATATACATATTATTGGTATTATTGAGCTGCTCAGACAAATGCTGCAAATGCAGTGTGGGGGCTGGGAATCTTGTTCAGATGGCCACTCAATAGCAATGGCCCATTCCGTAGGAACAAAAGGGTACAACATAATGCTATAAGCATGTGATAAATATAAGAGCCGAGGAGTCATTTTCACACTATCATATGTAAAACAGCTGAATGTAAGTATGGCTTCCATGAATCTGTTTAGACAGACAGTGACAGATCAATGAGTAGAAGCCATAGCCTTATCTTATATGATTTACACCACGGCATATCATTTCTGTACAGGGTCCTCTACAATTCACCTCTGCTCTCTGTGTTGCACATGGCATAGTCATGTTGGCAACCGTGCATCACGCCACACCGACGCGCCTCTGCCACCGTACAGTCGTTGTTTATTTGCAGTATGACACGATCCATCAGACACATGGTCAAATGGTCATCAATATTACGGCGTGCATGTGCATTTGGGCCAGCTACTTCAGTCAAGATATTCTGCGACCACGCTCTCCCAGTGCGTAATCCCGGCTGTGTATGCTTCCACACAGTCCCATCTTTTCCAGTTGCATGGCCCTCACACAGATCTTGTTGATCTGTATGGAGTTAGATCAGTCTCAATATTCACAAATGCACACAGAAGGATTCACAAATACATGTTAAGATTTATATATAAATGACTCTCTCCACACAAATATTTTCAATGCACACATATATATTTAGCATTTTATATAAATGTAAAAGAAAATCCACAAATAACCAAAAAAGTTTCACAAATGTATTTCTGATGCACACACAAATATTTATTGTTTTAAATATATGCAATAAAAATCCACAAATATATGTATTTAAAAAGTATTTGCAATTTTCATCAAAACATATGTGGATGTTGATACATTCATTTACAAATGCTTTTATTTTGTGAACCTCCGCGCATTTGTGTGTGAATCTTTTTGAGACTCCCCTGACGTGACCCGATCCACAAATGCATTTTTTCTACCAAGGGGATATAGGTAGCCAATCACATGTCTCCTTCCTCTTCAGCCAATCACATGAGCGTCCCGCTACCACCCCCACGTGGGGTATGTTTTAACGTTGTAGCGTCAGAAGGTGGCAGTAATGCACCACTACATTGTTTGCGACCGCCAAATTAATTCGGAAGAGAAGAAGAAGAAGGTCAAGAGCGTGGAGTGCTTCAGCACTGCTCTATTTCCAGCGCGGCCGGCACTGCGAGAAAAGCCTTTTATGTCCGTCCCGGAACAGCGGCCTGGGGTGGGAAATAGTGTTGAAGGTGTCACTGCCGATGTGTGCTGGGGGGCAGCACTTGACGGACAACGCACCGCGCCGGCGGCGGTGTGCGTTGCACGGTGTACGTTATCGTCAGTTACACGGTGCAATTATAGGCTACCAGCTAAGCAAGTTTCAGATAATTTGCTAACTAACTGGGCTACCACACACTTTAGCAAAACCAATCACTAATAGTTCAACAAAGAGTCATGATTTACAACAAGTGGATACACTTACAGGCAACAGTATCCAGCTGCAGCCCCGGAGCAGAAGCCCCTGACAACTTTTTTAAGTAAAATTGCATAACATAGCATCTATGAATTGATGAATTGTCCATTTATTTTACCTTTATTTAATCATACAAGTCAACTTTGCTTTTTGTTTGTTTTTGATCACATCGCAACGTTTGAACCATCAATAAAAGAAGCTGCGCTCAGTGGGCGCTCCTTCTATATTAATATTCATATGCTAAGTTAACTACGACCTGTATTCATTTAGGTCTCGGACCTTTCAAACTACAAATATTTCACCATTCAATGTGAGAAATCAATGCTAACATTCAAAAATAGCTGACTGTTACCCTATTTCGTGTGTAAGTGTGCACAATGAAGAGACAAAATTCAATTTGACAAACTTTATTTTCAAATTTCCACAAACAATATCTCATGGCCAGTCCGCTTCTCCTGGCAGCCTGCAAGAGACAGAAAAGACAATGAGCAGGTAACTTCAAGAAACAAATCCCAACTTCACCACTGTATTTTTTTGTTTCGCATTTCAGCTGTCTTATAGCCAGATTGAAGGCTTTGGGTCCGTCACTCTGCTTAATTTAGCGGTGTAACGGCCTGACTACAAGGTGTCGGCCCGCCCGGCCTGACCTCCGCGCTCCTCTTCGCTCCCCTCACACACACTTGAGCACCCGTTCCGGGATACACATGTGTCGGCCCGCCGGCCTGACCTCCGCGCTCCTCTCCGCTCCTCTCACCCACACTTGAGCATCCGTCCAGGTCAGGCTGGAGGGCTGCGGACGTTAGGCCCGGGCGGGACCATAGGTGAGTGGATCCCAAGTCTCGAGCCCTGCCTTCCCCACTCACCAGGGACCTCTTCTAACGGTCACAGAATAAACAACATAGCTATTTTCTGCCAATTTATTCCAGTTAGCTTACCTGAAACCTGCTGCGTTGAGATGCTGTGTCCTGCGAGCTAAGTTCCACACAAAGACCGCGACAATAATATCCAGCAAAACACGTCACGTCAGGGGCTTGTGCTCCGGGGCTGCAGCTGGATGCTACTCCTTACAGGTGCACGATCGTTGGCCGCCATGCTGCAAACTAGACCTCTTGACCATAGACATACGCTCTTGACCTTCTTCTTCTTCTCTTCCGTATTAATTTGGCGGTCGCAAACAATGTAGTGGTGCATTACTGCCACCTTCTGACGCTACAACGTTAAAACATACCCCACGTGGGGGTGGTGGCGGGACGCTCATGTGATTGGCTGAAGAGGAAGGAGACATGTGATTGGCTACCTATATCCCCTCAGTAGAAAAAATGCATTTGTGGATCGGGTCACGTCAGGGGAGTCTCAAAAAGATTCACACACAAATGTGCTGAGGTTCACAAAATAAAAGCATTTGTAAATGAATGTATCAACATCCACATATGTTTTGATGAAAATTGCAAATACTTTTTAAATACATATATTTGTGGATTTTTATTTCATATATTTAAAACAATAAATATTTGTGTGTGCATCAGAAATACATTTGTGAAACTTTTTTGGTTATTTGTGGATTTTCTTTTACATTTATATAAAATGCTAAATATATGTGTGTGCACTGAAAATATTTGTGTGGAGAGAGTCATTTATATGTAAATCTTAACATGTATTTGTGAATCCTTCTGTGTGCATTTGTGAATATTGAGACTGATCTAACTCCATAGATCTGACACTAACAAAAAAAAAAAAAAAAAATTGTCTCGCAAGTGCAGTAATCTTGCCAGAAACTACTAAACGACATAATATAGCCTATATAGGGTGATATATAAATATAAATATATATACGTATACATATTTATATGTATGTCCTCTTTTCTGTCTGTCTTTCTGTCTGTCAAAACTATCATTTTTAACATCACAGCATTTTGCAGAGAGATGTTACAGGTTTATTGTGACAAAGTTACAAGCATAGGCGTTTCTAGCCCCTTTTTCTAGCCCCCACCAGAGTGGGTGGTATGCAGTAGACCTAGTGGTGTAAGTACCTGGCATTATTATCATTACCAGTCCTCATTTTTGCTGCATTTAATCGTGGGTCACTGTTTATGTTGTTAGGTAGGAGTTAGCTGACGTTTTTTCCTAGCTAGGAAATATTACAGGCGGTCAGTACCACTGTCCTCTGTTTGAATTGGAATGAGAGAAGCTCGCTGTTGTGTCATGTGCATGTGTTAAAGCCAAGGTGCTACTGACTAGCTAACTGACTGGATGCCCATTAACATTATAACTCCTATTGGCCCTCATTTATCAAATGAGCATACGCCAGAATAGTGGGTGTATGCTCATTTCCACGCCAACTTTGGCATTTATCAATTTGGACGTGAGCGTAGGGTACGATCAAATCTCACGTCAGGTGAGAGAGCGTTTTTTCACCCGTCGCTTGAGATGAGAAATCTCATCTGGAGCGGTATTTCCTGGGTCCTGTCGCTTGCAGCTCAACGCTGATTGGCTTCCGTAATCCCGTAATCCCGGGGGGTGCTTGACTGTCATGACATGTCAGCTTCATTAAAAGTATAGCTGCCCATTAAAAGCAACAATAGATGTATAAACACACAGAGACAATACATCTGTGATCAGTCCCCTAATTTAATTTTAACATTTTTTTCAATCTTCTCCAATTTCTCGTTTTATTTTATGGAAGCGATCAATGTAAGTGCACTTGTCCTAGAGCCCTTAAGTTACAAAAATGAAACTCACTACTCCTCTGAGCATTTATACCTCCGACCGCAATTATACATTTTGATACATACAGGTAGGCTATATACATATTGCAAAACTCTGTCAAACCAAGGCATACATTTTTGTTTCCAAATATTTATTTGAAAACAAAACCATTCATACGTTTAATAAAAAAACATTTTGTTCATAATAGAAAACGAATGTAATTTCAACATTGACCGCGCCAGCCGGCAGGACTGCAGCGCTTAGAGGAGCGCTGTAATCCTGGCGAGCCTAGTGTAAAGCACCACGGACAGCGCCAATGCATCTATCGCTGTAGCTCAGACGCCCTGATGCCTGAGTCAGAGCATGTGAGCGGAGCTGGAGCTGGAGCTGCCTCAACCATAGGTTATTGGTAGGAAGAAAAATGGCTGCTGAAAAAACTGTCACTGTCAGTTGCCTCCAAGCGCCGCAACTATCTGCCAGACCGTCATATGTAACTTCATTGTTTATGCTGCCCGTGTGCTCAGAAGCACACAATGAATGCATTTGAGTAATTTCCGAGACGTTATGATAAAATAAAAAAAATATTACAGACTACAGTGTAAAATAGGACTGACAACCTCTCCAATGTCTCATGTCAATTAATTAACACTATTTGTCGCTTTTTTATAATGCCTTCCTTTCTTTCTTTCTTTTTTTGCTGCTGCTGCGCTCCTGTGCCGTGTCTCCAGTTGAAAGTGGTGATTTGCTAAATACATTCTACAATAATAAATTAGATTAACATTTGGTCTATAATAATGTTTTTATATATTACGCATTTTCATGAAAAACCTTAAGAATAAAAGAAATAAACACCGAAATAATTAGTGGAAACTTTTTTTTAAATTGATATTCCTCCTCTCTGATATACTTGCACACATACACACACACACACACACACACACGCACGCACACGCACGCAGACACACGGCTGTGCGGTCACTGTACATTCGTTTTTTATTAATAACAAAATGTTTTTTTATTGACCGTATGAATGGTTTCGTTTTGAAATAAATATTTGGAAATGAAAATGCATGCTTTGGTGTACTTTGACAGAGTTTTGCAATATGTATAGCTACCTGTTTGTATCAAAATGTAAAATTTTCGGCTGCTGCCGCAGTCGGAGGTATAAACACTCAGACATATTATCTCTGTGTGTTTTTACATCTATTGTTGCTTTTAATTTTGGCTATACTTTTTAACTTTTTATGAAGCTGACATGTCATGACAGTCAAGCACCCCCCCATTGCTTAAATGACGTCATCAAAGCGACAAAGAAAGTCTGTTGATTTCTGCCACATTGACGAGCGATTGCAACTGAGTGATGAAGCGATATCAAAGGGGCGAACCGAGCGACAGCGAAAAAAAACCAGGTCCGGTGTGAATGCACCTTTACACAAAAAGAACTACGTTTCCCTCTTATTAAAATAAGGTTCTATTTTCCCCGCTTATCCAAAAAGGGCAGGACACATAGCAGTTGCATTAATATGTTGTTTTAACATCTCTAAACACACACAACGGAACATAATGGGGAGAAATTACAATCAGAAACTTACCCTTTGGGCAATATATGGTGGGCAATCAGGGCAATTATATCCCTTACAGAAAGTTTTTTTAATCCAGCCGTTAAATGCAGTGTTTCAGTCAGTGCAGATTTCTTCGAGCAGCCGAAGACTAACTGGTAAGAAAAGAATAATTATCATGGCCGAAATAAAGATAAATAAGCTGTTGAGTGCAGTGTTTTTTTGGGAACTCTGTTCAGTAAATCCACCATGATTATTTATTCGTTTTGTGATGCTACCGTACCGTATAACTAACGTTACTTCTATTATCCAACTGATAGGGTAACGCTACTCATTTTCTCACTCCTTAACTTACTTTGCTTCTCTTCTGAGACTGGCCAAAAAAAGCCAAATATCTCTGCCACCCTTCCTCTTGCTCATGACGACTTACTGTGAAATTACACATGCAGTGCTAACTTATGAGAGACACTTTAAAATTCAAACTTCACGCAGGCTTGTTGTTAGTTAGCTAACCAGCTAGCTATTATAACATGGTTACATTCGGTGCAACATTGCAAGACAATAACCATTCACGACATCAAAATTTCATAGCAAAATCACAATAAACAGTAACAATATAGCCTACGTAATGCTTATATTACATTCTTGTTTTCCACTTTTATTCAGTAATGAATAGAGAGACAAATATACATTGCCTGCCTGGAACGTTACCAATACAGCAGTCTGGCAACAACATCCAACTCCATTTGGACAAACCACATGCAGAACTGCAATACTTGAACTGAACGTAATAATAACGGGGATTTGTTATGTTTAGTTATAATTATGATAATTACATTACTCCGGATGGTATGTGGTTGCATTAGGGATGTCACAATACCAGAAATTCAGAGTAGTCGATGCCGATACCAGTATGTTGTAAAAAACATTGATCAACATCCACAATAAACTCATTAAACTCATTTAAACTATTTAAATATTTGCTATTTAAATCACACTGACAGGATTTGAGCCAACCACAAGAGTGTGTGGAATTTCGTTGGTTTCTTTTATTGTTTGTCCCATCCTGGTGCAAATGGCGTTTTTTGATGTCCGTGGTCCAGTTGTGGAAAAATCAAACGTCCCAGTACAATAAATCAAACGCACCCCAACCGCTATGTTTCAGAAGTAGACGCGCATGCGCAGTCACATACTGCTGAGGGTGAAATCCCTGACTGTTAGCTCACACGCAGCTTGTTCAAGTTGTTCTGTATTGTTGATATTAAACAAAATAATATGGAACATATCTGCTTATAATGCTACTGATTTTAATTGGGATATTTTTTGATGAACTAAATGACATTTAACGGAGTGCTGCATGTCTCGAAGGATGGGCTCATAGGAGACCACCGAACCTCCCAGGGGAGGGGCTGGGGAGAGAAGGATTTGTCTGGAGTCCAGACAAAACTCCACACGTAGCACGGATGGTTCAGAAGCAATTCGGAACAAGATAAAAGCAATTAATAAACAGAAAAAGTGGTGTTTAAAACTGCATATATTGCTAGCAGATCTATTTTCTGGCCTAAAGTGCGGCCATGACTGGATGTGAATGTGCGTTTTAGCAGGCAGCCGCTCTCTCCTCTTCCTCGTTGACCCCTCGTTCTGACTGTAGGCAAGGACTGTAACACTATAGGGCGTATACTACCCCCATCAGTTCCAGAAGAGTCATAGCACCGATTCTTACGCTGGTATCAGTTCTTCCGTTTTTTCACAAAATGAGTATTGCTGGGATTTTTTCATCATGGTATCGAAAGGTATCGCGAGTATCGATTCTCATGACATCACTAGGTTGCCTATCATAGAATAGCATAGAAAAAACAACAACATGTTTTTGTTGTTGTTTTTCAGTTTCAGTTATATAATGGGGGGGACATTTTGGCCATATCTGAACATTGAGGGGGACATGTCTAAAGTGTTGGAGAAGGTAATGGCTACTCAGCTAATACCATTTCTAGAGAAAAATTATATTTTTGAGAAGTTTCAGTCTGGCTTCTGAGAGTTTTTAATGATATCATTTTAACTGTTGATTCAGGTTGTGCTGCTATCTTAGTGACCCTGGACTTGACTGCAGCATTTGACACTTTGACATTTTTCATATGCATAATATATTGTTTCATTGTTATGCAGGTGACATACAGATTTATCTCCCTCTAAATAGAAATTGTAAGGACTCACTATCCCCTCTACTGGCCTGTTTGGCTGATATTAAGACTTGGATGAGCCAAAGTCATCTCAACTTAAATGACAATAAAACTGAGGTTATTGTGTTTGGACATCCACCATGTTTTGGAGGCGAGGGGGCCCATACCAGCAACAGATTTAATGAAATCTGTTGCTGGTATGGGCCCCCTCGCCTCCAAAACCAGCTTGCATATCAAAACCCTTGGTGTGACACTGATCTAAATCTAAAAAGACAAATTGGCATGGTGGTAAAAGGTTCCTTTCACCAGTTTCAGCTCCTGGCAGAAGTGAAGCCATATTTATCCTTTGATGACTTTGAAAAGGTCATTCATGCTTTCATATTTTCTAGGCTTGATTATTGTAATTCTTTGTATGTTGGTCTAGATCAGTGCTCCCTCCGTTGGCTGCAGATAGTGCAGAACGCTGCCGCTCGCCTTCTGACTGGCACTAAGAAGCGGGACCACATTACTCCAGTTCTGGCTTCCTTACATTGGCTTCCCATCCACTTTAGAATACATTTTAAGGTTTTATTGTTTGTTTTTAAGATTTTAGGTGGCTTGGTCCCCCAGTATCTGGCAGAACTGCTTTAAGTTCATAATCCAGTCAGAACCCTTGGATCATCAAATGAGCTGCTGCTCAGTTCCCCAGATCCGGACTTAAAACTAAAGGCGACCGAGCGTTCTCAGTGGCTGCTGTGGAATAGCTTTCTACTTCATGTCAGATACGCCAATTCATTGGAGACATTTAAGTCTTCTTTAAAAACGTACTGTTTCTCCTTGGCTGTTGGACCTATTGTGCGCCAGACTTGATATTTTCTGTGACTCCTGTATTGTTTTATGTTGATGTGTATTGTATTGTATACTGGCATGCCTGTGGATATTCTCATTTATCCATGTCATAGTTATCTCAAGGCAATTGAATCGAATGCAACTGGACTTAGTTTTGTCTTAGAAGACATTTCACCTCTTATCCAAGAGGCTTCATCATATTCATGTTCTTATTATATGGCACTGGATGTTCTTGTAAAGCACTTTGGTAAATTTTGGTTGTTTTAAATGTGCTACAGAAATAAATGTGACCTTGACCTTACGTCATCGCGGGTGATCTCATTAGAGCTACGAGCCCGCGTGGGACAGGTTCACCACTCTATTGGAATGGGCGGAGGAAGGGGGATCATCATTGAGGACTTTGTGGCAAGGAAGGCCAGAAGGGTGAGGTTTTAGCTGCAAGTGTGTTCTTCTGATCAGTGCAGTAGTATCAAAATTTTGCTCGGATCCGGTCCACTTGACATGCTGGTACCCAGGGTGCCCTTTAGGCTAGAACCACCACTGCACCCAGGGTACCTTCCGCGTTATATGTCGACAGAGAAAGTCCATGACCAAACATCGATATGTGATGAGGTCGGAGTGAGAATGTGTTGAAAAACGTGATTTGTATTCTGTATTTTTCTTCTTTGTATCCTTTTTCATCCTTTGAATCTCTTTCTCTTTGATTGTCCAACATGCAGATGCCAACCTGTAGCCTGCCAGCTGCCAGGGAGATATAGATCAGTGCAAGTCCCTCTAGGGAGGCCAAGGTCCAGACCCCGAGTTCTTACACTGCTCAAAGCTGTCCTCTGAAGCCTTGCTCCATCACAGTCAAATACAGAGACTCAACAACACAGCAGAGAGCCAAACAGAGATGTACTCTAAAGGAACAGCTTTACCCATACTACAAAAACATACTCTTTAACACCAATATTGTAAATTATGATATTTCTTTAGTCCAGGGAATTCTAAGATTTCTTTTTAGATTTCTGCCCCCCCACACAATACAACGTATGTGAATTAAATTTAGTTTCTAGTCATCAAATAATGGAAAACCTACCTTACAAAAATCAACAGCTACATCAACAAACAAAACAAAAACTGACAAAAACATGCTAACCTTCATTTGGTATTAAGAGTATTTAAGATGTAAAGGAGCTACCAAGAGTGTTACAAAATAAAAATGTAATATATGTTAATATAAAGTTATTTAGATCACAATATTGGCACTCAAGTTATAAAAATCTCTTCTTTCAGATCAACAATATTGTTACCTGAAATTCCTGTATAGTTTTAGGTTGCCAATCAAATGAGAGAACTGGAGCTTGCTCACCAAGCCATTGTACTAAAAATTGGTTGTAAACTGTAACCTCATGAACATCAAAGACAAACAGTTTTACATATCACAAAAGGATAATTCCTTTTACCACTGGGATCTAAAAATTAAGTTAGAGTTTGAGTTAACAAATGTGTGTTGTCACAAGTGTGGAGAGCTTTCTGAGTGGGACACTCACACACGCACACAGGCACACACACACACACACACACACACACACACACACACACAAACAGTTTTCTATGTGTGGTCACACCCCACAGACATAGTTATATTTAGTCCTTCACATCAACAGCATGTCTGGCTTCAGCTGCAGGTTTCACACACACACGCACACACACACACACACACACACACACACACACACACACACACACACACACACACACACACACACACACAGAAATCCTCAGCATATGCACACTAAGCTGTGCCTCCCTCAACAGAAACTGAACACAAAGAGGGCAGAAACTGGAGATGGCTCCATCTTTTCTGCCCCTCCTCTTCTTTCAGTGTTTCAAATAAAGAACACGTGCAGCACTGTTTACCTTCTTTCACCATCCCTTTACTTTATTCCTTCCTCTTCTTTGTTGCTGTCTTCACTGCAGTCTTCCTGTCAGTAGCAGCTGACTACAACATGCTGGGGCTTGGCTGGAATGGGCCGATCTGCACAGAGCCCCACTGGTCTGGAGAAAATAAGAGAGAGAGGAAAGGAAAGGAAGAGATTCAATCTGCATGTGAGCACAGAATTGAAAGAAAAAAGAAATTTGAAACCTCCAAGGCTCCAGTAACAATCGCCCTCTCCTTCCAACTCCTCACTGCTGTCTACCTCCATCTACCTCTCTGCTTCCCTCCTTTTCCTTTCCTCTGACCCATCTCCCACTCATTTATCTAGAATGCAAGTGAAAGCACTCACTCCTGTCTGTCTTCTTTCCTCTTTTTTCACCACAGCCAGTTGACAAACAGACATCCTCATGCACAAAAATATCAGCAGCACTGAGTGTAAGCCTGAAGCTGCCTCAGAGACAAGGACTCCTGGCTCAAATATGGTCTATATTCCTCATTTCATTTCTTCTTCTTCTTCTTCTTAGTAGGGCCCGAGCGACGACAAAGTCGTCCGTGAGGACCCTATTGTAATCACACTGTTTATTAGGGGTCCAAGCCCGCGGAGCTTGGGGAACGTGTATACAAGCAGAAGCGTTTCCCAGGATCACCGGTGCTGGGAACCCTATTGTTTTTGTCCGGATTATTATTATTAGGGCCCGAGCACCTAGCGGTGCCAGGGGTCCTAAATGAACGAACTTGTCCTAGAGATTTCATCCGACGGACTTCAAACCTTGGTCTGTCCCATCCCAAGACCTTGAAGATGAAAAGTTATCAAACGCTTGAGTTTTCGTCAATGTCTGTGACCGTGGGATGGCGTCAAAGTTAGGGGTCTTGCCACTAAACAGGAAGTAGTTTATAACTTCAGGATACATGGTCCAATCTTGCCCAGACTTCACAGAATTGATGACAGTCCCGCCCTGAACACATCTACATGTCAATAATTAGAGATAAACATAGCGCCCCCTACTGGCAATGGGAAATGTCATGTTTTAGACTTTAATGTACATCTCCTACAGACTTAACCAGATCCACTTCAAACTTGGTGAAAAAAGTCATAAGACGTTGATGACGCTTTATTGTGGAAACTGTGAGTTTTCATTAAAGGGCGTGGCCACGGCCTGGTGGCGATCTTTGATGTTTTGCCGTGATGATAAACATTGCTGTAACTTCACTCCACATGGGAATATCTTGCCAAAACTTCATATGATGACAGTCCAGCCCTGAACACATCCACAGAGGAATTTTGAATCACCGCCATAGCGCCACCTTCTGGCAACAGAAAGCTACTTTATACATTCTTTGATGTCCAGCTTCTAGCAGGATAATCAGACCCACCTCAAACTTGCTGGTCTAAGTCCTTTGACCTTGATGATACTTAAAAATTAAGCTTTTGAGTTTTCATCAAACGCTGTCACCGTGGCGCTGCCTTGTTCGCCATCAAACACGATGTTGTTTTGAAGGGACAAGGGATGCTTGAAAACTCACCAAACGTGGCATACACATCACAGGTCACAAGTCCTGTTGTCTGATGTGATTTTTGTGCTTTGATGCACCAAGATGGCTCAACAGCGCCCCCTACAATGTTTCAATTAAGCAGCCCCCAAAGCTGGTTTGACCTGGATGTATGAAACGTGGTAGGCACCTGTAACACTCTATTACGTACAAAAAAACCTGTTGGAGCCATGCTCCAAACCCAACAGGAAGTCCGCAGTTTTGAATTTCATGGTCATTTGTCATTTCACACGTGTTGTACTTTAACGAACTTGTCCTACAGATTTAATCAGAATTGCTCCAAACTTGGTTTATGTGAGCCTGACTACGTTGTGACCAAAAGTTATTACAGGATCAGCCAACTGTTGAATGGCGTGCCCGCTGTGGAGTGTTGAATTTTGAGGTCTCGCCATGAAACAGGAAATTGATATAACTTTGTAGTAAATGGTCCGATATCCACCAAACTTCACATGATTCATATTAGTCCCACTGTGAACACATTTATATAACAATATACAGTGATAGTCATAGCGACACCTAGTGGCGAAAGCAAGTACTTCTTATCAGACACTTATCTTTGGATTAACCTGAAATTTCAGTGTTGTGGTCTATATTTCATGTACACAAACATGACATATCATTAGTGTCTATGTGTGCTGCAGAGGGTTTAATTTTGATGTCTCGCCATTAAACAGGAAATTGGTCTAACTTTGGAGCAAATGGTCCGATGTCCACCAAACTTCACATGATTCATATTAGTCCCAGCCTGAACACATTTATATGACAATATACCATGATAGTCATAGCACCACCTAGTGGCGAAAGGAAGTACTTCTTATCAGACACTTATCTTTGGATTAACCTGAAATTTCAATGCTGTGGTCTATAACTGATGTACACAAACATGATATGACATGAGTGTCTATGTGTGCTACAGAGGATTTAATTTTGATGTCTCGCCATGAAACAGGACATTGCTGTAACTTTGGAGTAAATGGTCCGATGTCCACCAAACTTCAGATGATTCATATTAGTCCCAGCCTGAACACATTTATATAACAATATACAGCAAAAGTCATAGCGCCACTTAGTGGCGAAAGTAAGTACTTCTTATCAGACACTTATCTTTGGATTAACCTGAAATTCCAATGCTGTGGTCTATAACTGATGTACACAAACATGATATGACATGAGTGTCTATGTGTGCTACAGAGGATTTAATTTTGATGTCTCGCCATGAAACAGGACATTGCTCTAACTTTGGAGTAAATGGTCCGATGTCCACCAAACTTCACGATTCATATTAGTCCCACCCTGAACACATTTATATAACAATATACAGTGATAGTCATAGCACCAGCTAGTAGCAAAAAGGGAGTACTTCTTACCAGACACTTTGGATTTACCTGAAATTTCAATGCTGTGGTCTATAATTGATGTACACAAACATGACATATCATTAGTGTCTACATGTGCTACAGAGGGTTTATTTTTGATGTCTCGCCATGAATCGGGAAATTGCTCTAACTTTGGAGAAAATGGTCCAATGTCTACCAAACTTCACATGATTCATATTAGTCCCACCCTGAACACATTTATATGACAATATACCGTGATAGTCATAGCACCACCTAGTGGCGAAAGGAAGTACTTCTTATCAGACACTTATCTTTGGATTAACCTGAAATTTCAGAGTTTTCAAGCAGCCCTTGTCCCTTCAAAACAACATTGTGTTTGATGGCGAACAAGGCGGCACCACGGTGACAGCGTTTGATGAAAACTCAAAAGCTTAATTTTTAAGTATCATCAAGGTCAAAGGACTTAGACCAGCAAGTTTGAGGTGGGTCTGATTAACCTGCTAGAAGTGGGACATCAAAGAATGTATAAAGTAGCTTTCTGTTGCCAGAAGGTGGCGCTATGGCGGTCATTCAAAATTCCTCTGTAGATGTGTTCAGGGCTGGACTGTCATCATATGTGTAAAGTTTTGGCAAGATCTCACAGTTTCCACAATAAAGCATCACCAACGTCTTATGACTTTTTTCACCAAGTTTGAAGTGGATCTGGTCAAGTCTGTAGGAGATGTACATTAAAGTCTAAAACATGACATTTCCCATTGCCAGTAGGGGGCGCTATGTTTATCCCTAATTATTGTCATGTAGATGTGTTCAGGGCGGGACTGTCATCAATTCTGTGAAGTCTGGGCAAGATTGGACCATGTATCCTGTAGTTATAAACTACTTCCTGTTTAGTGGCGAGACCCCTAACTTTGACGCCATCCCACGGTCACACGCGCTGGTTATTTTTGATGTCTTGCCATGAAACAGGACATTGCCATAAATTTGGAGAAAATGGTCAGTTGTCCACCAAACATGACATGATTCATATTTGTCCCAGCCTGAACACATTTACATGACAATATTCCGTGATAGTCATAGCGCCACCTAGTGGTGGAAGGAAGTACTTCTTACCAGACAGTTATCTTTGGATTAACCTGAAATTTCAGTGCTGTGGTCTGTATTTGATGTACACAAACATGACATATGATTATTGTCTACGCCCGCTGCAGAGGGTTTAATTATGATGTCTTGCCATGAAACAGGAAATTGCTATAACAATGGTGTAAATGGTCTGATCTCCATCAACCTTCAGATGAATCATATTAGTCCCGTCCTGAAAACATTTATATGACCATATTTCCTGATACTCATAGTGCCACCTAGTGGTGACAGGAAAGGTCTCATCAAACACTTATCTTTTGATTTATCTGAAAGTTTAATGGTGTGGTCTATATTTGATGTATAAAAACATGTTGTATAATTAGTGAGCTCTCCAACTCCCTCTAGTGGAAAGAGGAAGTGATACAAAATGTGAAATATGTCATTCCAGCACTGTATCAAGGATATGCCAAGTCACTGTATGTGATGTCTAACTTTGACAGAAATTAACTGACGTGTCAGAAGGCGTCATGCCAGCCCCCTTGAGTTGCATGAAGGTGCGAGGGCCCGTTCATCGCTGCTTGCAGCTTTAATTATTATTATTATTCTTGCGACATTGCGTGCCCCAATTTCACCCCTTTCCCAAATTTCTAAATGCTTCTAACTTTCCACATTCGTCTGGTCGCATCCGAAATTCGATATTTTTGGGTGGTTGCACATGGTCGATGCGAAATGCCGAAATAGCGCCCCCTGCAAATGTTCAAAAACCCCTCCCCACTGGGGTTAGTTTGTCAAAGGCAAACAAAATTTGGTTCGCATATATATCAATCCGCGATGCACAAAAAAGTCTCTTGATGTCATGGTAAAATTGAATTTTTTCATTACTCCGCTTTCCACAACTTAAATTTGAACGAACTCCTCCTAGGGATATTGTCCGATCGACTTCAAAGTTGGTACAGATCATCCTGAGAACATGCTGATCAAAAGTTATTAAAAGCTTTTCTCTATGTCAAGGGGCGTGGCCGCTAGGGCGTGACAAATTTTGGCAACTTTCCGCTTTCTTGCCATCGAATTTCAAACGGCTCTCCCACCCACATACTTGATCTCAGCAACTTCAAACTTGCTGGATATGATGATGGCTCCGCCCTGAACGCCCCGATATGTTAATATCCCACCTTACTCATAGCGCCCCCGATGGTAACAGGAAGTGACCAGTTTTTACTTTAACATGTACTAATGACACAAACTTGACCACAACAACTTCATTCCACTCCTAATGCATGCAGAACAAGTTGGTGAAGCTACCTTATGAACACTGTGAAGCAACGTCTCATGGTGTCCATGTGGCGGCGTGGTGACTATCGATCGCTTGCCACTAAATACGGTTGGCTTTTGATGGCTTCAACGACCTCATATCCTCATGAAAATATATACACAGGTCAAGAATGGTGAGCTCTTGCATCTGATAGGGGCTTCGCCCATGGGGGGGACAAAATGCGTCTATAGTGCCCCCTTGAAATTTTCAAAAACCCCTCCTCATCTGGGTTTTTTTGGAGTTGAAATATGAAAATTGGTACATATGTGTTTGTTGCTCAGATGCACAAAAAAGCCTCTGGCACAAATGTTCTACTCCAAACAGGAAGCCAGCCATTTTGATTTCAACTTTTCATTTTGGTGGCGATTTTGTGATTTCGACACTTTGTATTTTGACGAACTCCTCCCACAGATTTTGTCCAATCCACTTAAGATTTGGTACAGATCACCCTGAGACCATGCTGATCAAAAGTTATTAAAAGCTTTTCTCTTTGTCAAGGGGTGTGGCCGCTATGGCGCCGCCCTCGCCATCAAATACGTTTGGCTTTTTGATGGCTTCAGTGGCATCATCCCCTTATGAAAATTGATACACAGGTCAAGAATGGCGAGCTCTTGCATCTGATAGGGGCGTCGCCCATGGGGGGGGACAAAATTTCTCTATAGCGCCCCCTTGCTTCAAATTTTCTGTACATTATAAGAGCCCTGCCCTCAACTCCTCCATATCCTCATAGGCAATCTCGCTCATGGCGCCCCCTTGTGGAAACAGGAAATGCCATCTTTTACACTGACAAACACAAACTACATTTTGTGGCCACATGACGATCAAGTGGATGAATCTCCACAGTGACACACATGTCCTGTCATGTTGCAGGCTGCCACCGCAGCGGTGGCGACTTTTCAACCTTCACAACGGACCATCAACTTGGTATAAATCCTTCATGCATTGTCCGATTTGCTCGAAATTTGACATGTGTGATGGTCCACCCCTGAAAGCACCTGGCCACATCTGGTTATGCTCGTAGCGCCACCTGGTGGTCGAATGAAACATTGCAGGTTTTTTTTTTGCTCCTGCCAGGTTTTTTCTCCCTTCTCACTTTGCGCCACAGCCCCCGCGTGCCTCAGGCCCCGCGGTTGCATGGGGGAGTGAGGGCCCGATCACTGCTGCTTGCAGCTTTAATTATTATTATTATTATTAGCATTATTATTAGTGGTAGTAGTAGTAGTAGTGGTATTGTTGTTTTGTATGGATGACTTATGAAGAACTCAACCTTTCAACAAAGAGTCTATTATGAGAGAACACTTTTCAAAGTAAAATAATTCTAACAGACTGAACCCTGGATTTAAGGATGAGACTGGAGTTCTTCACGTTGTCAATAACAACTAGCCAAACAGTCCATGTGTTAGTCCATCTCTCAAGACTTAGTGTTCAGGACAGAGGAAATGTCTTCCTGAAAACCAAAATATTGAAGACTTAATGGCTCACTGTACTTTCAGTAGGCACAATGGTGCTTCGTCCGAATTGTTAAATGCTGAGGATAAGTGTGGAAATCACCAGTCATTACACCACATTGGTAATGATGGAATATGTCAGCCACCGTAGTAGTGTGCCTCGATCATGTTTTTTATCAGGAACTAGCAGCAGCAGCTTTGCCACCAGTCCTGCCTCTTTTTGCCAGTGTTTTTAGGGACTGGGCAGCTCTGCGGCTGGTCCCTCTTGTTGATGCTTGTCTTGTCACGTTCTACTTCTTGCTGTCTTTATTATTATTCAATATATTTTTAGGCTTTCCTCCTGCATGCTTTGAGGTACAGAAACCATTTAAATGTCAAAATGTTCAGCTCTTTAAGGACATGTGTGCTATTACTTTTTTCTTGTCCAGCCTTTATATCTTTTAAACCAGGAAGCTTTTTTCAACATTTTTTACAATATCTATAGCTGCTAATTTTACTATACTATTGCTTCTTATATAACACCACTTCACCTGTTACTACCACTACTGCTACTACCACAACAACAACTACAACTAATACTACTGCTACTACAAACTTTCTCCCTCGCTGGAAGCCTCGGACCTCCCACCACCCGCTCCCGTCTCAAACACGGAGGTCTCCTCTCCGCGGAGCACCCACGGCACACGCCCGGCCTGTTAAATAGCCTATAACCATAACAACTGTGTGGCACAAACTCAGTGCTTTAGTCATTAAATAATGTCGGGCTTGGTTCGGTTTCAGACATAACAAAACAGAATGACTGTCGGGTTCAGACAGAAATATGCGGCCCGTGCCGCACTCTAACACACACACACACACAAGGAAAACTGGACATTATCATCAATTTAGAAACACCCCCTGGACGCCCCGGACAGGACGTCAAAAGTGGACATGTCCGGGCAAAAGAGGACGTTTGGTCAGCCTAGTTTTATACAGTCCGTGGCAGCAACAGTCATGTTTACAACAACAAAGTCACTATTTAAAACCCAATAATCTCTCACTGGAATATAAATATTTCTCCTGACATCACAATACTGAGTGAAGAAAGTCACGTTATCTCAGCATGAAGACAAACATCAGTATCAGTCATTCATCCTGCTCTCTGTCCCTCCTCTACTGAGGACAGTGCCGGACTGGGACAAAAATTCAGGCCGGGAGTCATACCTCCACCCAGGCCACCCAATCCACACATTATGTGCTCACACACGTGCACTTGCACACGGACATACATATGGGCTAAGTAATCACCAAAGCTCATTATTCCAGACTGACAGTCACACAACAATATATTAAACACAACTGTAACAGCAACCCAACTCATAGTCCTCCAGTCCAGTGCTTTTCTCTTCCCTACCATCACCAAATGTGCACCTCAATAAACCAGGACTCCTATATGAATGGGTATTATGCTGAACTAAACAACATGATTGTACTATTTTGTTAGCAAATAATTTTGATGTCAGCATATCATAATCAATATGGCAACACCCATATTCAATGCAACAGTAAAACAAATAAAAATAGTCAGCAGCAACTTCAACTTATCTGATCTTATTTCAGTAACATTAGATAGATATTTAAAACTTTTGAACTTAGACAGATAAGAGCCTTAAGAGGGGTCCCCAGACTGTTTCAGCCTGCGCTGCTCTGTACAAAATGGAACCAAATGGACCCTTACGGGTTAATTTGGCTCTTGCTTATCATCAATCATTTATCTGGCCTCGGGTCGGTCCCCATCGTCCCCAGATCTCATGTTGAGAATAACCAGTTGTCTTACTTTTCTATGTTAACTTTCTTGTTGCAGCATTGTCATTTGACAACATCACGCTGCTGCTGAGGGCTGGGGGGGCTCTGAACATATCTGTAAGTTTATGATATTTGGCCGCCTCCTCCTCAATGGCCCTTTTCTTTAAAAATCTCTCTCCCGTTCAGCTCCACCTTTCCTCTTTTTACGGTCCATTGTAACAGTGCTGCTGAGCTGCAGAGCTCCTACTGCACAGTCTGCACAAACAGGCACATGTACACACCCTCTGCTCTCTGCTCCACCTGACTGTCCATAACCAAACTGCTTTCAGTTTACTGGCGTGCTGAAACTAATCATGTCTTGAATCTCCAAAAAAAAAAAAAAAAAAAACACTTTTTGACCAATCGTTGTGACAAATGCTGACAAGCACCTATCATTTCTGACAGCCAGTGGGCTCTCTGCCAGCCGGCACGGCCACCTGCGCTGCACAGCCTGCGCTGCAGAGTGCACCTTAAAAAAATAAATACAGGCAGGCCAGAGCAGACCACTTGCGTGATGTGATTGTGTCGACTGCGATCATAAATCATAATAGCGGTGAATGAGAGACTGTGGACAGAGCAAATTGAAATATTCTACATGCTGATCACATGTATTGATAAAGTATTGGCTTGGCTGGCAGAGGTTTTATTGCACTTATTCACAGTAACAAGTGTAGCTGTCGTCAGCTAGAGTAATCTTGAAGTTATATTCCCTTCATCTGCACCGCGGGCCCACCGCTGCAGAATGATGATACATGAAACTGAAACTTTAAAAAGTTACGCCGCTAATGGCGGAGCTTACTGTTATTACGGTGTTTATTAAACTTGCCTTGGGTTGTTTAATACCGGGTCTCGGTACCGATCCCTGCCCGGGCGTTTGATGAAGTCTCCTGGTTGGCCGGTGATAGAATGGTGTCAAACTGTCGTTACAGCCCGTCCGTGCAGTTCATTCCAGACTCGAATCAAACCCACCACTGGTGACGTACGCATCGTCTCATTTGACGTTTCTCATTAAGAGTCCAGAATGTCATGGCATTATTTTTCTCAATAGACGCAGGTGTCAAAGCCGCGTTGACAGGAAAGAGGCAGAGGAGAAAACCGCAAAATCACCTGGGGCAGTAAGGGCAAGGCATCAAGGGCAGATATTTTTTTCAAGGGCACAGGGCCAAATGAGGAGGGCACGAGAGCCATGGCCCTCGTGGCCCTCGTGAAATTCCTGCCCTGACACCACCAAATGCACACTGTGATAAAGTTTGTTAGATATTCACTAAATATTCATTCATTCAAATCATCATATAAATCTTTTTCTCTTTTTTGTTATTAATTTTCACCTGACAAACAAAGACAAAAACAACAAAAAGTTAGCCTCATTTGACAAAGATTATCCAAAGGTCTACACCTGATATACAGCAGCATGACATATAATCAGTTTGTTCCCTAGTGCCACATATACATAAAAAGTGCTACAAAATTTTCAATAGGTCATTTCCAGCGCCACGCAGTCCAAGTAAGGATACCATCTAACTCCTGTGTGCAGTATCTGACTGTCATGGAAGTTGTATGCAGCTGCATCCATCTTGTTTCTGCTAATGTTATTCTTATTATTATTATTGTTATTATTATTACTATTATTATTATTATCATTATCACTATTGATATTATTGGGGTTTTTTTAATTTACAATTTATTTTTAATCTTTTTACCATGAAATCTGCCTTCACATGCATGAAAATAAACCATACATTTTATCCCTATTAGCCATGCTTATGGGTGTTCTATATGTGTTTTAGGTTTGTTGAATCAATCATATTTTCCTGCACTTCAAAGAAACACAACACAATGATATAGAAACCCCATGACATTTTGAAGGTGTAATTGCAGAGCAGCACAGATGCACCACCACACAAGCACAAATGCTCACAACATATTCCACTTGTGCAGGCTACAGCATAGCCTCTGCATAGAGCCTACAAGTATAAATCAGCCTTAAATCATAGTGTGAAGCCAGTTTATGGTTCCTTACTTGGCAGATCTGCTCCGCATTTATTCTCTGCTCTGTAGATTAGAGATTTGTGACTTAAAAGATATTGGTTATTTAAGACATTTTTAATAACAATGGTGCAGTCACTTCTGCTGACAGACCCCCCTTTATTTCTCATTTGTCTTCCTGCTCTTCCCTTTCTCATTTTCCTCCAATTTTTTCTTTGCCCATCCTCATCTCACTGCTGCACAGCAGGTACAATTTCATTTATTTATTTATTTCATTTAGTTTTTAAATAATAAAGTGCTATGGCACAGAAGAGGAAGATATAGCAGGCTTTGAAAATACATTCAGTACTTCCTGATAGGATCGATTCATTGATGGTTGTGTTCTGGACATGGGATTTGTTGACAAGAGGTAAATATACAATATGGCCAGCCATGTCCTTTTCCATAACACTGAGAGCCAATCTGATCAGAGCCAATCCAGTATGGATAATGTTCTACATCATTTTCACAGTTTCTAAACATTTGGAGTGTAAAGGCCTAGACACACCAAACTGACTTCAGAGAACTAGGCTCCCCGCTGTCTCAGCCAGAAGGTTGCAAATGAACACATGGTAAAGACTACAGCCAGCAGCCAACCAGCTGAACTTTAGCTCTTTGTTTACTTTCCTCACTTCCTTCTTGACAGTCAGAGTGATTTCATTTATCGTTGGGCTCCACCCTCATTGAAGCCAATTCAAAATGCTGAGTCAGCCAGGAAAAGGCTGACTAGCGATGACAGCCCAGCATTGACCAACAGAGGACTGTTGACTTGGTGTGTCAGGGCCTTAAGACAGAAAAACAAATCTGCTTTTACTATGACACGGCATCAGCTTCCATAGTTATGCCGATGATACACAGCTATACATCGCTGTGTCTCCTGATGACACAGGGCCAATTGATGCCCTTTTTAACTGCATTGTAGACATCAAGTCATGGATGGCAGAGAATTTCCTACAGCTCAACCAGGACAAAACTTAGGTTTTAGTTATAGGTCCTGAAGGCCAGAGAGAGAAACTTTTACCAAAACTACAGGATCTTAAACCAACCCAATCAGTAAAAAATTTGGGCGTGACTTTTGACTCTGAGCTGAATTTTATCCCACATATCAAAAATATAACGAAAATAGGTTTTTATCACCTTAAGAACATAGCCAGAGTCCGCCCGTTTCTCTCTCAGGCCAGTACGGAGGTGCTGATGCATGCTTTTATTTCCTGTCGCTTAAATTACTGTAATGCTCTGCTCTCTGGTCTTCCCAAAAAGAGTATTTTAAATCTCCAATTATTACAAAACTCAGCCGCACGCGTGCTGACGAGGACCAGAGGGCGGGAGCACATTACACCAGTTTTAGAGTCGCTGCATTGGCTCCCCGTCTGCTTCAGGATCGATTTTAAGATTCTCTTACTGGTTTTTAAATGTCTTAATGGCCTTGCGCCCTCTTATTTATCTGATCTGCTTTTACCATATCAACCCTCGCGGACCCTGAGGTCCTCCGGCACTGGCCTTTTAACCATACCAAAACCCAGAACAAAAACCCATGGTGAGGCAGCATTTAGCCACTATGGCCCCCACCTGTGGAACAGCCTGCCGGAGAGCCTCAGGACTGCAGAGACTGTTGATATTTTTAAAAGAAGATTAAAGACACACTTTTTTAATCAGGCTTTTAACTAATATTTTAAACTCTTCTTATGTTCTTATCTGGCTCTATCCTATTTTATGTTGCTGCTTTTTAAGATGATATTAATCTTAATAATTTTCTGTTTTTATTTCTCACTGGTACTGTATCTATTCTATTTTATTTATAATCTTACGTATTTTATTTTTGGTACTGTATTTATTTTATTTTATTTATTCTTTTAGTCCTATTTTATGCTTTTAGTCTCTAGCTTTTAACTCCAGTGTTTCCTCCGGGGGGTCCTCCACACTTGGAGCTGTGTCAGGTCTGCTAGTGGGGGCGCTGTCCTTGGGTCCCTTTGGCCCGGCCGGCTGGTGGTTCGTCCCTTCGATGTGGGGGTCCACCTGTCTGTCGGAGTCGGGGGGCCTGGGTGCTGGTCCCCCCGATGGCACGGCCTGTGGCTCCTCCCAGTGTGGACGACCCCAAAGGTGGCGTTTCCTTGATCCTCAGTGCCATGCCATGTCTCCCTATTGTGTGTGATTGTGCAGCTTGTGTGTGTGTGTGTGTGTGGTATGGAGGGTGGGAGGGAGGGGCTTTCTTTGTAATTGTCTTTCTTTCTTTAATTGTGTTAATTGCTTTTAATTCTGTAAAGCACTTTGTGTTGCATGTCCGTGCAGGAAAAGCGCTCTACAAATAAAGTTGATTGATTGATTGATTGATTGGTTGATTGATTGATTGATTGATTTATGACGCCTCAGTCACAGCACAAAATAATTTATTAGCTGTATTTTAATTTGAACACTAGTCGAAAGCAAAATGATGGGTACGTTTTTTTTTTCAGTTCATTTGAGAGCATTTATGTGACTGGAATACCTTGCAGATATTAGAGACAAATAAAGATCTGAGCTGCAGCTCCTGTTAAACTGTGGACTGTGACATCTGAGTCAGACTCCTATTCACTGTGCATCAGTGCTGAGGGTCTGCTGGGGAGGAACTTGGGTGAAAACAGTTTGGTGAGAGGGACATGTTTCCATTATGATCAAAGTCATTCAAACCTGATTTAAAAAGCAAAACTTCATCAAAATAACGGTTTGGTGTCAGTAAAGTATTATCTTTTGTTGTATTTATGACACATCAGCTGCTCAAGGCATGCCCTCTGTTGTATGAAATGGTACTTGTTGTTATTACCACTAACCAAGAGTGTTGCCAAATCAGGCAGGATTCAAATCTTACGAAAAAACAAACAAACTTCAACCTGATTTATGAAACAGAACTTCCCCAAAATACGTAAATGACCCACTTTGGTAGCTTAATGTTGCTTTATGAAACACCCCTCTTGCTTTGCTGGGATCAAATGCAAAATTACACCAAAACACACTTTTTATTTATTTTTTTATTTTTATTTTTTACTATTTACTGGGTAACTCAGAAAAAGTTAACAGTTTGGTTGAGGCCCTGGATGAAGGGCCCTGAGCAGGAGATTAAACATACATCTACAGTCTCCTTTGTGTCTGAGTGAGTGTGTGCAAGTCACTATGATTATTGGTGTTAACAGTAATAAATACAGGGAGCCTCAGCAAAACACAGGTGTGTAGGGAGGGGGACCTGAGGCTACAACTCATCCTCCACCCTACTCACTCTGTCTCATTCACAAGTCCACACAAGCATCAGCCACACAGACACACAAAGACACACAGACACAGACACACACACAGACACACACAGACACAGACACACAGACAGACAGACAGACAGACACACACACACACACACACACACAAAAACAACAATTATCTTGAATATTTATTTATTATTTCTGCCAATTATCTGTTCTGGGTCATGCTGGCAGCAGGCTAAGCGGGGTAGCCCATATATTCTACTCCCCAGCTACAAATTTCAGCTCCTGCTGGGGTTATCTGAGGCCTTCCCAGGCCTGATATTTAATATAATCCTTCCAGTATGTTTTGGGCCTGCTCCAGATCTCCTACCAGTCATGCCATTTATGCACAGCAGCTTCTTCTGATTTCAAACCACGTCACACGGAGCAGCCGTTCAAGTATCTTTGGTCTGACTCATGACAGAGGATGCTCATCTGTCTGGAGATATTGGGGTCAGCTGTGTAAAGATGGCTATTTAAGTATGGTAAGGTTAGACTGTAATCATTTGATGGCATGAGTATGAAAACTGCCAAATGTCAACAATATCACCTGGATTAAGTGTCAATATTCACAATGTCTTTAAGAGTTATGACAGTTAAGGCCTCTACACATGATCAGCTGTAAAACTGCTTTGCGCTGGCTGTCCCATTGTTTGTCTATGGAGAGGGCGGCAACGCCTGACAAAGCGGCACCGCTACCCTTGGCGTTGCGCACCGCTCGGATTTTCCGCCTGAGCGCTGCGTTCAGAGTTTAAATTATTTGAACTTTGACCAAGTTTACCTCTGACCTCTGCGCTGCACCTGCTGGTGAGCGAAATGCATTGTTCTTGTGAAGGCCGCTTTAATGTCAACTTAGGCCATGTCTAGTCACTAACTGTCTGTGTGCTGGGCAGGTAGTATACAGTCAACCGCTGTCAGTTTCTTACATCACCAGACGGAGTCAGTTTGAAACACAGCTGGGTAACAACTCAGTTTAAGGAGCTGTGAAAGTCCCTAGAGGGCGGGTAGGAGGGGTGGTGGATAGGTCAAACAACACTAAACTTTCACCCAGGAGCCCGGTGTTTGGTTCCCATATAAATGTAGAGCCAAACCATGATGTGTTTTTCAAAACCTAACCACTTGCATCAGTTCCCTTAACCTAACCACATGCATTTATTGCCTAAACCTAACCACGTGCTTTTGTTGCACAAGGAAATGCTATGTCACATGTAACAGGTGTACATTGACACGGCATCCCAGAGCGTCAAAAACAGACGCGCCCAGGATACCTAGTGCATCATATGTAGACATGAAAGTCCACCAACAAGGTGGTGATATGTGATGAGGTGGGAGTGAGAACATGTTGGTACAGTGGGTTTATCACAATTTTTTATACTGTAAGCTTTTTTTATACTATAAGCTGCCTGCTGCTACTGTAAATTAGATTGGTGAGACTGAACTAAACCGTATCTCGTAGCTTACAAAACCAAAACAAAAAGCATTAAGCACATTTAGACACTCAGAAAAGCTCAGAATAACTGCATAGTTGGTGATAATTCTGTATAGGTTCATCACTGCAAACAGGAACTTACACAGACAGTAGTCAATGGATCCATTGTTAACCCTCTTAAAACTGACGACACACATGCAGCTGCGGGGGTTGTTGTTTTTATGATCCTGTTTAAACTGATCTATAATAAAAATCAAGAGAGCTAGAGAATTATTTATTTTCGCATTAGAAAGCTAAAACTTTCATCTTTAGCACCATCACGTTGTCCACGTGTGATGACATCATAACGTTATGCTACAAGCGGTGCTGAAGCACCGCTAAATTGAATCCCAGCACCCCTAAAATTTGAGAGATTTTTATTTTTTTATTTATTTTTTACTGTATGTCCTTTTTTAACAAGCTAGCAAAGTGTCAAAACCATACAGTAGCCTACTTGGTTGAAACGTAATGTTTTAACAACAAAAATACAGCACCTCCCCCCTTGCCTCAAAAATGGTTTGATCCACCCTATCCATCCCACCTTTCCCCGACTCGGGCTCTGAGCGCTCTATCTGCACAGAGTGGGTGATATGCTGTAGTGGTGTAAATACCTGGCTGAAACCAGGATATGTGGCACATTTCCTAACTTCTACCACTTAATACCAACACATTATTATCATTACCAGTCCTCATTTTTGCTGCATTTAATCGTAGGTCACTGTTAATGTTGTTAGGTAGGAGTAAGCTGACGTTTTTTCTAGCTAGCAAACATTACAGGTGGTCAGTACCACTGTCCTCTGTTTGAATTGGAATAAGAGAAGCTAGCTGTTGTGTCATATGTGTTAATATTAAAGCCAAGGTGCTACTGACTAGCTAACTGACTGGATGCCCACTGACATTATAACTCCTATGTAGAATATATGGGCTACCCCGCTTAGCCTGCTGCCAGCATGACCCAGAACAGATAATTGGCAGAAATAATAAATAAATATTCAAGATATTTGTTGTTTGTTTGTTTGTGTGTGTGTGTGTGTGTGTGTGTGTGTGTACAGACAGACAGCCTCATCATGGATATAAGATTGTTTTTTCGAAGAAAAAAAAATAAAGAGCCGGTTCAGGTAAGAGTATAAGATCAAACGGTCTTTCTATCTAGAATTATGTAAGTTGGATCAATGTATCAGTTTATCTCTTATTAGATATAAAACGCATTGTTTGGTTATTTACCTTTTGGTTGTACAAAGAGCGAGAGAGGAGCAGAGAGAGGACTAATTTATTAGTATTCTTATTAGCATTTTTGGTATTTTTGGTACTCATTATAGGGGGCTGGTTACTCCAGAAACATACATGCTGTTTATATGTATGTTGAGGAGCTGCTGTATAAAATGAGTTGTAGGTTGTAGGTTTTAGGCTGTATAGATTTAGGGATATGAAATGCAAAAAATACAAATGTAAGCACTGGAGACATATTTGTACTGCAGATGACACCATCAAAACAGCTTTACACTCTGCTCATAAAATAAGCATATTTAAAAAAAAAATTAAAATATAAATGGTTCAAATAACTTATGTGGTGTTAAGAAATATTATGATAATGTTTCTACATTTTGAAATCTTTTGGATCAATATGTTTGTGTGTTTATTTGTTAACATTTGATGAAAAACATCAGATTTTTGCAATTTTTTAATTTATGACATAATTTCAACACTTATATCAATTATTATGGTTTAAGGACTTACATAATCTTTTAGTGTGGTTGTAAAGATCACAATAAGCAAAAAGACTAATATATGCACTGGTGGACTGATTTTATGGCAGAGACCAAAGGGTTAATATACAAAATATTGATTTGAGTTGTACAGCTTTAAATATACACTATACATCCATCCATCCATTTTCATCCAGGGGTAGCAGGCCGAGCAAAGCACCCCAGACATCCCTTTCCCCAGCAACACTTTCCAGCTCCTCCTGGGGGACCCCAAGGCATTCTCAGGCCAAACAAGATATGTAATCCCTCCAGCGTGCTCTGGGTCTACCCTTGGGCCTCCTACCAGTGGGACGTGCCTGGGACACCTCCAGCGGGAGGCATCCAGGAGGCATCCTAGTTAGATGCCTGAACCACCTCAACTGACACCTTTTGATGCGAAGGAGCAGCAGCTCTACTCTGAGGTCCCCCCGGATGTCCGAGCTCCTCACCCTATCTCTAAGGCTGAGCCCAGCCACCCCACGGAGGAAACTCATTTCCGCCGCTTGCATCCGTGATTGCACTCTTTCGTTCACTACCCAGAGCTCATGACCATAGGTGAGGTTTGGGACATAGGTGGACCAGTAGATCGATGGCTTCGCCTTCCAGCTCAGCTCCCTCTTCACCATGACGAACCAGCGCAGCACCTGCATCACAGCAGAAGCCGCACCGACCCGCCGATCCATCTCACATTCCATTCTACCCTCATTAGTGAACAAGACCCTGAGATACTTGAACTCCCTTGTTTGAGGCAGTAACTCTCCCCCAGAGAACCATGGCCTCAGACTTAGAGGTGCTGACTCTCATCCCAACTGCTTCACACTCAGCTGCAAAATGCCCCAGTGCATGCTGGAGGTCACGGTGGGATGGAGCCAACAGAACCTCATCATATGCAAAAAGCAGAGATGCAATTCTGAGGTCCTCCCCCCGGCTGCGCCTCAAGATCCTGTCCATGAAAATCACAAACAGGTAAAGAGCTGGTCCACTGTTCCACAGCCAGGACGGAATCTGCATTGCTCCTCCTGAATCTGAGGTTCAACAATCGGTCAGAGCCTCCTCTCCAGCACCCTGGAGTAAACTTTACCTGCTGAGCAGTGTGATACCCTGATAGTTGGAGCACATCCTCCGGTCCCCTTTTTTGAAGATGGGGACCACCACCTCAGTCTGCCACACTGCAGGCACCGTACCCAACCTCCACGCAACAGTGTCCAGAGCCTTTAGCATCTCAGGTCGAATCTCATTCACACCCGGCACCTAGCCACTTAGGAGCTTTTTAACTACCTCTCCCAGGGATATGAGCAAGAGTTCCCCTGAGTCTTCAGGCTCTGCCTTGTTCACGGTGAACGTGATGGCTGGGTTCAGGAGGTCCTCAAAGTGCTCCTTCCACTGCCCAACGATGTCCTCAGTTCGGGTCAGCAGTTCTCCCTCTCTGCTGAGCACAGCCTGAGACAAGCCCTGCTATCCCTTCATGAGTCGGCTAATGGTCTGCCACAACTTCCTTGAGGCCAACCGAAATTCCTTCTCCATAGCCTCCCCAAACTCCTCCCACACCCAGGTTTTTGCTTCAGTGACCGCCACAGCTGCAGCCCTTCTGGCCAACCGGTACCTGCCCGCTGCTTCAGGAGACCCCAAGGGCCAGCCAGACCCAAAAGGCCTCCTTCTTCAGCCCAGCGGCCTCCTTGGCTCTTCGGTTGCTACCATGTCAAGCACCGACAACCTTCTGACCACAGCTCCTAGCAGCTGCTTCCACAATGGAGGCTTTGAACATGGACCACTCAGACTCCCGAACCTCCTCCGGGATGCTGGAGGTGGGATTTGAAGACCCCACAGACAGGGGCCCCAGCCAGACATTCCCAGTATAAATAGGTCTGTCCAGCAGCCTCCCTCGCCATCTGATCCAACTCATCACTTGGTCGTGATCAGTTGACAGCTCTGCTCCTCTCTTCACCCAAGTGTCCAAGACACACGGCTGCAGATCTGATGACAGCCACAAAGTTGATCATTAATCTTTAGTCTAGGCTGTTCTGGTACTAGCTACACTTATGAACCTTCCTGTGCTCGAACACGGTCTTCATTATGGCCAGTCCATGACTCGAACAGAAGTCCAATAACAAAACACCACTCAGGTTAGGATCAGGCAGGCTGTCCCACTCAATCACACCCCTCCAGGTTTCTCCGTCATTGCCCAAGTGAGCGTTGAAGTCCCCCTGGAGAGCTATGGAGTCCCCAGCTGGCACCCTTTGCAGCCACAGCCAAGAGACTCCAAGAGGGCCGGGTACTTTGCGCTGCTGTTCGGTGCATACGCACAAACAACAGTCAGAGACCTTCTCTTTGCGACCCACAGTCACATCGCGATGACCCTCCTGTTGTCCAGGGAAAACCCCTACATGGCGGCCATCAGCCAGGGGCATGAGTATCCCCAGCTCTGGCTCCTTCCCCACCAGAGAGGTGACATTCCACATTCCCAAAGCCAGTCGGCAACGCCAGGGATCAGCATGCCAGGGGCCCCGTCCCTGCCTCCCGCACTATACAGAATTTTCCTAAAAACAAAGGCTATAGACTCATACAGCATCAATCCCTCTCAATCATAATTAATGACCCACTCTCAGTGTGTGGTTGTATTTATCTGCAGAGATTATGCCCTCTGCTTAGATTATCTCATTTCCATCCTATTTTATGTGTTTGGGATGTTTATGGGCATGTACCCCACAGTGCTCAGGTGACGCTGGGTCTGTATATAAAGGTAGCAACCAACTAGACTGTAAGCAGCAGGCTTCCAAGAAACACAGCACTGGAAAAAAAAACGTAAATATAACAAAGCAATAGACCAAACGAGTGATTCTGAGGTTGGTTGTTACTTTCACTTTGACTGGTGAGTGTTTTTATAAACAGTAAGGACAGTCTGACATGGTATATAAACCTTTAAAGATCACCACAAGTAAAAATACTCTCTAACACACATGCATACTTATACACACACACACACTTATACAACATAGTGACAAAATAAGAAGCACTAGTTGAGTCCTGTGTACGTTTATTTGCTAGAGATACTGTTACCCAGCCCATGTTTTTTTGTGCTTCTAAATAATCATAGTAATCATCGTGTGTGTGTGTGTGTGTGTGTGTGTGTGTGTGTGTGTGTGTGTGTGTGTGTGCGCGTGTTTATGGCAGTGCAGTCCCAGGAATAGCTCCCCACTTGTGTATCCACTCTATAATCAATGTGTTCCCATCATAATTTGCTAAAGAGTAGCTATTTTAGTCTCTCACACACTGTAGAACTAGTTGTACAGTAGGACTGGGGGTATAATACTACATGATAAGAATCCCGAAGGAGAACATTAAGAAATTATCTTGGCAATTACTAGGCAGATTGACATTAAATTTGATATGAATAATGCTGCACCGAATCGACTGAATGGGGAAAAATTTGTCACAAGTTCATTACTTATTCTTCAGTCATATATTACTTGATTTAAGATATCTTAATTCGATAGCTTATATTTCTATCAAGTTCTTGGTTATGACATTTTGTGTTAAGGTAATATTTAACACTTGATCTCTTAAAGTTTGTGAATTTTGTTTTTTTTTTTAAATTACTGAAGTTTTTGCATTGAAAACAGTTTATACCTCACCAAAATAATGTTGATATCTGTAGGCTTCAAATTAACACTGAAATTCAAACCCCGCACAGGCAGGTTCTGTTTCATTTTTGACAGAAGGTCAAGGGGGAGCTGAAAAAGCTAGAGGACACTGACATCATTGCAAAGGTGACCAGCGTTTTGCCAGGGGTTTCACCCACTGTGACACCATCCAACTGCAAAGTGAAGATTTGCATCCACATGAGGCAGGCTTACATGTATGGAGCTACATTAGGGTCAAAAGTTTTGTACTTGAAAAAATACAATTTGAAACTGAAAATTCATGTGATCTTCAATTTTGAAAAATACAACAATGTATTCAAAATAAAAATAAGTGTATGAAACGTTTTTTCAGGTTAAATATAATTTTGATTCACTTTGGTTATTCTTTTGAATGAATAATTTATTTTCACTTTTCACTTCCATATATATTTTAACATTGAGGTATTTTTTTCAGTTGCATGTCTTATCTTTTCAGATCTTATTTTTTACAGTTTCAAATCTTATTTTCATTCATTTATCTTCTAACCGCTTCATCCTCTTGAAGCGGGGGGGGGGGGGGGGGGGGGGGGCTATCCCAGCTGTCATCGGGCGAGAGGCAGGGTACACCCTGGACAGGTCGCAAGGCTATCGCAGGGCTGACACATAGAGACAAACTCCGCACAGAAGGGCTCCCACACCCGGGATCAAACCGGCAACCCTCTTGCTGTGAGGCGACAGTGCTAACCACCACACCACCGTACCGCCCCAAATCTTATTTTTTCACTTTCAAATCTTTTTTTCACTTTCAGATCTTTTTTTTTCAAACCTGTTTTTTGAGTTTCAGACTTTTGACTCTGATGTGGCGTGGGGGCGTGGCATCAACTGAGAGGGGTGTGGAATCATGAGTGACAGTGCCTTCAGGGACGCCAGTGACAAACTTCCATTTAGAAATCTGTTATAGACAGTACTGAGCACCAATTGCGGTATAAGAGCAATAAATTATGCCAGATTTTGCAGTTCAACAGCCACATTTTAAGTGTTGATATGTCCAATTTCCACATAGCACTGTGAACGCAGCGTAGTGTCCATTTCGCTTGCGATGATGGCATCCGGTCGGTCGGGTCAATCTGCTGGAGCCCACACATCCAGCACACAGGTGAGAAATGTTAACTAAGTTTTGGGAAATCATGAAGGAAGCAACAAACAAGGAAACAATCCTAAAACATCTCCCTACTCACCTGGTGCCACAAAAATCACCTGGAGCCGGGTCAGGTGAGTAGGGAGCAGAGCCGGCCCTCCCTATAAGCGAACTAAGCAGCTGCTTAGGGCCCCGCAGCCACTAGGGGGCCCCCAAACTCTTTGCTCAATCATTTGACCGTCTCTGACCTGGCAACGTGTAACCCTGGCAACAATGACCGTGACACACGCATATGTAAACGTAACGCAGGCCCGACGAGCGCGCACCCCCCCACCCCCCCACCGCACCCTCCCTCACTGAGATCGCGATTTGCGAGGAGGATTAGCCTACGATGTCCAAAAGGATATACCCCTCAGGTGCAGAAAAAAGAAAAAAAAGAAAGGTTGAAGAAGAAAAAAAGACAAGGACAAGGTAAGGCTAAGTAATGTTATGTTTACCAGATCGTTTAGCTGAAAAACATGTCGGTTTTTTAATGAGGCACTTAAAACGTAGTTAACAGGTGCTTGTGTTAGCTGGCTAGCTGCTACATGTGCTAGCCTGTAGGCTGCTGCAATTAACATGTCCTTGTCCTGGCTGATTTTAAGGTCTGTTTACAGTGAAAAGATAACAGCTGTTTGCCTGTGAGGGGATAAAGGAATCACCCATTTATTAATGGCTGATTAGATATCTTTGGATCATGCAAAAATACATTTATGGTTCAAATTTTAGTCTAGGCAGTAATATAAAGGGTCAGTGATCACCTGCTCCATACTGTGCAGGACAGGGTCAGAAGATCAACTGTATCTAAGTGTAAAAAACACTCAGCAGTAAAGAGTGTAATTTATATGTAAATAGTAGTACAATCTATCCCCCTGGACCTACATTAATTTATATATAGCACTATTTTCTGTAAACAATAATTGTAAAATAATTTTTACTGTCTCAGGTGGAGCAATTCTTAAGTACTTTGGTGGTGGTGGTGGTGGTGGAGCATCAAGAGATGATGGAGGCACTGGTAAGAGTCCCCCTGCCTTCTCTTTTGACAGTGCAACCTTTATACTGATAGCTACTTGTGCTCCAGCCAATTTAAAAAAAAAAAAAAAATGTTTTAATCATCATCATCATTCACTGTGTTGTCTTGTACTTGTATTACCTTGCATGATGTATCTTGTTTTATCTACTCTGCATGTAATACATTTTCCATTTATAAATTATAATTGTCCCGCACAGCAGCTGGAGATGATTCGACAGCAGCTGGAGATGACTCTGCCACAACACCTGGCTCTGGAGAAAATGTTTCTGGTAGGTAACCATAATGGTCAATCATAAATCTCTTCATTTACAACAACTTGACCTTATGTATGAATTAGTTATGATAAAAAATGGTTTAAACTAACAGACCTCAAAATTACGAAAACAACTAATAACAGCAAATGTTAATGTTCTTATTTCATATCAGGCCCATCATCATTTGACCCTCCTCATGTTGCCACATCCTCCTCCCCTGTGGCTGGTTCCATTCATACAGTTGGTCAGTTTCTTGTTTGTTGCCACAATATGTTTATCTCTGTTGGAAAATGAAATTGTGTGTACGCAAGTGGCTAAAAATTCTACTGTACTAATCTTCTCCACAGCTCCAGTGGTTACTACTGAAGATGCTGCTGACCATGACCAACCAACATCCTCTTCCTCCATTTCTCCCAACACCGGGAACTCTGCTCCTCCACCTCCAAGCGATCCAGCACTGTGGCCAGCTAATCTGACTGACCAATTACGGACTGATTTGGTTTGCAAGGGTCCTGCACAGGTAGAGAGAGACTTTGAATTTCCCAAGTCCCATTCATATAGGAGCTTTCACTACCATCACATGTTTAGAAAGCTTGCAAATGGAGAGAAAGTGAGAAGAAACTGGTTAACATACTCAAATCAGAAAGATGCAGTTTACTGCTTTTGCTGCAAGTTGTTTTCAAGAAAGTCCTCAAAGCTCAACACAGAAGGACAGAATGACTGGGTCAATATCAGTGCAATATTGAAGTCCCATGAAACCAGCCCAGATCACGGCAAACATTTGATAGCATGGAAGGAATTAGAACTAAGACTTAAAACAGGAAAAACAATTGACCAGACAGAGATGGCTCTCTTGCAAGCGGAGCAGAATCGATGGAGAGAGGTGCTCGCTCGTTTGATCACCATCATTCAGTCACTAGCAGAGAGGAACCTTGCTCTAAGAGGATCAGTAGACACCCTCAACAACCCAAACAACGGCAATTTTCTAAAAGAGGTAGAACTTCTTGCCAAGTTTGACCCAGTCTTAAAAGAACATGTTAGGCGCATCACCGGTGGTGAAAAACACACTACCTACTTAGGGAAAACCATCCAAAACGAGCTGATTGCCAGTATAAGTGGGAAAATACTGAGCACTATGGTGACAGAAATAAAACAGTCAAAGTATTTTGCAATCATTTTAGACTGCACCCCAGACATCAGCCACCAGGAACAAATGTCAGTTGTTGTCAGAATTGTCACACTAACACCCCCAGAAATTAAAGAGCACTTTCTGGGTTTCTTACCTGCCCCAGACGCCACTGGCCTTGGCTTGTCCTCACTGATACTGAACAAGCTGGAGGAGCTTGGCATCAGTTTTCAAGACTGCAGGGGTCAGTCCTACGATAATGGCTCAAACATGAAGGGGAAAAATAAAGGAGTGCAGGCCAGGCTGATTGAAAAAAATCATCGTGCTCTTTATGTTCCATGTGGGACACACACCCTGAATCTAATGGTTGCAGACTCAGCAAAGCAGTCAACAGATGCCATCAGCTTCAGAAGCTCTACACCCTGTTCTCTGCTGCTCCTCAGAGGTGGGCCATTCTGAAACAGCACGTCAACATCACACTCAAATCCTGGAGTGAGACGAGATGGGAGAGCAGAATCAAAAGCATTGAGCCTTTACGTTACCAAACTGACAAAGTCAGAGAGGCCTTGACTGAGGTCAGAGAAAAGGCAAATGATCCGGCTGCAAGAATTGAGGCCCAGTCCTTGGCAGAAGAGATAGGTTCATTCAGATTTCAAATCTGTACAGTGGTTTGGTTTGATATCTTGTCCACAATCAACATCACTAGCAAACTCCTGCAGTCGCCCAAAATGCAGCTTGATGTCACTGTCGATCTTATTGACAAAACAAAAACATCGCTGAAGCAGTACAGGCTCACAGGATTCTCTGATGCCCAGACAACTGCAAGAGAAGTATGTGAGAACATGAATGTGGAGGCAGAGCTCAAGCAGAAGAGGCTTCGTAACACCAAAAAGCAGAACTAGCCACAGAAATCCAGAGCCTTCCAAACCTACCCAAGACGAATATGACCACATTTGAGCTTCTCACCTCATCCACCAAAATGAGCTGACTGGGTTTTATCCAAACCTTTGGGTGGCACTGAGAGTAGCCTGCACACTACCAGTGACGGTGGCATCTGCAGAAAGGAGTTTCTCAAAACTCAAACTGATCAAGACCTACCTAAGGTCCTCCATGTCAGAAGAACGCCTCAGTGGACTGGCAGTCATCAGTATCAACCACCAGATTGGAAGCCAGATTTCCTATGATGATGTTATAAATGACTTTGCATCCCAAAAAGCAAGATTAGCAAAATTCTGAACTGGAACAAAGGAAGGAAAAAAGGAGATAAGGGTGTAATGAAGGTTGTTTTTTGTAGAGTTTTAGACTTGATTTTGATTTGCTCAATAATTGCTCAATTATTTTATCTGTTAGTCATTTCATTTTCTACTTAAATTTTTTTCTTGTTTATTTTGTTTGGATGTGAATTAAGCTTATTTGTTTACTTGTCACAGTATATACCGGTATTAGGTTTGTTTGTGTGTTTGTTTGTTCACTTGTCACAGGACAGAATTGTATAGAGGTTGAAGTTTTGTTTTTGTTTTAAAAAATTAATCTGTTAAAACTGTAATCTTTTGTAGAATCCTTTATCTTTCTGCTACATCAAAAGTAGTGATTTAATACTGCAGGTTTGGAGCCGCCTAGTGGATAAACACAGTTATTGCCATTTCACAATATTAACATTAAGATTCAGACAAAAACAAAGTAGAAGAAAAAATGACAAGTGCAATTAGACAGCTTTGTGTTTCAGTGACTCTGTTTAATTAGTAATAAAATATCTGCTCACCATCATGTTGATGGAGGTACAATAAAACACTCAAGGGTTGTATACGGCAGCTGGTTTTTATAAATATTTGACGGTACATATATACACTGTGAGGCGGGGCCCCCAATTTTATCCTGCTTAGGGCCCCCAGATGTACAGGGCCGGCCCTGGTAGGGAGGTGTTTTAGGATTGTTTCCTTTTCCCCAAGCTCAAAGGTTTCATCCAGGGGACATGTTTACTGGATGAGGAAGCATCAACAGGGCCGTGATGATAGAGTTGTGGAAAATCACACTTTCCAGCTCTGACAAATTCGCCACTTAAAAGACGTCACAAAAAAAAGTATGTTGTCACAAAAACGACACTTTAATACTTGTTATGATTTCCCAAAACTTAGTTAACATTTCTCACTTGTGTGCTGGATGTATGGGCTCCAGCAGATTGACCCGACCGACTAGATGCCACCTACGCTGCGTTCACAGTGCTATGGGGAAATCGGACATATCAACACTTAAAATGTGGCTGTTGAACTGCAAAATCTGGCATAATTTATCGCTCTTATATCGCAATTGGTGCTCAGTACTGTCTAAAAGAGATTTCTAAATGGAAGTTCGTCACTGGCATCAATTTTTACACTGCCAGTCACATGAATATGGTGTAGTGTTGAGTCAGAATTTTTTTAGTTCCTACGTTCCTGAAGGCACTGTCACTCATGATTCCACACCCCTCTCAGTTGATGCCACGCCCCCCACGCCACATCAGTGTGAAACTCAAAACACAGATTTGAAACTGAAAAAAAAAAGATATGAATGTGAAAAAAAGATTTGAAACTGAAAAAATAAGATTTGAAACTGTAAAAAATAAGATCTGAATCTGAAAAGATAAAACATGCAACTGAAAAAAAATGAAGTGAAAAGTGAAAATAAATTATTCATTCAAAAGAATTACCAAAGTGAATCAAAATTATATTTAACCTGAAAAAACGTTTCATACACTTCTTTTTATTTTGAATACATTGTTGTATTTTTCACAATTGAAGATCAACACATGAATTTTCAGTTTCAAATTGTATTTTATCAAGTACAAATCTTTTGACCCTAATGTAGCTCCATACAGACCACCATTCAACATGAACATCACATCACCCCAACCATGGACATCCATCTGCTAAATCAAGCCACAGTCTTTTTCAAGCTTGACCCAACAGCTGGTTATTATTAGCTCGAGCTCCACCCAGACAGCAGGTATGTCACGACGTTTACAACACACCTAGGCTTGAGGCGTTACAAGCGCCTGAATTTTGGGCTCCAAAGGGCAGTCTGATACAAAGGATGAAAGGCATAAAAACCTCAGTGACAACATCATCATATATGGCAAAACACAGGCTGATCATGACAACAGCCTCAAACTAGAAGGAGGGAGAGAAGATAGGGGTCTCACACTTAACCAAAAAAATGCAAGTTCAACAATCTAAGCTTGAATTCTTCAGATTCATTTTCTCAGCTGACCCCTTTAACCCTCCAGTCTCCCTCAGACGGAAAACATCCTTTTCAGTCATTTTTCGGTTCTTATTTTTTGATAACTAGCTGTGTTCATGCATATAGCATGACATTTGGTCAGAAACCTTAATTTTGGTGATATTTTGACATTTTAAAGCCGCTCCTAAATCAGGCCTAAAATATACAAATGGCAACCTTTTACGACACCTCGCCCTCTTGGGCGAAAACCGTCCCCATTGAAACTCATTCAAACAACATTTTTTGATTCCCCTTCAATTTACATAAATAACTTGATTTTTTTTCTATCTCTGGCGGTCAGGTTGGTTAGAGAGACCCAAGAATGGTAAAAACAAAACAAACAAACAAAAAAAACAGATGGGGCCAATTTCCATTTTTGGGGCCCTGTTGTCTTTTCAATACAATTCCTGGTTTGGCCACTTGAAGCACAAGTAGATCAAAAAATGGTCTTGCTGTGCTCATAAGGATGTGACAGTGTGGTCTGTAAAAAAATATTGCAATATTAGTTTGTGTGTGTGTGTGTACATAGACTTAAAATACACGTCAAATCCCTATGTGAAAATATAGCTAAATGTAAAACCATAAATTCCGTATTTGTTCATCACATCCTCATGGCAACTTAGAAACATGAATTTGATGATATTGCATGATATTGCATGCATTCCAGAGTTAGGGGATCAAAATGGAAGTTTTTACTAAAATCCAGCTGAATCGTTCATTTTCTCCTGCTTTCCCAGCAGAGCAAACACACACACTAAATAATAAGCAGTAAAATTGCCTGTATTTTTCTCCTATTTTTTCATTATTGAATGTTGGGAGCCATTGTTACAAAAAAATAAAATAAATGCTAGGTTAGTGTTGATATGGATGTCTGGGGGCTGTGGCTGTATAGATACTAAAAAAATATTGTGTGTGTGTGTGTGTGTGTGTGTGTGATTGTGTAGCTAAAAATTGCAAATTATGAGATGCAGGTTGCTGCAAGGTTACAATACTGTTTTCTCCATCTCTCTCTCTCTCTCTCTCTCTCTCTCTCGCTCATACATACATATACACACACACACACACACACACACACACACACAATGAATATTTGGTATGTATAATCGAGTAGGAGTTGATTAAAAGATTTAAGCAAAAAAAAGTAGAAAAAATATTAATATTTCATATTTTATGGTTGTTTTTCAACAAGGATGAAAAACTGTAGCCAGGCTGACTCAGAGTCAAAGCTCTATTGAGCCTTGTATTCCTTTAGCCCTTAGCAGTAATGATTTTATAAGCTTTTTTATTGACAATATTCTAACTATTAGGGGCAAAATTCATGACCTCAGATAGTACCTATCTAACCTCAAACACAGTTGTAAGACCTAATATATATTTAGATTTCTTCTCCCCAATCTCTGTTCAAGAATTGACCGCAGTGATTTCTTCATCTATATCATCAACGTGTCTCTTAGACCCCATCCCAACTAGGCTACTTAAGGAGGTCTTACCTTTAGTTAACACTCATATATTAGATATGATCAATATAGCCTTATTAACAGGCTATGTACCACAGTCTTTTAAGGTAGCTGTAATTAAACCTCTCCTAAAAAAGCCCACCCTGGATCCAGAGGTGTTAGCCAACTATAGACCAATATTTAATCTTCCCTTTCTTTCAAAAATCCTTAGAAAAGTAGCCACAGACCAGCTGTGTGATTTTCTCCATGATCATAATTTATTTGAGGAATTTCAGTCAGGATTTAGAGTGCATCATAGCACTGAGACAGCACTAGTTAAAATTACGAATGACCTTCTGATTGCTTCAGACAAAGGACTCGTCTCTGTACTTGTTTTATTAGATCTTAGTGCGGCGTTTGACACTATTGACCATCAAATTCTGCGACAGAGACTGGAACACTTAATTGGCCTAAAAGGTTCTGCACTAAAGCTGGTTTAAATCTTATTTATCTGATCGTTTTCAGTTTGTTGACGTTCATAATGAATCATCCTTACGTACTAAAGCTTGTTTTGGAGTTCCGCAAGGTTCTGTGCTCGGACCAATCCTATTTACTCTATATATGCTTCCTTTAGGTGACATCATTAGAAATCACCCTGTAAATTTCCATTGTTATACGGATGATACACAGTTGTATTTATCTGTGAAGCCAGAAGAAAGTAATCAATTAACTAAACTTCATAATTGCCTTAAAGACATAAAAACCTGGATGAGCACCAATTTCTTGATGTTAAATTCAGACAAAACTAAAGTTATTGTTCTTGGCCCCAGACAATTTAGAGACTCGTTATCTGATGACATAGTTTCTCTTGATGGCATTGCTCTGGCCTCTAGCACTACCGTAAGAAACCTTGGAGTAACATATGATCAAGATCTTCTTCTAACCTCTTGAGGGCCGCGGGGGGGCTGGAGCGTATCCCAGCTGACATCGGGTGAGAGGCAGGGTACACGCTGGACAGGACAAACAACCATTCATGCTCACATTCAAACCTACGTACAATTTAGAGTTATCAATTAACCTAGTCCCCAAACTGCATGTCTTTGGACTGTGGGCGGAAGCCGGAGTGCCCGGAGAGAACCTTTTTTCATCTGCGTAATATTACCTGCTCTACCCGCAGAGCTATTGGCTGCCTCACCTGGGCACTATTCCATATCAGAAGAAGAAAGGAGGGGTGAGATGCAGCATAGCATACGGCAACCATGACCTCAGTGACGTATGTTACTCACAAACAGAATGAGAAGCACTGGCCATTGTGATTAGTTGTGAACACTTCCATTTGTACCTCTACAACCCTTTTATTCTAGTAAGAGATCACAAAGCACTTGGGCTGATCTAGAACAACCCCAGTTCAAATCCACTTGCAAGGATCAAGAGATGGGAAATGAGGCCCCGGTCCTACAACTTTAGGACAGAGCACAGGGCAGGTGCAGAGAACCTGGCTGACTACTTGTCCCATCAGCCCACACAGACATAAGAGCATCGAAGGTAGCAGAGTAGTCAGTCAGTTTTGTGGTAGAGCATACTAACCGCTCAAAGACCAGATCTTGCAGATGGTCCGTGTACACATCAGAGACAATACATAGCACAAAATCACACATACACAACATGCTACTGCACTAAAGCAATACAGATAGATCAGCAGTGACCTGGCTGTGTCACACATCTATGACATCCTCCGAAGCACGAGAATTGTAATCCCCCCATTCCAAGAACACAAAGTGTTACAACTCCATAGGGATTTGGGTTGGGAAGTGGAGGGTCGCCTGTTCGAGTCCCCGTCCGGACCAAATATGGAGCGTGGACTGGTGGCTGGAGAGGTGCCAGTTCACCTCCTGGGCACTGCCGATGTGTACTTGGGCAAGACACTGAACCTCCCAACCACTCGGGGCACCCTCACTCTGACATCTCTCCACTTTGTGCATGTATATATTGTGCGTGTGTGTGTGTCTTTCGGACCTGTGTGTAATTGACAAGGAAGAGTGAAAACATTGAATTTCTCCTCAGGGGATTAATAGAGTAAATAAACTTAAACTTAACTAGCCCTCTAGGGACAATTTTCAAATCAGTGGTATGGTTTCCCAACATGGACCAAAAAAGTTAGAAACTGCCTAGCATGCCAGGTCAACATACCCATAACACAGTCAGAACCATCAAAAAAACCTGAACTACCACAAGCCTCATGGCACACCGACACTGTAGATTTATGTGGCCCACTCCTTCATTGAGAATTCATCTTGATTGTCATAGATGAGTACACATGAAATTTTGAGATTCACCTCAGCCAAAACAGTTATCCTGGCCCTGAAGTGTTCTCCATGTTTGGGATTCCCAGAATCCTGAAAAGAGACAATGGCTCTCCATTCAACAGTGCACAGCTCTCAGAGTTTGCAGGCCTTCTAGGCTTTCACCTCCGGAAAATAACACCTCTGTAGCCCCCCACACACACAACGGCAGAGTGTTTTATACCCTAACTTGGAAAAGCCATCAGTGTGGCAGAGACATTAATATATATACAGCATGTATATATATATATATATATATATATATATATATATACATAGTATATTGTTATGTTATTATATGAAGCATCCATTGCGCAAAATAATATGACTGCCGGGGAGGCCTGGGGCTTGGCTCAGGCAAACCGGTTTGGAATACAGCAGGTCCCAAAGATAAAAGAAAGCTGGTTGTGGAACAGATACGTAGACAGGAGGAGATAGTAAGGGGTGCAAAGGTAGTGGCCCAAGCTAAACAGGGACAGTGGTTGAATTGGGAAAGTGTAGAGAAGAGGAAGCTTAGTTGGAGGGACCTGTGGACTATGGAGGAGAATAGTATTAGATTCCTGGTAGGGGCTACATATGATGTGCTACCAACTCCCCAGAACCTAAAACTGTGGGTAAATGAGGACCCATCATGCCCATTGTGTTCAGGTACAACAACCTTAAAGCATATTTTGTCAGGCTGTAAGGTTAGTTTGTCACAAGGCCGATATACATGGCGACATAACCAGGTGTTGAAATGTTTAGCTGCAGGAATCGAAGGGAAACGAAGAGAGGTCAATTCAGAAGGTTATAAAGATAGGAATTTAGCAATTCAGTTTGTCCGTGAGGGAGAGAAATACAGAAGGGATAAGTTAGTAAGGAGACAAGGGTGTGGCCGCCTAGTAGGTGCTTGTGATTGGGAAATGCAGGTAGATTTTGGGGGAAAGCTTGTTGTTCCCCAGGAAATAGTTTGTACTAAGCAGAGGCCTGACATAGTGTTGTGGTCATTGAGTCAACGGATAGTTTATTTCATTGAGCTGACAGTTCCTTTCGAAGACTCAGTGGAAGAAGCCTATGAAAGAAAAAAGCTTAGATATGCAGATTTAGGAGCAGAAGCTGAGCAGCGAGGATGGAAGACTAGGATTTGTCCAGTGGAAGTGGGGTGTAGGGGATTTATAGCAAGATCAGCTATCTCGCTCCTGGGGGAACTCGGAGTGCGGGGACAGAGTTTGAAGAAGACAGTGAAGGAAATGTCAGATGAAGCCATGAGAACCAGCAAGTTCATTTACTACAGAAGAAATAATGTTAGTTGGGGGCCAGCAGGGGGAACTACTTAGCAGGGCACATAACTCCTGGAGATCTGGTGGAGAGATCCACTTCCTCTTAGGAGGAAATCCAGGAAGAGGAAGGCTATTTAAGTGTGGGAGTGGCCTATTTGAATCCCTTTTGCTTGAGACCATGCTGCAAGGTGAGTGTTTGCTGATCCTGTGAGTTCATTTATCTCCTTTAGCTGTAGTTTATATTGTAGTTATGTTATATAGTGTGTGAATTAGAGTGTGAATTAGGGCTGTGAAAGCCATGTGTAAGTAAGGAGGAAGAGGAAGGTTATTTAAGTGTGGGAGCGGCCTAGTTGAATCCATTTTGTTTGAGGCCATGCAGCAGGGTGAGTGTGTTTGCTGATCCTGTGAGTTTATTTATCTCCTCTAACTTTAGCTTATGTTATGTATTGTGTGAATTCGGGCTGTGAAAGCCATGTGTTTGTAGGGAGGAAGAGGAAGGTTATTTAAGTGTGGGTGCGGCCTAGTTGAATCCATTTGGTGGCCATTTTGAGTCCATGCAGCAGGCCATGTGTTTGCCGATCCTGTGAGTTCATTTATCTCCTTTAACTTTAGCTTACACTGTAGTTATGTTATGTAGTGTGTGAATTAGAGTATGGTGAATGTGCTAGGAAAGGTAGTATCAGCACAGCTTCTACCTGGAGCTTGCTTGTACGGAGCCTGGGTTTGGTTGAAGGTGGCAGTGCTGTTTGGGCTGAGAAAGTCATGTGTAAGTAAGGTTAAGGAGGTTGTTGTGTTAGTGTGGAGAGCAGTGAGACCTGGCATTAGGGGAGTGTTTCTGGGACGCCAGAGATCACTGTCTAGCCTCCTGGAGGTGTCGTGGGACCAACTAGACAAAACACCGGTGAACAGAGGTTCCCACCCGATGACCCCAAAGACATGTTAGTTATCACTGCTCATTGGTCTGTATAGGTAAGCCTTGCCATAATAGCGTGTCATAGGGTTTAGGAGAGTATTCACTGAGTGTTGATCCTTTTCTAGAGCACAAACTTCTTGTGTTTATTTGAATGAATGACTTAAGTTTATAAAGAGGTAAGACAGTGCAGCATATAGAGAGGCTTCAGTGTTGATTGGCTTCACTTGTGCCATGTAACCAATCAATGGGGGCTCTGGGCAGGACATTGTTACACAGCGTGTGCCTGTGACTTCAGGCAGAGAGACCGCTGCATCAGAGCCAAAGGAGCGTGTTTTAAAATACATTTATTTTATCAATTAGTTATTAACTTTTACTTTTTTAGCAACTTGCCCAATCGGGCAAGTGAGTTTTTAGTTTACATGACCGACCTTGAGTTTTACTTGCCCCGGGCAATCGGGCAATCCTTGTTGTTGAGCCCTGCCCTGTTAAGCAAATTTTCAACATAACCACTAATGATGTCACAACCACTACAATGCAAACATGAATTTTAATTTATTGTAAAATACTTCAACAGAGGAGAACCACAGTCATACAGTTTCAGTTATGGTCATTTTAGAGGCATAAAAAAAATTGCTTTTTTTTTTTTAAAATTACAAATTTATTCAAATTCACACACTCACATTTTACTGTTAATTATAAAATGCTTGTTAGTAAAGGTGCCAGAGAGCTGCTCACTCTTAATGAGAAAGGCCCCAAGCATCTGTTTGAAGGTAATTCTTTGCCTGGGCGTCTGGTGAGGGCTGGTGTACTGGACAGTAAGGGAAGGTAAGATGAAGCTGGATTACATCCTGGGTCTGAAAGTTGAAGTTTTCTTGGAGAGGAGGCTGCAGACACAGGTCTTCAAGCTTGAACTTTTTCTTTTTTCTTTGTGATTAGCCTGGTCAGCCATAAGCACATCAACCTCTCCCTGAGGTCTCCATATGGTGGTGGACACCCACAAGAATGCCAAGAAGAGCCAAAGCAGAGCCAGAGGAGCTGATAATAAGGAGGTGGATTAAGAAGGATCTTGTCCAGGGAGGGTATTTTTAATAAAAATGATTGGTCTAGGTGGCTGTGGCTCACACAAAAGAGTGGGTTGCCCACTAGGATCGGCAGCATGTCAAAATATCCTTGAGCAAGACGCTGAATCCCAAATTGCTACCAAAGGCTGTTCCATTGGTGTGTGAGTGTGTTAAAAATTGGGGAGTAGGTGGCACCTTGTATGGTAACCTTGGCCACGTGTGTGTGAATGAGAGAATGTGTCCTGTAGTGTATAAAGTGCTTTGAGTGGTCGGAAGACTAAAAAGGTGCAGTCCATTTACCATTTAGCATTAACTTGCTAACATATTTGGTCTAAAATTAAATGTCTGTGGTAATAAAACATTATTAACATTGTTATGACAGTTTTTCCATCCAGACTAAAAGCAGAAAAGTTGAGTAGCCAGCTGAGTAACAAGCATGCAAACTGTTGTCTCACGATGTCAGCTCAGGATTCTGTTCCCTCTCTCTTTAAATCTCCAGCAAATAAAGCCTGTGGCTGCAGAATAAATGCACCACAATTTAAAATTAGATGAACTTTGACCTTGCCTGAGTGGATTAGTGGAGAGGACGGTGTTACTGTGATGCAGAGTAGATGATCAGTTTGGACTGGAGCTCCCCTCCCTGCAGTGGAGCCCTGACAACTACATAAATACTTAGTAGATGGAATCAATGAATCTATTATTTGTATTTTTTTAACCACTCCTTTGTTTGGATAGTGTTTGTATTTGGAAATATAGAGAAAAGATTTTTAAAAAAAATCAAATTACATACTGGTGGGAATTCCCTGCATATGTTTCCATTGTTAGCGTAATTGTTCTGCAAAGCCTTACCAGTGAATTCCAGTTGCTTTTTACTTTACCTTTCTTCTTGCTGTAATTACTTTTTTCCCTTGGCTCAGTGTTAACTGCTCTTACTGAAACGAAACATTTCCTGCAGATATTTCACATTAAAAGCCTAATACAAAAAGCCAGTGGTTGCTCTTTCCTGGAGTGTTCTTGTAATTGATAAAATAAAACCCAGAAAAATGTCGGCCTGATTTTTTATGATCCCTCTGTGGCAGGTGTCCTGGTGGACAGCAGGGACTGTAATAGTTTTTGCAGTGGATTAGACCTCTCCTATTTTATGAGAGAGGAACATCTGCATTCTTAAGCAGACTGAAGGATGAAATAGCACCAGGGTGGGGTAAGGGTTATATAACCATGTTGGTGGGTGATCAGCCAGGAGGTCTGGACAGCTAATGACACTGCAGATTTGCTGAGCAGCTGCAAACAGGCACATAGCAAGCCTGATTGTTGACTGCATATCTGCGCCAACTCAGACACCATCTTTACTATGCTATTCCTGACTTGTTGTCTGAGACTCGTGTACACACACACACACACGTACATACACACGCACACACACACATACACGTACATGCACGTGCACACACACACACACATGTGCAGGGTCGCCCTACTCAGGCTGTGCTAACATACTGTTCATAACTTTCCTACTAAAAGTAATGCACCAAAATTCATCCATAACCTATGTCAGGGGTGGCCAACCCGCGGCTCGCGAGCCTCATGCGGCTCTTTGCCTATCAGTGTGCGGCTCTTCGATCCATTAATTAAAACCATCGGCATGCGGCTCTTGCGTCATAAAAAATCAATTTATTGTTATGAGTGCATATGGCCCTTTAAGAAATGTAACAGGCTTAAGTGGAGCGAGTGAGAGGGAGAGGAGTGCGCACGGGCAGTTGAGAGGGTGTGGAGTTCGGGAGGAATGCAGGACTGCAGCGTGGTGGTGATATCGCACAACAAAAAATGTCTGGGAAGAAATGCGTGTCTTTGTGTGTGTGTGGAGAGAGTATGAAAGAGGGAGAGACTGTGTGTGGAGTAGTGTTGCACGGTATACTGGTACCAACGGTAGACCGCAGTAGGCTGCTACTTAAACACCACAGTACATGACATGGTGCCACTGTGGGATAAGTTCAAAGTCCAATCAAAGGAGGGTGAGTGTCCATGCGCTGGCCAATCACAGCCATAGTGCTCCACGGCGAGAAGCCCGGCCCCAGGTGAATAAATTGGCGTCATGACTACCCAGAAATCTACCTGGACAGCCGAGCTGTGGCGGCACACAGGTATGTGACGTATCAGAGGAGAAATGAGCCGTTCACATTTCTCTCTTTTGTGCCAGGTAACGGTCCACAAACCTCACCGCACTTTGGGGACTGTTCTTTACTTATCAGAGAAGGAGGGTGGCTGGTTGATTTTTATTTTATTTATTTATTTTATTTTGATCCCCCCTATGTTAATTACTTATTGATGCTGTTTTTGAAGTATGAATAAGTCAATAAGTAATTTATTCCATTGAAATATCAGTGATGTATTATAGAAAAGTGATTTATCTTTTTATAAATGACAAAAGGCACATCTGCCTCACTTTTTGCTGTGGTATCATGATACTACTCAGAACCGTGATACTTTAACTGGTATCATACCGTGGGTCCCAATTTTGTTACCGCGACAACACTAATCTGGAGAGAGTATGGGAGTGGGAGAGACTGTGTGGATGTGTGTGTGGAGAGAGTATGAGAGGGAGAGACTGTGGGTGTGGAGGGGGGAAGGAGAAAGACAGTGTGAGAGGGAGAGACTGTGTTTCTGTGTTCATTCATGGTTATTCATTTGTGCGTGAGATAAATAAATCTGGCTTTGAAAATTGGAAATGCATGGATTTTGATTTTATGTCATTTCGTGTATGTGTGAGAGAGGGAGTGCGTTTGTAAGCACACGTGCATGATGTGGCTCTTTGTACTACCACGGTGATTTTTGTGGCTCTTGGTCTCTGACTGGTTGGCCACCCCTGTAGCATTTGGATATGTGTAATGTAGTTCTATCTATGCTGATTTTGTGAAATACCACCTCATTTATTACTTATCTCTTTTGATTTCTGCATTAATATGGAAAAATGTGTATTTTTGTTAAGGTTTGTTTGTTTGTTTTGTTTATTTGGAGGTGTTCAAAAATTTGGACCACACCTTGAGCTTCTCATGTCCGTTTTGTGTATTGGATAGACAGATAGACATCAATCAAGTTAGAGAATTGTGACCTGTCGGATTCTGCGAAGGGTGGGACTTAGTTCAGACAAGACGAGACGGAGCGAGGAGGAACACAAGGACAGTCATCATTAGTCATTAGTCATCATAAATGCAGTATTTTTTAAGAATACCCAGCGGGATTGTGACTGTGTGTGTAACCTAAATCGGCGGGAGTGTGAGCCGTATTGGGAGATGTTCAAGTGAGTATTGTTGCTAATTAGTTGATACTGTTAGCTGACCAGCATGCGCCTTCACAGCAGGGGAGGAGACCTGCATCAGGCTGCATGTGGGAAGCCTCGGTTTATTTACAAGTTTCTGAGTGAGTATAGATATTGTGAACTGTAAAAAAAATATGCACATTTATGGTTTTCCAAAAGTATATTCATTTGAGGTTTTGACTTTTAATGTTAGAGTGCTTCGGACATTGTCACTCATGCTGATGCAATAGAGGTGCTTAGGACTTGCCGCTGCCAGGGACTTCCTGCATGTGGACAGAGCTTTTCTTCTTCCTTCACCTTGCTGCGGTATCGAGGGTTTGAATGGACTGTTACTACCAGCTTTCTGAGTTTCCAAGGGACCGTGAGTACGAACATTTCTCCACCTGAGGGTTACATATGAGCTCCAACGGCGCGCCAACGAACCTACCATAGACTGAGTTAGAAAATCCTGAGTAGGGCTTTTGGGTTAGGGTTAGAGTTTTGGGGACTAGGTTAATTGATAACTCCAAATTGTCCGTAGGAATGTGAGTGTGAATGGTTGTTTGTCGCCAGACACCTGCAATAGTCTGGCGACCTGTCCAGGGTCTACCCTGCCTCTTGCCCAATGTCAGCTGGGATAGGCTCCAGCCCCCCCGCAACCCCCAAGAGGATGAAGCAGTTAGAAGATGAATGATTGTAATCTTGCGGTGCACCAAGTCCTGTTACTTTTTAAAAGTAATTTGGTGGTGCCTTCCAAAATATCACATATGGCCAATTCACTTAAGCATTTTCTGATCGGCTTCCTCTGTGGTTAAAGGTTAGTTATAATTCTTTAGATTTAAGTCGTGTTGATTTATGTCACCTGTCAACATCAACATTGACATTTTAATCAACATTTTATATTAGAAATAGACAACTTTTTAGCTCGCTAATGCTGGCAGCTAGAAATAAGTATCTATGATCCACTGTGTGTTTGATAATCTAAAAAAAAGCATGTTTCCTTGTCATGGTCCTTCTAAAAAATATCTTAAAAATATATTTAGCAATTTCTTTTCGTATGACATAAAACTGTTTCACATGCACAGATGTGAAACTGTTGGTCTCTGGCTCTGCAGGTTGATACTTCTCCATTGGCAGTAAGAGCCTCTTCATCTGTCAGCTCAATGTGGCTGTTTCACTACTTCCTTGCAATACTGAAAACTGATCCACTGACAAAATTTGTAAAAAACAAAAAAACAAAAAACGATTTGTATATGCATCAGCATGCTGAAGTGCTACCATCAATGACAAATTAAGTTGTATTTTCTGTGACGGCTTTACAATAAAACCACCCCGTGGTTCACCAGTTCAAGACTTTGATGTGAAGCAGAACCACAAAAAGTTCTGATCGGGCTGCATCCTGGAGACTTGTGCAGTTTGCATCCTCACATAGACTTGTAGTAATTTAGGGTCTTCTAATCAGGTTAGGAATCTCGGGGTAATAATGGACTCAGACTTGAACTTTAACAGCCACATCAAATCAATAACATCAGCAGCCTTTTACCATCTAAAAAACATTGCCAAAATCAAAGGTATAGTGTCTAAACCTGACTTGGAGAGACTTATCCATGCATTTGTCTCTAGTAGGTTAGACTACTGTAACGGCCTGCTCACTGGCCTCTCCAAAGGGGCCATAAGACGGCTGCAGTACATCCAGAATGCTGCTGCTCAGGTCCTGACCAGAACCAGGAAGTACGAGCACATTAGTCCTGTGCTCAGGTCTCTGCACTGGCTTCCTGTGGCTCAGAGAATAGACTTTAAAGCAGCTCTGCTTGTGTACAAGTCTCTCCACGGCCTAGCACCAAAGTACATCTCTGACATGTTAGTGCCATATGAACCATCTCGGACTCTGAGGACCTCAGGGACCGGCCTCCTGCTGGTGCCCAGAGTCAGGACTAAACATGGGGAATCAGGGTTCCAGTTTTATGCAGCTAAAATCTGGAACAGTCTCTCTGAAGATGTGAGACAGGCCTCTACTCTGACAATGTTCAAATCTAGGCTCAAAACAGCTCTATTTCACTGTGCATATGACTGAAAGGATCTTATCTGCACTCTTCTCTTTTAAAGTTCATTTTATAATGATTATTTATGTTTTTATTTTGTATTGTGATTTTAATGCATTTTCTTCTTCTGTAAAGCACTTTGAATAACTTTGTGTACGAATTGTGCTCTACAAATAAACTTGCCTTGCCTTGCCTTGCCTTTTTAAAAATGGCCAAAATCTTTGACTAACTTTAAGCAGAGCTTTAAGCAGACAAAAGCAGCAGTTGTGTGTGAATACTGAAGGAACAATTCATGAGAAAACACTGGCACTGACTCTGTACCCAGCTCTCTCTCCCCTCCCTTTTTTGCTGCTGCTCCTTCTCTCTCATCTCCTTAGGGACTTCGTGGTCTTTGTCTCTTTGTGTGATTCCTCCCAGTGTCAGTAAAGGCTGCCTGTCACAGCTAAATGCCTCCTGCACTCACATCTGTTGGACACACACTCGGCGTCTTTCACAATCCAGTAAGAAAATGACTAAATATTAAAGCCTGTTGTATGGATGACTTCACAGGATACAGAGTTCTAATTCTGAGTGTGTTGGATTCTTTGATTTTACTGTTTCATAAAAGCAAAAATGTAGACGTTGCTTTGAATCAGGAAGGAACAGTTTAATCAGCGGTGGAACAACCTAATCACTTTGAACAAATGGATACAATGTAGAGTGAAACACACAGTTCTAACAGCATTTATTTTAGCCTGTTCTCATCCTGAGGTGGTCAAATACCACTGCTTTGCCAGTAATTTTGGCATCAGATACTAATGCCAAAATCCACCCTTCGCAGCGGTATGATACATGGCCGGGTGGTAACAGATTGTCATGTTGCCAGATGGAACCTTTTGAGTTGTTATGATATATAGGGCAGGTGGCACCTGTAACAGCTGTATGATACACAGTAGAGTTGGCCGATCTTGTCCATATCCTATCGTCCTATCGCCATCTAGTGAAATCGCGAAACGATGTCATCTCTGGGGGCGCGTGACTGCGGGGTCGTGGTTATTACGCTTCGCCGTGGCAAGGAGAGAAGACAAGAAGAGAAGATGGTGCCGGTGTCGAAGAAGCTTTTTAAAACTCTTGAACATGTAATGGCTCCTTAATTAGCAAGTTGACTTTACATAGACAGCATGTCTTTTCAATTTCTCCTGACATTGTGTTGTTTGGTTTGTTCACAGCTCCTCGAAAAGCAAGTTAGTATCGAGCGGGCAGAGGCGTTGATCTGCCCCCTCCCCCCACCCTCCCCTCTCTCACTAAGCAGCCCCCCTCTGTCTCCTCTCACTCAGCCTTGTTCAGCCTCGATCTCGTCAGCATGTGCCACAGACGCGCTTATATACGTGTTATAATAAGCATATAAATCAATAATAAATAAAAAATAAATAAATTACAGAGCAGATTAAATATTGAAAATAATATATGACACTGTAAAAAAGTAATAAAATTTTTCTAATTAAACTAGGGATTCACCAATTTTGAAATTATGGGCGATAATGCTATCAATGTTTAAAATAACAATTTCACCAAAAGCTGATACCGATGCTTTTATACTGGTGTTTCTTTTTATTTTTGTTATTTATTTGTCTTTTGTGCCAGGGAAACACAGAAATCTACACTATAAAAAATACATGAACAGTTTCTAAGTCATTCAGGCCTCTATTTCACTACCTTTGAATGAGCACAAATTCAATAATACATATTTATGAAACAACCTTTAATATAACCTTTTTTTCACATGAAAAGCATCTTTTAAAAAAATCAGCAAAAAGCCTTTTAACTATATATGATACATCATGATTCCATCTCTGATATCTATCCTATAGTGCTGTGAAAAATCAACAAACAGTTGGATTTATTCCCTCTTGAACTTTCTCACCAAAAGCTACATTTTACAAGATTACATTAAAAAACATCATGAGAACATTACAATGTACCTTTACCCAATACTCACTTTTACTGAGAAGAGCTTGAACACTTCACATTGTAAATGAATGCAACCTCTGTGAGCTGTTCGTTGCAGCCACCGGCTCCTTAGAGGTAACTTTAACTAGCTCTCCTCCTGCTTTCGTCATTTTAACATGATAATGATCAGATTTGGGTATAACGCGTTACAAAGTAACGTAGAGTACTTTGATTACTTTTTGCAGTAACGAGTAACCTAATGTGTTAGTTTGCTGTTTGAGTAATCAAATACTTAAGTACATTTTCAAACAAGACATCAGTTACTTCCATTACTTTTAGAACACTGGTCCTTCAGCTCCGAAACAGCAATGGCCGTCGTTTGGTTCTAATAACGGAGATAACGTAAAACCTATCAGTCTGAAAGAAGGCACGGAGTTTGTGGCTTGCTACGTAGTTGGAGAAACGCTGCCGTTGTCTACGGTGGAGTCTAAATAGGTGGAGTAGGACTGACAGACATATTTCAGACTCAGGACTTGCATTATGCCTGGTACACGCTACATGCTGGTACTCACCAATTATCCCCGGTCGTCTTTCATGACGTGTGTGATGTCATCGGGTTATTCTTGTCCTATTTTTAATACTTTCAGTATTATTTGAGTCACTGCCAGAACTGTATGTTCATGTGCCAGCCGACCTGTTGTTATAGTCACCTAAAACCGTCAGCAGATGGCAGGAGCTACATTTGAAGGCCATATGTAAACTGTCCTACTGAATCTTCCACAGGAAGTTCTGACAAATGTTTCAGAATAAAAGCCTATTTAGAAAATGGAGGGATTCTCTAGCCGAGGTTATAAGGGGCTTTATTTTGAAACAAGTGTTTTTAAGTGTTGTAATGTTAACTTTATAAAGACAACGGAGCGAATTAAAAGGAAATATATAAACACACAGAGGGATTAATAAATAATCCCTCTAGCAAGGCTATTCAGTGTCACTGATCTCGAGCTCCTGCTCACCCTCATGGCAGCGAAGCATCTGGAGTGATCCCACCGCTGCTGGAGTTAGGCCAGCGCCAAGCCGGACTTGTAGGCTGGTGGCTGCTGAACACTGCTCTCTGCCTGGGCTGCACCAAGGAACTGACAAGGTTCTTGAAATGGCGACTCCATCCATTGTGGAAGCTGCTCAGTGTGCTACTTGCCATCGCTGAAGAGACAAAGGATGTCAAAAGCAGGAATCTGTCTCCCTTTATACTGTGGGGTCCGCATGTATTAGGGCAGGGACGTCCTGATTGGCTGGCTCAGTGTATGCTTTTCTCAGCATGAGAATGTGGGCTGTGATTAGAGGAGTATTACTGAAAGAGTCCATCCGTTATTTTGAAGGAGAAATAACCAAGACATAATTGAGATCAGGGGCAGACAATTATGAGATCTCCTTTGTTTATCCCACTTCACAAGTATTGCTCAAATGGTTATCTCAACTCAACCTCCTTTGTCTTAGTGATGTCTTGTCTCTTTTTTAGCTTATCTCTTGCTCCTAAGGGACCTTTAGGAGAAGTAACTCGGAAACAAATGATCACAGAATGATACGATTGTGAGAAGCTCAAATTAATCTCAAGAGATGAGATTGAACCACAGATGAGCAACACATTTTTCCTATAGGAGGTAACGGTCCACAAACCTCACCGCACTTTAGGGACTGTTCTTTACTTATCAGAGGAGGAGGGTGGCTGGTTGATTTTTATTTCATTTATTTATTTTATTTTGATCCCCCCCTATGTTAATTACTTATTGATGCTGTTTTTGAAGTATGAATAAGTCAATAAGTAATTTATTCCATTGAAATATCAGTGATGTATTAAGGAAAAGTGATTTATCTTTATATAAATGACAAAAGGCACATCTGCCTCATTTTTGCTGTGGTATCATGATACTACTCAGAACCGTGATACTTTCACTGGTATCATACCGTGGGTCCCAATTTTGTTACCGTGACAACACTAATCTGGAGAGAGTATGGGAGTGGGAGAGACTGTGTGGATGTGTGTGTGGAGAGAGTATGAGAGGGAGAGACTGTGGGTGTGGAGGGGGGATGGAGAAAGACAGTATGAGAGGGAGAGACTGTGTTTCTGTGTATCTCTATTCATGGTTATTCATTTGTGTGTGAGATAAATAAATCTGGCTTTGAAAATTGGAAATGCATGGATTTTGATTTTATGTCATTTCGTGTTTGTGTGAGAGAGGGATTGCGTTTGTAAGCACATGTGCATGATGTGGCTCTTTGTACTACCACAGTGATTTTTGCGGCTCTTGGTCTCTGACTGGTTGGCCACCCCTGACATAATGCATTAACAGGTGTAAATTGACACGGAGCGTCAACAACAGATGCAAGAGGATACCTAACGTGTAATATGCAGACATGAACCGCACTGGCAAAGCACCAATATTTAATGAGTTGGTGAGATGAGAACACCTTGCTCATACACACCTCTTTACAGTTGACACTTTGCTTCTTTTGGTCCTGAGGAATCTACCTTGGCCCCAAACATAGATTTATCAAGATACATAGGCATGAAAAATATGAAATCACGTTGCTATTCTAAGTCATATACACTGAAATAATGTAAACAAAAAAAAAACAAAAAAAAAACTTAAAACTACTACTTAAAAGTAAAAACATATAATGCCTGCTATTACAGTACCTGACAGAGACATGGCACTGGGTACGTTGCAGATTTAGATTTTACTCACAAAATAAACATTGAAAAATGATGCATTAATATTTATTCAACTATCTAGCATCTGGTCAGTAAACTAGTAAGTTACTAAGTAAATAATAAGATAATACCACAATTTCACGCTTCGCTTTAAGTAAAAGTTTGAATGAAGGACCTTTACTGTGCAGTATTAACAGTAAAAGTTGAATGAGTACTTCTTCTATCACTGCCAATACCTACATTCCCAGTTAGAGAAAGGATGAACAGTAAAGCAAGATGTAAACAGGAAAAAAGTATTTATTTTTCTGAAAGTTGGCTTATTCTTGAGATATTGGAGTTTGCCACAATGTAACATCTCTGGTCACTCTCTCGATCTGTTGTGAGGATATGCCTTATTCTCTGCATAGCCCTGAAACCCCACCCCAACCACTTTACAGAGTGCTGTTCACTTGTTTATTTAACAATTATTAATATTTAACATTTTGCATTTCCAAATATTCTCCAAATTCAACAATACATACCCCTACCAATACACCTGCCTAGTGAAGTAGCTCAGATTATAAATTCTCGAGATATGCAAAGGACATACACACACACACATAGTGCTGGGGGACGGGACACTGGGTGAGACTACTGCAAACAGAGACAGACGGCTGCATCAGAGCCATAGTAGCCCATTTATCAATTAATTTATTTTATTTGTTAACAGATTTTTTAGAAAGAAAAAGAATATCAAGTGACAGTTAATGCTGATATCATGGGCTGCCAGAAATAGATCAATGACTTGGAAACAGTGCCATCACATGCCATACTCAACATCATTCTGAGTCAGTCCCTCTCTTCCCCTTTCTATATATCTCCTCTGTGTTCATCCTATAACTTCTCCTCAGTGTCTTTCCTCCATCCCCTCCTCCACACTGTCTTTTGTCTCTGCTTTTCTTTCTCTACAATGGGACTGTTGCTATAGTTGCAAAGGGTTTGTGTGTGTGTGTGTGTGTGTGTGTGTGTGTGCGAGAAAGGGAGAGAGAGAGAAAGAGAGAAAGAGAGAGAGTACTTAACCTTTTAATCCACATCACATGGATGCCTTTAGCAAGTTAAAAAACAAGATATATTTGAGTATCTATCATGTGCAGAACAGCAGTTGACTTTGTTCATTTTCTACAATTACACAAGGTGTTCCCAATTAACTTATTTATTCTACAATTTTGTGGCTTGTGACTGAAAGTGACACACATATGCACACTCTTGCAACTTAAAACCACTGGCCTTACGTGCTGACTTGCTGCAGTAAGCATGTTGGGTCATTTACGTTGCTTCTGTAATAGTCACTGGTAGCATCTTTATGCTGCTCTTGCGAAGTTAACTAAGTTGATTTCATTAAATTCTTAATTCAGCTGCTAAACACCTGCTGTACATTTTAACTATACTAGTTCTGCTCTTTTCTTCTTTTGGCAACATTCTTGCAAATCCCAGTTGTTTACACACCATTAGCTCTGTTAGCTACTTTAGCTTAGCAGCTAGTCATTGCTTCTCTCTCTCCCTCTTACACTCTTGCTCTCTCTTGCTCAGTGTTTCAAATGTTTAGCTATTGCTCTGCCAGTGATACTGTAATAATATACATGGAATAAATATAGTTTATTTGTTATGTTGCAGGTAAGTCTTAGTTTATTGGAAGTGTGACTCCACTGTATGGAAAGTCACTCATTGGCTGCTGCAGTTTGCTATCCCCCTTGAGCCAGTTTGGAACCTTGTGCAGCTGGTAGGCTGGGTAACTGTCCAAGTGAAGCGTAGCTCTAGTTTAAGCCAACTAAGCCACCCGCCACCCATTATTTGTATTCATCAAAATGAAAAGAAACTTCAGGTACAAAGCTCATCTCAGTTTTTTTAAAGGGACATTGTGTAACATTTTCAGTTGTTTATTGGCAAAAATTGATGTCTGCATTCATAAATATGTCATCGATGGTGTACTATTACCTCCACCAATAATCTGACTTATTCACGTAAAAGGAAAATTTAGGATTTGTTTGTACATTGTGTGGGTAAGTCGTCTGGGGGGTTCCATTACGGTTCGCCATCTTGAGAATACACCCGCCAGCAAGGGACATACAGCACCGCCTTCGGCGTTTTCGTTAAGAGCCAGGCCAGCACTGCGTGACTGAGGAGCCGAAGGAGAGGAGCAGGCGGCGCTTCGCTACTACCCTGGCACATTTGAAACAAAGTCCCACTCTTTGAGCATAATGCAGGATCATGCATATGCAGCATCATGGGAGACAGAATCCTTGTCGCCAAGAAAGCGCAAAAGGGAATAGAAAAGGTAGAGTGACCGGCGAATTAACAGAACAAAACGAAGGCCCACATCCAGGTAGCCTTTCCCAGGTAGAGAGAGCTGCTGAGCGAGGATGGTAATACAATCACAGGCCGGCGCTGCTGTTGGCTGTTAGCCCGTGTTAGCGGCCAGTCGCTAACAGTCTCATCCCTCTCCTCCCATCACTGCGCCGCCGTTAGCCGGTGTTAGCCGTTAGCCGCGATTAGCCGTTAGCCCGTGTTAGCGGCCAGTGGCTAACAGCCTCATCCCTCTCCTCCCATCACTGCGCCGCCGTTAGCCGCCGTTAGCGCTGGCCTGTGATTGTATTACCTTTCTCCTTCAGCAGCTCTCTCCACCTGGGAAAGGCAACCCCAATGCTGACCCTTGTTTTTTTTAATTCGCCGGTCATGCTGCCTTTTTGATTCCCTTTTTCACTTTCTTGGCGACAAGGATTCCTTCTCCCGTGATGCTGCATAATACATGATCCTGCATTATGCTCAAAGAGTGGGACTTTGTTATGCGGTATGCAGTAGTGCTGCTGGCCATTATCAGCTGTTTCAATTTACACCCGCCCCAACAGTCCTACGTTCTAAACACAGCCAGCATGGTGAGGAGGGGGTTTGTCAACTCGCGTCGCGTGTGTCTGTGTAGCAGCCTGAATGAATACTCCATGTAGTATCGGATGACATGGTTTCATCAGTGTTATCATAGCTTTTTGGTCCACAGCAGCTACCGTTGTTGCAATACGTGTTTGAAACAGTGAGGCGCTAGAGTGCACCATCTGTTTGAATGCAATGTGTGATTTCAACGTTAGATGGGAGAAATTCCTACACACTGTGGCTTTAAACTAGAGTTACAACCTTGTGGTTGTAAGCCTCCACATACCAGTCAAGGTTCTCTTACAGTTTACATCCATATCTTCTCCCCAGCAGCACAGAGGATCTATACAATCAGCACAGTTTCAAGGTGGACAGATTAATGTCACTGATTCAGTATCTGACCAAATGTGTCCCTTTCTGCACCTGAGATATAATGTTGAGTAATGACCAGAAAAGTGTTTTATGTCGAACTTTATGATGTCAAAAAGCTGAAGCTGACTTTTGGCCTTTTGGATAGAAAATGTAATTACTTCATCATTTTATTCTATTTGGCATTTGTGTGACACTTTGTCATGATTAACATATGAATTCTTGAGTTATGGCCAAAAATATATGATGTGAAGTCACTCTGACCTTGACCTTTGACCCTCAACCACCAGATTCTGATCAGTTTATTCTTCAGTCCAAGTGGACGCTTGTGTCAAATTTGAATGTTACCTGACAGTGAGCTTGAGATATTCCATCTATGAGAATGAGACGGATGCAAAGTCCCAGTAACCTTGACTTTAGTTCATCTGTGAGTGCCCATGAACGTTTGTGCTAACGTCTGTGTCTCCACCAGAAAGTTGCACAAGGATACTCTGCAAAGACTACAGTCGACGGCTAACCAGCAGAGCTGGGTATAAGAGTTAGAGTACTTTGATTACTTTTTGCAGTAACAAGTAACCTAACGCGTTAGTTTGCTGTTTGAGTAATCAAATACTTGAGTACATTTTCAAACAAGCCATCAGTTACTTTTAGAACACTGGCCCTTCAGCTCCGAAAGCAGCAACGACTGTCTTTTGGTTCTGTCCGAAAGAAGTCATGAAGCTTGCGGCTCGCTACGTGGTAGAAGAAATCCTGCTGTTGTCTACGGTGTAGTCTAAAACATTCCGCAGGATCCTTCAGTAAAATACCCACGACTCAATGGATGGAGGAGGACTCGCAGACAGATAGGTCTGACTCAGGAGGACTTGCATTATGCCTGGTACACACCGCACAACTTTTCTGCCCGTTTTGAAAGTCACTTTGTCACATTACACGATTGTGGAGTCATAAAATTGTGCCATGACTTGGCCGACAGACATGACACACTACACGATGGTAGTCACCAATTATCCCCAGTTGTCTTTCACAGCGTGTGTGATACTGAGTTATTCTTGTCCTACTTTTATTACTTATACTATTATTTCAGTCACTGTGTCTGTTCATGTGCCAGCAGAAATGTTGTTGTAGTCACCTAAAAGCATCAGCAGATGGCAGGAGCTTCATTTGAAGCACTGTATGCAAACATTCAAGCTAACTGTATCCTCCACAACCACAAGTTCCTACAAATGTTTCACAATAAAAGCCTATTTAGGAAATGGAGGAATTCTCTCAGCCGAGGTTATAAGGGGCTTTTAATTTGAAACAAATTCAGGAAGTGCTGAGTTTGAAATGATGGCGCGATGTGTTAACTTTATAAAGACAATGGGAGTGGATAAAAAGTAAATATATAAAAACACAGGGATTAATAAATAACGGACCGTCTATAATGTAGTCTGTTTCAAATGCAGTTGTGGTGAGTAAAAGCCCTGCCACTATTTTTAATGTTATTACTTTATGTAAGTCTCCATAATGAAGAAATAGCATTGTTTGCTAGCTTGATTATTGTCACATATGTATACTAACAGATATTAATATATACTTTCATCATATTGTACCATAATAGCCAGAATTATAATTATAATATTATCCCTTTCATTAATGTTGTTGTAAGCTACTGTCATTACCGTCCGTCCTGCATCTCTCTCCCCCGTTAAAGGTTTTTTTTGGGGGGAGTTTTTCCTTATCTGCTGCGAGGGTCCAAAAGACTAGGGCTGTACCCGAATATTCGGATATTCGAATATTAATTTCTATGGGTAGGTATTCATTATGAAAATTTGGTATTCGATATTAGTTTTTTTATTTACTTATTTTTATTTATTTTTTTTATTATTATTTTTTATTATTTTTTACATATTTTTTTGGTTCTAAGTGTAGTCTTTTTGTTGTTGGAAAAGGAGGTTTTCAATAAAAATCAAAACTTTTAAATTGCATTGTTAAAAATGTGAAAATATAGTATCCTACCAACGGAGCTTGTGCGCACGGCACGCTTGAGCGCATCCATCTGAGGCTGTTTGATCAATGCCAATTTTACCACTTTATCACTATTCCCTCTAACTTGTAGCTGTTTTTTTGTTATCTTTTGAATTTAATATGAATTATGGAACAGTTTTTGTCAACGTTTGTTTCCCCCGTTTTGTACAATAAATTATTGTTTGAAGTTTCAATAAGTTTCTTTTGGAGTGCGTGACACAAGTGTGTTTTGAAAACAACCGCGGAGTGTCACCTGCTCAACGCATCAGTACCTTTGGATGTCATGACAGTAATAGATTATAGATTAATAGATTATAATAATAATGTCAAAATATCATTTACAGACCGATTTAACAAACGATTACTGCTGCCCAACCCACAGGTCCATTTGCGGGTCCCGCGGGTTACAGGTCAACCTGCGCATCACTACTCAGCTCAGTCTATAAAGGCTGTACACACAACAGTAAGGCTATAGACATTATATTCTATTCAGGCCGGCAGAACCAGCAGCGCATCGCCTCTACAGTGCACGGCACTGCTGATTAACCATTTTGTTGCAGCAGAGAGTGTCTGCCAGCAACCAATTACTTGCAGAGGCTTCCTACAACTTGTTTCAACAGTTCCGATATAATCAGAAGACAAATTAAACAGGATGACTAGCCAATGTGAAAATCAAAAGAAAGCATAAAATAATGTACTGAAGGAGACTGTCGTGCCACCACATTTTTTTGTGGTTTGAGAGCAAAGATCCGGTCGCCGCTGTGCAAAACTCCGCAATACAATTAGGTCAACGTTTGTTTCCCCCGTTTTGTACAATAAATTATTGTTTGAAGTTTCAACAAGTTTCTTTTGGAGTGCGTGACACAAGTGTGTTTTGAAAACAACCGCGGAGTGTCACCTGCTCAACGCATCAGTACCTTTGGATGTCATGACAGTAATAGATTATAGATTAATAGATTATAATAATAATGTCAAAATATCATTTACAGACCGATTTAACAAACGATTACTGCTGCCCAACCCACAGGTCCATTTGCGGGTCCCGCGGGTTACAGGTCAACCTGCGCATCACTACTCAGCTCAGTCTATAAAGGCTGTACACACAACAGTAAGGCTATAGACATTATATTCTATTCAGGCCGGCAGAACCAGCAGCGCATCGCCTCTACAGTGCACGGCACTGCTGATTAACCATTTTGTTGCAGCAGAGAGTGTCTGCCAGCAACCAATTACTTGCAGAGGCTTCCTACAACTTGTTTCAACAGTTCCGATATAATCAGAAGACAAATTAAACAGGATGACTAGCCAATGTGAAAATCAAAAGAAAGCATAAAATAATGTACTGAAGGAGACTGTTGTGCCACCACATTTTTTTGTGGTTTGAGAGCAAAGATCCGATCGCCGCTGTGCAAAACTCCGCAATACAATTAGGTCCGAAAATCCCCTGGAGGAGTGCTTCGCAAGGAGTCTTTGAAAGGAGCCGAGTCTGGTGTAAAACCGGAGAGAGCAGCACGGCCACAGCAAGCCCTGTGAGGGCTTTACAGCATGCAACATCACAGTCAAATTGTGATTTCTGATATTGGGCTTTATAGATAAAATTGATTGATTGATTGATGCTAATGACAGTATTCAGCAGGTTGACAAAGTGCCTCTGCTGTTTCACACCATCATTTTCCGTGTGATAACATCCCTAGAGGAAATACTAAAAACTCTGGGATGTTGTTGCGCTACTGTTGTCTATGGCAGCAGATCATTCTGTGTTTCTACTGGTCACGGTTACGGCTGTGATGGGAGAATTGGATCTCAGTGAAGGGCAAGTGGTCCATAACTGTAATTTTGGAGACAAAAAAATGTAGGCTTAGCGCCCTGTGGTCCATTGCCCAATAGGAAATGTAGAATACTCAAAAGCACTTTAAAAATACTTGAGTTACTTTTTCGCAGGGAGTAACATTGGAAGTACTTTAAAGGTACTTGAGTTACTTTTCTCAGGGAGTAACTTTGTAAATTAACTGGTTACTTTTCAAAAAAGTAACGCAGTAAAGTACTTTGATTACTTTTTAAGTAACCCTTACCCAACTCTGCTAACCAGCATGTACGCTCTGCACTTGCATGCGAGAAAAAAACTCTCCACACCAGCATATCGTGTCAGTCTATAATCCTCATTCAAAAAGGGAAACAGGAAGAGCGTCTCGACACTACTTAGCCAGTTAGCATATTAATAACACAATCCAGTGTTGAAAGAACAGAGTATATCAGAGTATATTTATCGTGCACCAGTGAACAATAACTCAAACCATCAGGAAACGTTTCTGCTAAAGAGCTCAATGGATAAGGAAAAATAATCTGACCTTATGGAACAAGTTTGTTTTGGTCTCATTCTCATTTAGCGCTTTGTTTACTTTCCTCACTTCTATTTCTCTTCTCATGCACTAAGCTGAACTTCCAATCAGAGTGATTTCATTCACCAGCTGTCGCCAGACATACCACACATACTAGTGCGACAGATGCTCACCGACGCCCCAACATTGACCGACCTGTTGGCTTGTTTGTCGGGGCCATAATGTGTAAAAAAAAAAAAAATCTCAACAACAAAATTCTGAACTACCTGTCATTCAGTCTTTGATTCCATGTTTAAGACATGTTTTGACAGACTAGGAGCGTGAGTCAGATAGAGCTTCAACTAAACACGGACTCAATGGGGGCGAATACTTCTACAAACATTTATCATGTGTTTTCTGTTTGCAAATAATATACAACAGTTTGTAGGTTGTTTTGATATTTTTATCTTACTCCTCAGTCTGCTTATACTATGTTGTCAATACAGAAATCTGACTTAATACTTTGATAGAGCATGGCGCATGTACACGAAACACACACACACACACACACACACACACACACACACACACACACACACACACACACACACAATCATCAAGGTTTAAACTAAATCTCTATATCAGGCTACATCTTCATTCTTTCTCACCTCCTCGGCACATACACACATACTGTCTGTATGTCCCCACAGACACACACTGATGACAGAGTGGGGCTGAAGGCATCAAAGCCCTCTTATCCTGCTTTGCCTGCCTGATCAGCTCTGCTGGGAGGATTGGAGTGGAATTGGCTGGGATTAGTTTGACACTGCCAAATGACATGCAGACACACCCACACATACTGTATGTGTATAATGTTTCTGTACTCATATTTATGGTTCCTCCATGGCTGCAGAATAAATAGTGAGAATATGTTAAAGTGTTATCAACAAAGGAGTGGCCATGTGCATGTGAAAGAGCTCCTGTTGGCCAAAATGTCTAAGTGCAGATGGTCGCAAGGGGGGAAAGCAGTGGAGAATCCCTCCTGTCTGTTTAAAGAGCAGTGTGTAACTGAAGCTGCCAACCTCTCCCTGGCTGCCCACCTGTAATTGATCAAGACTGATTCCTTGTCAAATGCAGATATAGTGTAAATTTCCCATAGTCATAATCTCATTTGAGATGTATATATGACCAGAATTAAAGGGGTGGGGGTGTTGCTGATTAATTTCTGATGAGACAACGAAAAGACTATTGTGAGCAGCAAAATCTTCTAAGATTGCCTCTCTCTGCTGGAATGTTTGTCCTCTCTTCACTGTATTTCTTTAGCTGTATACTTTGGCTTAAATAAATAACCTGTCTAAATATCCAAGTCAGCCAAGAAACTGTAAAATCCATATCATCCTCTGCTATCATATTAAATCATAACATTTTCACTGTTCACTTGTTTGCAATGCAAGTGAGTAAAGGAGGAAGATTTGTTTTTTGAGCTGCATCTAGGGCATGCTTCCTGGATACCCCGAGGTGGAGACTAGAAATCCAAGATGAAATGGCCTGGAGTTCCTCTGAGAACCAATGATGTCACTAGTAAAAATGTGCAAAGTGATCCTTAACATAGCATTGTTAATACATAACAGTCCTGTAAAATTCATCTACATTCACCTAGAACACCTATCCAAGGAACACACATTTTTAGTATATGTACATGCATGGCCTCATTTGAAAGGTAAAATTCTGAAGTGTTTTCCCCAACAGTCAGAATCACTGTAAGTGCTTTTGTTGCTGTTTTAGCATACAAAGGTTTTTTTTTTTTTGTTTTTTTTTTCATCTTATATTTTTTAGATGACTATATTAGCTTCAAAACACAATGGATTTATATCAAAGAGCCTCGCTGATTCCAAATTCAGAATAGATATCAATATACCAATATCACAAAAAAAAATTCTTGTTTTCCAATATTCTGTCCGGGAGCTTTTCAAAAAAAGAGGGTATAACAATGTACTGAATATGCTATAAGTGTAGCTTCCTAACAATAGGTTGCTTGAGTAAACCACTTAAACACAGCAAACTGCTGTCAGGTTGTTAAGAATTTTAAGTTGAATGGCATTAAATGCATAACAGAAGAAGTCAGTAACAATATGGCGAAGTCTACATCCAGAGCCGTGCATTTTTGGACAGACAAGGAGACACAGTTCATGCTTTAAAAACATGGAATGTCAACGTGTTCAAAAAAGTGGCGGAACAGCTGGACCATTCTTGATTGTTTGGTCTGTGACGTAATAGGTCAACTGGAAAAGGTCTAACAAGCTGATAGGGGGTATATCGCCACCTATAGTAGCGGAGTCGGACATACTTTGGTCAATAATTTTTTTATTTAATTTTTTAAAATTTTTATATACTTTATTAATCCCCAAGGGGAAATTCAATTTTTGCATTCTGTTGTCAATTACACACAGGTCCAAACACAAACATGCATAAATAGGACCTATACATGCACTAAGTGGAGAGATGTCAGAGTGGGGCTGCCCATGACAGGCGCTCCGTGCGGTTGGGGGGTTCGGTGCCTTGCGTAAGGGCACCTTGGCAGTGCCCAGGAGGTGAACTGGCACCTCACCAGCTACCAGTCCACACTCCATATTTTTTTGGTCCGGACGGGGACTTGAACGGGCGACCTCTGGTTCCCAACCCAAGTCCCTATGGACTGAGCTACTGCTCAGAGGAAATTGATTTTCCTCCCATGCATGTTCACTGGGACAAGGACAATAGTCTAATTAAATGGCCTTGTCAAACTATGACTGTAGCTCCACTCAACTGTGCATGTAAACATAGTGAGTGTTTTCACCCAGGAGGAGTTGAGTACAAGTGTGTAACTCATGCTAGTGGTGTTACCACCTGTCTCAGGTTGACTGCTGTTACTAGCCTATTGTTACTGATTGTTAGAATAAAGAGATATCGAAAGGAAAAGACTCTGATGTCAAATGTATCGTCTGAAGCAATATGTAGCCTTGGACCAAGACGTTCAATGCATGAACATCTTGAAAACGAACCCCGTTTTTCGTGTGGGTATTCCCGGTCTAGACCGATTCATGTCTTCATAAACGTTCAAATCAAACATGTAATGCACTCATCTCGTAGGCACAGATGTTAGGAAGGTGTACAGAGGGTTGCAGAGTGTTTGTATATCCGTTATTGTTCAATAAATGTGCATTTTATCGCGGATGTCTTAAAATTTTCTTCACCCCTTCTTCGTCCTGCAATGAATGAGTGCACCGGCTTTCTACTGCGCCACAGCGCCACGATAGCGGTTGGGAGGTGTATTGCACATTGGTAGTAAGTCTTCCTAACCGCTATAGTGGCACTGTGGTGAACAATAACGGATATACAAACACACGGCAACCCTCCGCACACCTTCCTAACATCTGTGCCTACGAGGTGAGTGCATTACATGTTTGATTTGAATGTTTATGGAGACGTGAATCGCTCTAGCCCGGGAACCCCCACACGAAAAACGGGACTCGTTTTCAAGACGTTCATGCAATGAACGTCTTGGTCCAAGGCTAAAGCAATATGGAAACTGCTTCATCCTTGTCATCCTATGTTAATCTTCCAGAACTCAGGCTCCACCTCATTCATTCCTCCTGTTATGCACCTGTGCAATCTTAACCCAATCACCAGAATAAAGGTCTGCATTGTACAATTTTGTAAATTACAAAAATATAACGTTTGTAAATTATAATGTAGTGGATATCTTGACACTTTATTTTCCTTCGCATTACAACAACATTGTATTTAACATGTAGTATAAAACTATTTGGTTATGGTAAGGTGGTTTAGGTAAGGTCAACATCCTTGACAGCCAGTACTACTTGTCCTCTTAATATAAGATAAACACTGATTATTGACCCGTATAAGTTAGTCCAAATTTGAAGCACATGCTCTCCAGGTCTATCTTTTAGCTAAATTAGGGGTGTGTCAATATGGATGGCAATATCAGTCTGCCACTCAGTCCATAACTCTGCTTCAGTCAGTGATTGTCATGGAGACACTGAGCGACAGGCTGCCAGTAGCCAGCTCAGGTGGCAGCAGCTGTTTGTCCATGGCAGCTGCTAAATGCACCCTGTCTGTCTTCACTGCTGCTGTTGCATTTATGATAAGGTGCACCTTAATGCTGATGATATGAGTCCGAGTCCTGTTGCTCACTGTGCTCTGCTCAATAAAGCAGAAATCCACAAAATTCAAATAACTACAGCAAATAATGAATACAAATTAAATGTCGACAAGAGGCTTTCATACCACCTGCCCAAAAACATGCAAATCCACAATCAATACATCAATTCAGCCAACACATTAGTAATCACTGACTCAATAACTGATAAAGTATTTGTCAAATAAATATCAAAGCAGACTGAAGGGAGGGTTGTTAAATTAGAGCAGAGAGTAAAGCAGTGAACAAATGAATGTATTCTTGGCACACACACTCATACCGGACCAATGATTTGTGTTTACACTGGAATACACACTTATCGGTGGAAATGTTCACACACAATACTGAAAGCTTTAGTGGTGATTATAATGAGACAAGGAGCTAAACACACACACACACACACACACACACACACACACACACACACACACACACACACATACTAAGCATGCCACTTACCAGCCACGTTCCTGCTGCTGTCTCTCAACTGTGCATATATTCCGGCGTGTGTGTATGTTTTGGTGAGTATGCTAGAGGACAGGGTTCTAACACACTATCCAGCCCTCAATCAGAGCCATGGTAAACGTCATGATCAGCTAACAATAGATCCTGTAGGAAGGAGAGCTAAGCAAGCGGCTGGATGCAGGACAATAATAGGCAACCTCTCCTCAGGTAGGAATGGATGGAGGGAGGAAGAGAGCCTACAGCGCATGTCTGGCAGAAAATCCCTGGGTATTATAACATCACATGACCACCTATCCACCGTCAGTTGCAGAGCCAGTCAAGGAGATGAAAGCAAGGAGAGAAACAGGCAGAGAGAGGACACGAGTGAATGAGTGGAGGGGGGCGACGTCACAGTTGTGCACAATTCCTCCTTTTCATTACAGTGACAGAGACACAGGGAGGAGGCATGAGCCAATAAGACTTGAGGACCATCTGCTGGTCGAAACCCCTCCCTGAGCAGAAAAGCCAACACAAACAGAGGTGAACATGGAAAGGAGAGACAAAGGAAAAGCCCAGAGAGAGAAGCAAGAGATCAGCCTGCAGACAGCAAGAGAAAAGGAATAAAAAAGTATTTAGCCTACTTTGTTTAAAATAAACATAGTGAAACGGAAAGAATATAAAAAGCAAGAAAATCTCAGTAGGTCACAGGCTTATATAAAATAAATCAATCGTTATCTAGATGCAGAGAGGAGGTTGTATGTTTTCTGTTTGGGACAGGTGCTGGATGACATTCACTTCAGGAAAAAATGGACTGACCCCACATGCAGCTTTGAATCTAAACATATTCTATCCTTTGTCATTTAAACCAATTACCCGATAACACAGTGCGTATGACACTTTACCTTTTTTCAGTGCAATGCATTTTTGGGAGCTTGTCTATTTTTATGTCACACTGGCAACAGCCATGGCCAAAGGCATTGTGTTTTCAGGTTGTCTGTCCGTCCATTTTTATGAATGTGATATCTTAGAACACGTTGAGAGAATATTCTCACATTTGGCACAAACATCCACTTAGAGTAAAGTAAAGGATGAATTGATTTGAATTTGGATGTTCTTATATGTGTGTGTATATATATATATATATATATATATATATATATATATATATATATATATATATATTTATACACACACACACATATATATATATATATATATATATACATATATATATATATACTGTGTGTGTGTGTATATATATGTGTGTGTGTATCAGATGTTGCACTAGACTTTTTCGTCGCCGGTCATTTTGAGTGACAGGGTCATAAAAATCCGGTCATAATCTATTTTTACCGGTCATTTTAATTTCCCTTTAAGATATCCAAAAATACTTAGTTTTCATTCGTTGGCTTTTAATAAATCCAACAAGCAAGTTATAAAGTGTGCATTAATAAGGACATGAACAAAAAGATGAACAGACATCCACACACTCGTGCCATTCTGGACACACCGGACGCGGAACCGAAGCACAGCGCCCAGCAGCGGACAAGTGTACCCGTCTGAAGCCTGCAGTTCGGAGTAGGCTTAAACGTCGATTAAACGTAGATTGTGATTGGTTGAAAGTCGAATCTGGGCGGGGTTAAACGTCGATTGTGATTGGTTGAAAGTCGAATCTGGGCGGGGTTAAACGTTGATTGTAATTGTTTGAGAGGCTCCGGCTCTAGGGTGGAATTGCCTTGCTGTCTACTTGGTAAGTTAGCTGAAGAACATCATTGCTATATTGTGAACATAACTGCATTTATTGTGAGTTATATCATTAAAGAAACTGCTTTTTGAGGTAGATATTTCAGCTATTTGGTTACGTCAACTAATGCAAGCAAGAGCTAGTTGTTGCATTCCAATTATAGCTAACCAAGGGCCAATTCCAATTCCTATCTTAACCCTCAATCTTAACCCTCAAGCTCAACCCTCAATCTTAGTAGCCCTCAAAACCAAGTGTTAAGGGCTATGTTGTGACTTAGAAATGGGACACCCCTCAAAGGCAAATACGTCTTAAGACTGTGGGGGGCCAAAACTCTGTCCAGTCTGTCAGTTCAAAGAATAAGAAATATACATCATCAGTAGTCATCAATAAAAAGATGCAATGATTTTTTTTCCCCAACACTTTATTTCAATTCTTGTACAAAACAAGCAGTGACAGACATGAACAGAACAAATATGCCAGGGTTAAGAGAAAAGAAAGAGAAATAAGATAAACAAATAAATAAATAAAAAGTTCAGCAGCTCAAACCATTAAATTGTTTACATATTTTCAGAGTCTTTATAGCTTTGGAGTTCGTGGAGTGCTGAATGGTTTCTAAGTATTGCTGCATTTCATTCATAAAAATTTTGAACAAGGATTTTCTATTATAAAATTTACTCTTATGAATATAGAATTTCGCTATAGATAATAAATAGATTAATGAAATAGAATTGTTTTTGTTTAGAAATGCTGACATCATAAAATCCAAACAGCACATCTTTGTACAGTAGTGAAAATAGAACATAAATGTTACAATTAATATACTCGACAAAATCTTTCCAAAAAGTGACAGTATAGGGGCAGCAAAACAAATGTGCAGTTACCAAACAATAATCTGCTGCCGTCTGCAGCTGTGTTGATTTCATATTGTAACAGAATGTTTGATCACTCGGGGAACAGTTGTCGTTGTGACTGAGAATTATGTTATGAATATGAACAGTTCACAAGTTACAAATTACTCACTCCCATAGTTTTTTTGGAGCCTGCTTGCTTTTTGTAAACTTGTCTTCATTGGTGGCCCTGAAATGAATCAGGGCTTGTGTTTTGTTTGGTGGCCCTGAAATGGAACAGAGATAACAACATTACTTTCTTTTATTTTTTTGGCTAACTGTCAGATATTCGTTAAGTTATTAGTTTAGTTTCATGCAGTATTGCAAGTATTATCACAATGAATACTGTAGTCAACATCCAGCAGAACTAGTGAGGCTGTTTATACGGTCACACAAGTGTTATCTGGTGACTTTCATCCACGCTAACGTTTCACTCTTTGGGTTATAAATTGATATTCAACCAAATAATCTGTATGACAACAACCGACTGAACTTATTCAGCAGAAAGTCACCAGATAATACGATCACTAACGTTAACCTGCAGCTGTAACGTTACCAGCTGCAGACTCTACGGCTACAGGAGGTGACACCGTCCGGTCATTTTACAAAAATGTCAATGCAAACATTTCACGTATATTAAAACAACTTAACAACTACATTATCACTGAGAAACATGACTTTTTGTAACTGAATGACAGCATACTCGGTTATCAGAGAACCGGGGTTACGTGCAGGGGCAAGCGCCCGCGCCGGCTTCGTTAGCTAGCCAAAAGATATGTGTGTTACACTACATAGAGATCTATAGTCCATAAAATGACGTTAAACTAAGATAATGCAACGGTTATCATAATTTTAAAACAACTATTAACGAGGAAAATACTCACATTGATAACTCCGCTTCCTTACGCTTGTCGCCGCCATCTTGCATTGACTGAATCGTCTGTACTCGGCCGGGCTCGGCTGGGCTCGGCGGATGATGCGCAAAGGATTCTGGGATAGCACTCACTACCAAGGGTGGTCCTGGAAAATCTTAAAAGTGAGGGACATACAGCCCTCAAACTTGCCCCTCAGTTTAACGTTCTGAGAATCGGGACAGCACTAGCACTTCGCGGGAGTGCGCATTTTTGAGATTGAGGGTTAAGACAGGAATTGGAATTCACCCCAAGACTAACATTATAAACAGTTCTATAACACAACCTCAAGCATAACTCCTTGTTTGAAACATACAATTAGCCTACTTGTGAGAATGTTATTAATGAAACTGTTTAGTTGCTTCAACTGCAAATTACTGCTAACGTTAGCTTAGCTAGTTTGTATGTTGATACAAAAGACACCAGCCTGAAAGGCTGATTCAGGGTCTGACATTAACGGTTGCCCGAATGCCCGGGGCAAGTAAAAATAGCCGGCGGGCCAGCAGACCCTGTGCAGACATGCCCGGTCGGGCAAGCAGCACCGACTCGGATTTTTTATTTTTATTATTTCAAATCACAGGGCAGGAATTATATCACGGCCAAGCGGCCAGTGCCGTGGAATCCCCGGTGTGTGGCCGTAATGCCCCTCCTACCCATACGGCCAGTGTAGCATGCCCTGTTTTTTTATGACAAACAGCATAGCAAGGCTACGGCTAAGTTAACGTAACGTTACCGACACTCCGACACACACACACACACACACACATAACGTTACCGGACAGCCTATCAGTCCTTAGCCGCCGCTAACGTTAGCTCATGTTAGCACAGTTAGCCTACCACACAGAAACTTTTACAAAGGGTCATAATGTGCTTCTAGTGACTGTCAAATCGCCAGCAAAAGTTGTTTACACTGAGGACACGGAGATGGGACAAAGATCCTCTGAGAAGGAAGATGGTTCACTCTGCTCTGCCGCCAGGAACAAACTGGGAGGCAAAGATCCTCTCCGAGGAAGAGGGCTCACTTTGCTGCAGGGTTCACCAAAACGTTTTTTTTGTTTGTTTTTTTTTCTTTTAATAAATTTGAACACACATTAAAGAACATACAAGATCCTGTAGAGAATTTATACATATAATACAATACAATAAACATTGTCAAATTAAATGAAGGAAGAGGATTTTTTAAAGGCAAATAAAGTATTGGGGATTTATGTAAAAATATACATAGAGACATATGAATAATTATATAATTAAAGATATGTAGGCTATGTCAGGTGAATACTCCTGTAAGTGACCCTGACCACTGGCATTGGCAAAAGAACTGGAGTTGGTCCCCGGATGCTGCACTGCAGCTGCCCACTGCTCCCAGTGTATAATGTATGGGTCAAATACAGAGGTCAAATTTCGTTTCAATGTATGTTATGTGCTGAGAAAGGACAATAAATCTTATTCTAATAATAATTTCTTAATAACTAGGAGATAACAAAAGAATAAAGAGATTTCAAAGACTTAAAAAACAAGGGACATGAATCAAAACAACAAGAAACAAGATATATCCCCAGTCATGCACACCCAGTTTAAATAAACTCAGTACTGTTTTTCAACACATATATTGTTTTGTCTTCATTCAATGTAGTTAGCACATATTGTTACTGTGCCACTGGTTTTGGCCTTGGTGCCCCACATTTTGGCCGTGATGCCCCAATAAATTTGTATTTATCAAAGGCCAAAGTGGCCTTGCCCTAAAAATGACTTAATTCCAGGCCTGTAATCGTTCGTGTATTTCCTATCCTGTTTCTGTCCTCGGAGGGGCCAGTTGCAGTGTGCTGCTTTTTTATGTGCTGCTGCCTCCATTGGCTGAACCTCTCTGCTGACGTATAAGTTATGAGTGAAAATATGCACCACACAGCCAGAAAAAGAACCTCTTAAGCAGGGCAAGTAAGAATTTAGATGGGGCAAGTACATTTGAGAAGTACTTGCACGACAGGGCAAGTAGGAAAAAACCTTAACGTCGGACCCTGCTGATAGCAGAAATTAGTGCCTTGCAGGCTGGTAAGAAGGCAAATTTATTTTTTATTTTATTTAACCTTTATTTAACCAGGCAAGTCATTAAGAACACATTCTTATTTACAATGGCGGCCTGGCAAAAGGCAAGAGCCTTTTGAGGAGCAGGGGACAGGGACTAGGGGAGTATCAAAAGATAGCTTAGGTGATTTCATATTCTATAATTTTCATTATTCAGTCAGCTGCCTTCAAGGCTGATTGTAGATAGAAGTGCCTTGCAGGCTGGTTAGAAGGCTAATGATGATTTCTTATTCTACATTTCTACATTTCCCACATATTGAGTCAGTATTCTACATTTTGATTGGCTCAAGTTAAAACCCCCGCAGGACAAATACTTTTATAACATCTGGTCACCCGAAATTATAACAAAAAGAGTCACAAGCAAGAAGAAAATTCAACAATTTATTACTTATAATTAACAAAACAAAATTTAAACATGTCCAAATATTTTCACAGGGAATCCTCCCTTTTTATGGCCCTAACTTTTATTTTAGAAATTTCTATAATTAAAGAGTAAGTTAACTAGCACTCTGCAAACCATGCACATATCTGAACGATGAACTACTCCTCATTCTCTGAGGCTGCATCACCTAAATGAAAGGACAGATTTATCAGTGGGAAGTGAATAAACTTGCAAACATCTTTAAAAAACAATGAACAGCACCAACTATCCTAACCCTTACCTGTAAGTGCTGCAATTTGTGCATCAGCACATACAGTGAAAAGGCCTTCAAAGACATCAAAGAGTGCATAACCAAGGCCATGTGAGGCAGTGTTGAAGATGTCACCCTGAGCTTTAAGGCTTTCACAGCTGGTTTTGATCATACCCCTTGAGTAAAGTAATACATATACATATATACATATATATATATATATATATATATTTATGTGTGTGTGTGTGTGTGTGTGTGTGTGTGTGTGTGTGTGTGTATGTGTATGTGTATATACTGTACTTCACCTTTTAATTCTAAATCCTGTATCTTTACTGTAATATTACTCTGACTTCAACTTGCCTCCGTGTATGAAATGAGCATTACAAATGAAGTTGCCTTGCTCTGCCAAAATGGGACAAAAGGTTCTGTGTTGTGCTGTGATCTGGCATGCAGTGGCTACATAATGGAATAACCAGTTATACTATTGTCACTGCTTTGGCCCTCATTTTGTGTGATACTACACATGCCCATGATACCAACAATATCAGACAGTACCTTGGGTGTTCCTTCACAAATGTGCATCCACAGTCGAATGGCTCATCTTCCTGTGTACATTTCCTTGCACAATCTATGTGAAGCCAGCCTTTGCAAGTGTGGCACTGCACCCACTCAAGCGACTGGACATCTGGATAAAAAAGTCTGACAACATCAAAGACATGTTAAAACTTAATTTTAGAAAGGTACAATACTCTCAAGTGTCATCCCTTGAAGTGCACATGTAGTTATATTTTCACAAGAAATGCATATAAAAAGACTGTATATTTCATTTTTAAAAATGACACAACGTTAAAGGGGCATATATTGAATTTCAGATGTAAAAATGTACATATGCAAGGTCCTACACACCTTGCCTCCATACATTCTTATGTATAGAATGAAACAGTGCTTTTGAACAAGCCTCTCACCGTGCCTTGTCCTCACCAAAAATTAACTATGCAAATTACTTTGAATATGCCCCTCTTGTCATTTTGAAAAAAAACCCCAATGTTGACAGTGTCATTTGAATAACTTTAACCAACCTCATTCCAGTGTTCTCCGACGCCTGGAAAAAACAGACCTTTATCACGTCTGCCATGCATTGTCGCTGTTTGTTAGCCAAGGACCTCTCTGGCATGGCTGCCTGTACAAGTGAATGTGTTATTTCTACAAACTGTGGTATAAATCTTGAGAAAAACTACAACACATAACTCACAAATCAGTATTTAGTTCTCCCTCTCTTGATGACTAACCTCCGCGTTCTGCTCACACTTCCTCTTCAGCCTGTAGACAGGAGAATGTTTCCCTTTGAGAAGCACCTCACACTGCTTGTTCCAATAGGGAAAGACCTTCCCGTGACTATTAAATACAAATACAACAAATATTTAAATATCATGACGGTGAATCAAGTATGCTCATGTTAAAGTGTGTTTGTTTATAGTCTTATCACAAGCATCAGAGGACTTCAAAGAGACTGAGCTCACCAGATGGAAACTACTCACTGTGCAGTAGACTCTTGTCAAAATAATGACAGAATCATGTACAACACTGACAGAAGAAAACAGAAAAAATGCAGGGATGATCAGAGTCTGAGGTCTTTGTTAAAGACTCGGACAACTGAGCAGCAGGAAAGTATTAGGCCCACACCCACCACTGCCTGGCAGAACACTGCAGTGGAGTCTGAGAAATTGAGAGAAAAGGCACACACACAGAGAAACAGCTGCACAGAACACGGTCATTAAGACACCTCCTAGTGAATAACATTTTTACCTGTTCAAGGGATAGTTCTCCAGCAGCAACAGGCACCACCACCTCCGCAAAACAGGAATGTCATTCTGAAATCATAGTTGGAATAGTTGCTTAGTAAATCACAGAAGATGCAAGATGGTGATGGAAGTTCATTGTGAAATCTACTTACTGAGTAATCAAACTGGGCATTCAGGACAATGTACAGCGCAGACTTAAAAAAACAAAACAAAACAAAACATGTTCAGTTTATACCTTCAGGCTTGTGCCATGTGTACATGAGAAAGGGATCCTTGCTGAAAAATAAACCCACACACACTATACATGACACAGAGTGTCAATGGTGTTAAAGTATGCCTTCAATCATAATGAAGCTTGTTGTGACCTACCATTAACATGAATATGCTGCAGTCAATACCGAAGTCTTGCTTTGGGAAGCCCTAAATTAAGAAAAGGTGAAAATGAATGTTTTCATCATCGAAATATGGCGAAAATTATCCAGATCTTAGGCTGCATATAATTACCTCCAAATCTTTCCCAGTTTTCTCTGTCCATTGACCTGGACATATCCACTGAACAATATTCCTGTCAATTTCAGAAAATATTATATACATGAATAATAAGAAATGAAAATTTAAAATATTTGCTCTTCTGACCTAACAGCCAATTGCACAACCTAAACAAATGTAGAGGTCATAGGAACATGACCAAAGTAAATTTAGAGGCAGGGTGCAAAATTAACTTTTTTGTCCAACAGCCAAATGGCTAGTGAATGTTCAAATTTTACCAGCCACTCGGATTACCATTGTGTTTTTGGCTGGTGAGTGAAACAAATCTACTAGCCACTTGGTGGCTAGTGCTAATTTTGTACCCTGTGTAGAGGTCATAGGAACATGACCAAATACACAAGTTTTTATATGTGGAACCTCAGGATGGGCAAGTACTGCTGTCCTCCAAATCCTGACTGTCTTTGGGAGTACATTGAGTCAAGATAGAGGATCACTTTCTGAGCTGGCTTGGTGACCTAAGGAAGATTGAATTTCCTTTGTTTTCATTAAACGTATCAACATTACAGAAATACAGTTTTGCAATTAATGACAGGGTTAACTAACTAGGGGCACCAGGGTGTACTTGTGTAGGTGCCAGGTGGTTCTCAGGAGTATTTGTGAAAGAAGACAAAAGATAGTATAATAAAATAAAACAAAGACTACTGGTTTGCCGTTGTTTTTCTAGAAATTAGGGATTCACTAATGCATCTGATGAACACTGGCTGATATTAATCTTGTTGACTGTTACCAGCATATTATAAGCAAGATTAAATTCACCGTTGTCAGTAGGCAATGTTTACCTTTTGTCCCACATCAGTTTGCATCGGCTAAATGCTGTGTTGGTTATTGGCGGTTTGACTGGAAAAACAGCAACTTAGCCAACCCAGCTGCAGATTGGGAGAAGCCACTGGCTGAATACAACTCTGATCTGACGCAAGAGGAACATGGCTTCTGTGCACATGTATGCTTGTTTGTGATGGAGGGAGGCCTTAAAACAGTCAAGTAATTTTTCTCTAATGGTTGTTTTGTTTGTTTTCCAGGCATAAAAGGGGGAATAAGCAACAAATGACATTGTTATTGGGACCAGCTATATATCATAATTTAAACACTGAAATAGGCACAGAATTTTGCAATCTATGCATCCCTACTAAAAAAAAAAATCTATCCCTCAGTGTGGTTTGGGATCAGTAGAAAATAAAATCCATGCATCATCAATTATCACTCAAAAAAAGGGTACTCACACATAACAGAAAATGTCCAGGTATCCAAAGAGGGAAGAAAACAGCGTCCTTCAGATGAACATCACTCTTAAAAAAAAAACACGTACCATCAATATGAATGTGTCAACAGCAGACATCATAGGTTGTAGATACAAGAAGGCATACTTACTGGTAGACCTTTCATAGGGTCATTGTTGACAGGTGGTAACCAGGTGGGGCAGACATACAAACCTCTGGTGTAGATATTCTTCCTCTGAGCCACAACAGAAATACTAACTTCAGTTTAGTCCAAAAGACAACTAGAAAACTGCTAAATTCTTTGGTTGGTTTTTCAGAAAAAATTTAAGTAGATCTGTACTATCCTCATGATTTTACAATTAACTTTCTGTTTAACGTACTAGTGAGCCTTTCATCCAGGCAGCCAAGTTGATCATATATGGCAAGGCAAGGCAAGTTTATTTGTAGAGCACAATTCGTACACAAAGTAATTCAAAGTGCTTTACAGAAGAAGAAAATGCATTAAAATCACAATACAAAATAAAAACATAAATAATCATTATAAAATGAACTTTAAAAGAGAAGAGTGCAGGTAAGATCCTTTCAGTCATATGCACAGTGAAATAGAGCTGTTTTGAGCCTAGATTTGAACATTGTCAGAGTAGAGGCCTGTCTCACAACTTCAGAAAGACTGTTCCAGATTTTAGCTGCATAAAACTGGAACCCAGATTCCCCATGTTTATGTATATGCCTACCTGCCTTGGACAAAGCAGTCTTTTGGATTATTTCAAAGCAGGCATTTCCAACCTAGACAAAAAAATTAAGGTCAATTGTGAAATAACACATTTACAAATGCATTTCAACAAACAAATTATTATCTACTCACAGTGGACTCCATCTCTTGCATCAAGCCAAGCGTCAAAAAGTCAGATCGGGTTAGGCAATATTTGTCTGTAGATACAATCAATTCCTGTCCTGGTCTACTGGAGTCCAGAACATACTTAAGCTGTAACGAAAAATATACAAGTGTTATAACAGATACAAAACCCCACCAAAATGTTTCATTTTGTGTATGCCCCCCCATACACAAAAAATACATACAAGAAAAGCATACCACTTCTTCTTGACCCTGATGCAGAGAACATGACCAGGAAGACCGCCTTGCTTCCACAAAGTCAAATTTAGTCAAACTTGCACAGTGAGGCCTGCAAGCTAGCCCAACTTCTGAATCTCTGACACTACCATTGTCATTTGGAGTGGGTAGTGGACCTTAACGTCAGGAAGACAATACAGCAAAACCAAAGTTAGGATCCCCCCCCAACATATTTCATGTAATAAGAAATTAATCACCCTGTTACAGATGGATTACTAATCAAATTACCCACTGTCAGTTTCCCATTGGGATCAAAACAGCAGTTCTTGAGCTGTTAGCTTCTTGAACTGCTCAACCACTTTTTTGTTCGTTGAAGCGTTTCTGTGATGAAAGATGTTGCGATACAAGAAAACATGAGAGGTTGGGGAGAGCAAGTTCAAATAGTAGTTATTTCGCTTCATCCCACAAAACAGTTGCTCAGCACATTGGCTGTTAATCCTGCCAGAAAGTTCTGGCATGAGCCGAATCTTTCGGAGCACATCTTGTTCATCACCGCTGTTACTCTCATGAAAGACATCACTGAGAGCATAGTGCTCAGAACTACCAGTTACTGGGTGGCAGTCCAGGTCAGGTAGTTCCTTCTTGTGTAAAAGCCATGGGAAACCGGCCTTTAGAGTCCCCGCCCTCGCCTTCTGAATATTTTCTGCAGAGGGCTCCTGCACACAACCATCATGAGGCTAAAACGGTGGACAATGTGGTCTTCTGTGATTTGTGTGGGCCACCAACCCTGTTGCAAAGTCATAAATGCAAACATTTGGGAAGTGCTTCCAGGACAGCAGTAGGTCTGTGAAGTCACGTGGACTCTCTGCTCCTATGTTTAATTTTGTGGAGTACACAATGCCATGGGGGCACATTAGAACAGCCCAGCCACCTACAAATGAAAAAGTCTTGCTAACATGCATTGACAAATTATGCTGAAGTATCACCAATGCACACAACACAAGGCAGTACAACGACAGGACAAACAGCTCCACTATTACATATAAAAATGATTATTCTCTAACTGATTAATAAAAGAACTTACCAGAAGCTCCTCACACCTTTGTAAACACTTTGTTATACGTTACTTGGTTTGACATCATGTTACGCAGGGCAAGAACAAGATCCATTTTGGACCCCTTCCCAGGCAGGCCACATTACCACGACAGTTTTCTGACCTCTTCAGTCTTTGAAAGTTTGGAAAGACATTGAAAAAAAAGGGGACAGATGACATGAAAGTCAAAACAGTGACATTAGTCAAGTCAAGATTTTACCTTGCAAAATAACATTTAAGTGAAGGTATTCATTGCTCATTTATCAAAAGAGGAAAAAATACCTTCAGTCCAAGCAACTCGTCCACCAGTCGTTACTCTGTAAGTGGCACATCAACTGGACTTGAGCCTTCGTCCACTTTAACTTTCTCATTTTCTGTGCTGAGGACCAAATTGGACTGCCTTGTTTTGGGTCCAATCCACAGAGCCCAGAAGTGGTAGGAAGGTGGTACAATGAAAGGATTTTGTCTGCCACCTCAACAAGACATGTTACCAACACTAAAGCCCTTAAATCATTTAAAGCTGCAGAAACTGATACCATCTGTTCTTGCTAACAGAGCAGTACACCACCAAGTGACTCTTTCCCCATCCACTCAAGGATCTGTAATGTAACAACTGGGCATAGCTTATCACAGCTTTACAGGCAAGCAAGACTGTTTAACTTGTTGTATGTGATTTGATGCTGTTCATAGTTATTGTTGTGATTGTTGGCAGTTAGGTCATTGATTAGTTGGCTTCGCCAAAGCTAAGTGTTTAGTTTGCTAATACTGTTCACAAACAGATTCTTGCACACAACTAAACAATCTCTGCATTAATCCACACCGTTTGCAACACATATCACATTGACATAGACTCAGTAACAAAGGCTTTTAACAGAGCTACACCCAAACAGGCATTTCAAAGTTCCTGCTTCTTTTCCTTTGTCTTTGTCCTGACCACACTGTCAGGCAACGAGACCTCCCCGAAAACTGGAGCAGCCTTGGTTCGGCCATTTTGGTAGTTCTCTGTTGTCAGCCTTTTTGTTTTGTAGGCCAAACGGCTACTTGATCACCACACCCGCCTTTGTCTTTCTCTTTTCTCTCTCGCACACGCACACACACACACACACACACATACACACACATATACACACCAAGCTTGTATATAGTTAGTTAGAATTTGTGTGTTTTGGTTTGCTTCGCTAACTTGTGAATAAATATAACTCTTTAGAATCATGCCTGCTCTCTGTTTAATGTTGCACAAGAGTAAATGAATAGTCAACCTCTGCTGCGTCAAGAACTCCAAAATCCTTCAGGCGTTACTGTTAATTTTGGTTGTTGTCATTAATTTAATTATTAATTAAACTCCAAATTAATAGTTTAACATATTTTATGAGACTGATATCTTTAACTGGCTATCATTTTTCTCTTTACGGGAATTTGCCCCACGAGGTGATTTAATGTTAATTAAGTCACATTATTTAACATAATTAATAATTATTAATAATAATTACTAATTATTTCCGATAGCCAATTAAACCCCAATATATTTGGTACCTCCGTGTGAAACCTAGTGTGTTGACCCAAACATTTATGATGCCGCCGAGTGAGGTAAATATATGTTGATTCCCAACAAATCCAAAACAAACTAATGTCAACCAATAATAAAAAACACATAAATATAATAACTGATGTCGAGACCCATGTTCCAGAAAAGACAATTTCAGTAATGGCTGTCAAAACATACATATAGATCAAATTGAAAATGATAACAGCATCTTCAACAGTAAAAATATTTGCCCATATGATCTAAAGTGAACGTACTTGGGTAAAACCCCCTGCTGAGCAACTCCAAAGTCACTGCGGTCCAAAATTCATCAATGTCGACTTCACTGTTACAGTTGCTTGGTGGGGCTGGAATTTCACTCACTGAAAATAGGAAAAAACCCTGACCTTAAACAGTTAAACTTAATGGAGGCTCCAGTCATGAAAACAGAAACAATGTTTTGTACAGGTAAGTAGGTAGTTATTGTATCACATACCTGACATATTGAAAACGCCTTTTTTGTGAAGATCCATCACAACAACAGGCGGATGATAACCACGACATACGTGTACATGTAATCAAGCTCAGACATACACTCAAATTGCATGTAGGGTTTGAGTATTACATCTGATTTCGGCAGCCTCTCACCCTCCGTTGCCTCAATCATCTCTACGACTCGACCGACAGCTGTATGACTCTAGAACAAAGCAGCATAATCAAGTCAGTGAACAATGAGCTACAATCTACATTGGCAATACTGTAGTACTGCATTTCCCCCCTGAAAGCATTCCAACCAACTTCTAAATACAATACTGTACTACTAAGTAACTCCTGGTACTTATACATATGGCTGCAAGTGGGACATTGCTTGCAGTAAGTAGATACACCTGTGCAAAGTGAAGACAGACAACATTCAGTTATTTTGCTTTTGTAACAATCAAGAAATGAAAGTAAACAACAACATGTAAGCAAACGTACCATGCAGTTGATCCGTGAAGGTGACAGTCTTTGCTCTGGAGTTTATGAGCTTTGCCTCACCCAACGTGGACTCACACTCTACACAAATAACCTCTGTGGGCACCAAATGCCGGGGAAAAGCATAGCAGGCTTTCCGGTCACGAGAAAAGTCAAGGACAGCTTTTGGAATGTCCCCTGGCACCTTTTTCTTGGATAACATATATTTCATCATTTGTGTTACAATGGAGGTCTCTGGACGGTAAGACTGCTTGGATTTCTCAACATCTGTGTTTTCACTGTGCAAGGGACCAGGTGCTCTCTCACTGGACTCCGTCTTTTTAAAAAGATCAGGCCTTGTTTCAAAAAGGTGCCACTTGGCAGTAGCCTTATGAATGCAACATTGCTTGGGTCTTGCACAGGGGCAATGCCAGTTGTTGGTTTCGAGGTTGTAAGCAACCATGACCCTGCCTAGATGGCTGTAATAAGTCATTTGTGGTTAGAGGACTGAGACAAATAGTTTTGTTGAGTGTCCAAGAGTCACAAGAACCAACAACGGTTTCTTAAAAATCAACTGTGGTAAAAAAACCAAAACGTTTTTAACCAAAGAAAATACACATGCCTTTCAGAAACTAGACTCTGTCGAAGCTAACACCAAATTTAATGGCAATAAGCAGATTAGTTTTAAAGGACTCATAATTCTCCAAATGGGCTGTTAGAAGTGTGATGGTGTTGGTGCAGGCACTAACAATAGGATACCATATGGTGTGGCCTGGCATGTGCTCCATACAGTTGTGGTCAAATCTTATGGCTATTTTAAATTGCTTTCTCTCAGAGACAAACAGATGTCTGTGAGCCTGCCCAGTCATCCACTGCATCACTGCAGGAACGGACAGAGTTTCTCCATCCTCGTCTTCTGGTTGTGCATCTTTAAATGTAAAGAAAATACAAGTGTCTTAGTCTGAAGTCAGAGACATTATAATTTTTTTTTAATCAGGCAAGCGGTATCTTTTAACATAGCACATATTTATAAGGCAAATAGGGAAACTACAACAAAACAATAACATTGATGTAACTTGAATTTTCCTGGCCAGCAGTATGGTTGCCAGATCATAAATATGTTTTCTCCATGTTAGTGTTTAGTTCAAAGACCATTTTAAATTGTTGCTAAATAAATACCTTGAATCTGTGTACCTCGTAACAAAGGCTATAAAATCTGGATATCAAGTCATGAAGCATTTAGTCCCTTTTTCAAGTTGAAGACGCTTTATCCAACTTCCTTTGAGGACCAGAACTTCTGTAAAATGACATGCGTACCTTCAAGTTCAAGAAGGAAATCTTGAAAATATTCCAGAATTTTGGACTCCTCCTTGTGTTTTCCTGAACCATGTGGACTCATGTCTGTGACAGGATATAATGTGAATCCACCTGTGAACAAAAAAGTAAAGCAAATAAGATCAAGAACAAATATCACACATACACAGAATCCTAATGTGGGGGTATTAATACAGATGCAAGGGATGCAATTCTGCTGGATGCTGCTCCCTTCTGCTGATATGCCAATATTAATACTTAATAAAAAAAAAACCTTTTAATTTTGTAATGTTCACTGACCACTTCATACATCACATCTCTAAAGTCCAACAACTCTGCCAAATACATATTCTCTCTTAATTTAATGCAATGGGGTGTAGAATGCACTCTCTGAAATAAAAAAAAATGTTATATTTGATTGCATTAGATTGTATAGATGTACCTAATGAAGTGATGAGTGTATAATCACATTTATTTTACCCTTTATAAGACTTAAAATAAACATTGTGTATCAATGATATGTAAATACCATTTAGCCTATGAAGACAAGAATATTAAATGGCAATAATTTAAATAAATTCAACACACCTTGTCATCGCATCCTGTCACAAAAAGATCATGACATTCTTTCGGCTTTCGCTGCATGACTTCGATCAGATTGTACACCTTAAGGCCCTCACGGATCTGTTGCAGCATCGGTATACGTTTTGTTGTCATATGCAGACCAACAGCCTTTCAAAGGAAATGTATAAAATGTATTGTAATGACAATAAACATGAAGTTATACAGCACTGTAAGTTATAGGCAGATGTGAAAAGTTTAATTGTAAGATTTGATGCTGTTTGGAAGGCAAAGGGCAGCCATACTAAATATTCATATGATTTAGATTTTTCTCTCGTAAACTGATGAAAAAATAAACCATTAATATGTGTTTTTGAAGTATTCTTACTTAACAAATTAGGAAAAAAAGCCAAAAACTTTTGTAAAAATTTGCATCCAAACTTGATGGTAAATGGACTGCTTTAACATTGTGCTTTTTTTGTCCACTTGACCATTCAAGCATTTCACACACGCATTCCTATCTTGCTGCCAGTGACTGCTTTATAGGGTGCCACTTTATCATCAGGATCAGTAATTATTCAAAACATAGACATCAGTGGACATTTTTGGGACTTAGCACCTTGTTCAGTAATACTTAAACATGCAGACTGCATGAGCCTGAGATCATTGAGTGTCACTATCAAGTCATCCAATAACTATCAAAGGACTCAACAATAAACTTGATATTTTCCAAATCGTTGACACTCATAAACATCACCAATACATCAAAATGCAATACAAACCTTATTATCCGTTCCTTATGGTCAACGCTGATTGGACCAGTGTAGCCACATTCCAGGATTTCCTCTACATAGGGAAACAGGTCAGATGCATCTTCGAGCTAAAGAAATGATAAATAAAAATAACAAAAATATGAAGCTTTCAACTGTGCATAATATACGTTATTTTAAACCTGTACAAAGATATGCATTTATACATTTTTGCATATTATGAATATGTATCGTACATTTGCATGAAGGGCAAGTGTGCCATTCACTTGATTTACAAGAATAAACAACTTTTTAAATTTGAGCTTAATTTGTACAATAAACATTAAAGGAGTGCAAAGATGATGGAAAAACTAAATGTAGTTATTGAGATAGCTTGAAACAATTTCCCAAACCTACCGTTTTGATGAATGGTAACAGCTCCTTGTCATGAATTCCCTCAGTTTTAAGGTTTCCAGTGACAAGATAGTGGTAACACCACTCCTGCAGAAATCTTGGTGCTGGTCCTCCTTGGGCAATGCTCACTGCAAATATTTCACCCGCACCTCTGAGTGAAATGCCAAGGAATCAGCAATTGCAAGAACTGAATTAAAGATAGAAGAAGAAGCAGGTGCTTACCACATTTATGCATCACCCCCATTATCTTACATTTGCTCAGATTTAGGATAAAACTTATGCATACGTATAACTGTTAATTAGCTATATTTTAGCTATATCAGCTATGTTTTTTATGCCTTTGTGCCAGCACTATCCAGGGTTAAAGGTATTGTTTTCTTTCAAATCTGTATAACTGTCCACTCTTACTAAGAATGAACTGATTCTGGAGGTCAAAGGCCAAATGTTAAGATCACTGTGACCTGAAAGCATAACAGCCCAGAATGTCTGCAATCTGTTAATAGATTTTTTTGGACACATTTGCCCCTGAGGTGGAATTGGTTGAATCAAATCAAACCACTATAATATAGTGTTCACAACAACCACCATGTCCCTTCTTCATCTACAACTGTACTTTCACCATCTGCATTGCATATGACTGTCATGCAGTACTTTAAACCATTTGCAAAATACATAAACATTTGAAGCAGAGCAAAAGCCACTGTGTTCATGACAATACTATTAATGTTCTTAAAATTGTACTAAGATAAAAATTACTGGTGACTGGAAGTGTTCCATTTTAGAACAACATACTTAAAAAGTTCATCATCCAAATCGTTGAGAGAGTATTTTGGCACTTTTCCCTTTTCCCTTTCCCCTTCAAAGAGTCGTCTCTCGATTCCAGCAACCATTGCTACAGCCAAAAGAAGGAAGAAAAATTGATGCAACAATGGACCACAAACAAGTATCTGCCTACTCTGATACTGCCTCCTGAAGAAGCATGCAGGAGGTTGATGATCTATTTCATTTGAGAATCTTGTGGCTTTAGTTTGACAGAAACTAATTAAAAAAAATATTTGGGCTATTCTGCAATACACAACACAGGTCTGCCACAGGAATAATAAAAATATACCACTCACTGGACAGGAACTCTTTTCTTAGTGCACCAGTGTCAACTCCTGGTTCCCCCAGGAAGGAAACTTTCAAATGGTTCAGTACGCCGCCATTCTTTCTGCCCTTCCAGAGTTTCAGACCTCTGTCAACCATACCTTCTCTGGACACACAGATTTCAAAGTTCCTGCTGCTGTCAACCTGTGTCATTACCCACTGAAGAACATCCTCTTCACTGTTAAATGAAAAAAACATAATGTTCACAATCCACTTTAGCTTACCAATTACAAATTCAATTTGAATAGTTACCATGATATTTGATCCAGGCTGGAGCATGGTTCAGCAGTGTTAAGCTGGCAAAGGTTCTTCTCCATGGTAATGTAAAAACAGAAGATAATTTAAAAATGATAGATTCAGTGCTTTCAATTTGTATTAAAACCATTAGTAACACAAATTCATCTAGGAACTGCCCATGTAACAATTGTCAAACAACCTTAAGAAATAGAGATACAATAGATTATCTAACACAAATTACCTTTCACTGCAGAGGCTTGCATGGAGCTCAATGTCTGACACTGGAAATGTTTGTATGCAAATTGGACATTTGACCTCACTTTCCTAAGTGTAGACACAATAAAGTTCAGAAGAGGGTATGTGAGTCTGCAATGTGGTAAAATACTTCAGGCTATCAAAAAGGAGTAAGTTTGTCAGGAAGAACCAATCGTCAAAAGTTGATTCAATACGAACTTTTTCCTCCAAATTTCCCTTTCCACTTACTAAGTTCTAACTCATTTACATCTTTGTGCTTGCATACAATGAAGTATCATTAATTGAATATGAGCTCCAAAGACAATTTTAAAACACATTTTTAAAAGTTTGAATAAGAGGTTAATAAATAATACACTAGAAACTATGTATGTATAATGTCTTATTTAATAACTTCAGATGCATACTTGACACATTTTTGATGTCACCCTGCAAACCCTTCTCCACGTTAACTAACAGAGTTACTGTACCTGCTGAAAGCAATGTTTCTCAGAGGACTGTGGCACATCTGAATTTGGCCCTGGGGCTGATCAATGTGCAGTGCCAACATCTGGAGTGGCATCACTGCCTTGCATTGTTTGCATGTTGTTTTAGGCATAAGAGCAAACTCTGGTGCATCTGCTGGGAGAGGTGATAAATCTAGCTCATCTTGGAGGGGCACCACATATAACAAAAGTTTTCCTCCACTTGAGGCTCTTCTGATGACAGAACCGGTGTAACCTTCTGCGTCTAATGCGATTGCAGACATCTTTCTTCTTCCATTTCCGCCTTCAAAACAATTAAAACAATATTGAAATAGTAAATAACCATGACGTACTGTAAATTTCTTGGTTAATATATATTTTTTCTTAACCGAAATTGCACCTGCTGCCTTGAAAAGAAGCCATCTGTCCTCAAGAACATTCATCTTTGGATATGCTGCCTCAAGTAAACTAGATAACTAACAAACAAAAACAGCAGCTTTCACTTAAACAGCATTAATCTACTGTCATGCAATTAACATTCTTAATATACTACTTGAACCATATATGTATGCATCAATTCATTAAATATCCCACCTCTGCATGAGTTACATCTGATGTAATAGACAGCGTACGCTTTCAAAGCCCTGCTTGAATGAGCTCCAGCTCCTCAGAAGGGGATGGAGTTGTCTCAGTTTAAAAAAAAAAAAAAAAAACATCAAATGGAATCCACTTCTTCACAGTTCTTGCCTGTTTGTAGCTTCTGGTGGGTGGACCTTAGTTTCTTCCTTTGAAATACCCAGGGAAGGATCTGAAGGATGTTGTTAAACAAAAAATATGTTCATAATAAGTCATAAAAAATCCCTTACAAGGATATGAAATTATAATGTGAGTGACTACTGACTACCTGACCCTGAGGTCCATCAGGATGGTTCTCCATCCTCCTGTGAAGACAGGGAAAATTAATCTCCATGAGTAAAAACTGTTATAATAACAGGTACCTCAGTAACCTAACTGCTTTCAGGTACCAGTAACAGTGATTAATACAGTGTCTGTCATTTATGCAACTTCAGGAGACCAAGTGGATTATGATCAAACACTAATGGATGAAGATCAGTGAAAGTATGCCCCCTTTTATAACTCTTTACTTAATGTATTGCAGGAATGACTAAACGATCCACACACACACACCTGATGATTTGTTCTGATAGTATATCTAATTAAAGTGTATTTATTTATACATAAATAAGCCACTATCTGTGAGATGAATCAAACTGTCACTGAAGCCAGGGCAGTAATAAGCTTGTCAGTCACTTCTGACGAGCGCAGAGCGCTAAGCTGGTTCGTCTGAATTATGACTGTTAAAGGATAACTTCGGTATTTTTCAACCTGGGCCCTATTTCCCCATGTGTATGTGTGTGTATGATTCATAGGTACAACTCGTTTTAAAATTGGTTCAGTATTGAGGGAGGCGGATGCATCCGGCAGCTGCGAAACGAGTTATAACGGTAGATGTGGGGGCAAATGCGTTCCGTATAAATTTGCGCATTAAAAGTGTTTTTTTTCGCCACAGTCTGGCTCATATCTCCAGCGTAATCTCTGTCAACAGCATGCAAATCGTCTGTCTTGCCTTCACTTCCTCTGGGCTGTGTAACGACATGTCACGTGACCTGTGTTGCCGGAGGTAAACAGACGAGCCATGCTCAGAGCCGGTGTGTCGGATCAAATCTGGACTGATGAAAAAGAAGCAGTGAAATGCACCTTTGTTGCATTTTCACAAATAGAATAAAGGTTTCACAAATCAGAGACAGTGTTTTTATGAATGTATAGACCCTGTAGAATAATTCAGTCCAGATTTGAGGAGTCTAAGTGTAGTGGTTGTAGACCTGGACCTGGTCTAATGTGGTCTAGATGAGAAAAAAGCAGTGAAATGCGCCTTTTTTGCATTTTCACAAATAGAATAAAGGTTTCACAAATCAGAGACTGTGTTTTTATGAATGTATAGACCCTGTAGAATAATTCAGTCCAGATTTGAGGAGTCTAAGTGTAGTGGTTGTAGACCTGGACCTGGTCTAATGTGGTCTAGATGAGAAAAAAGCCATGAAATGCAATTTTTTTCCATTTTCACAAATAGAATAAAGGTTTCACAAATCAGAGACAGTGTTTTTATGAATGTATAGACCCTGTAGAATAATTCAGTCCAGATTTGAGGAGTCTAAGTGTAGTGGTTGTAGACCTGGACCTGGTCTAATGTGGTCTAGATGAGAAAAAAGCAGTGAAATGCGCCTTTTTTGCATTTTCACAAATAGAATAAAGGTTTCACAAATCAGAGACTGTGTTTTTATGAATGTATAGACCCTGTAGAATAATTCAGTCCAGATTTGAGGAGTCTAAGTGTAGCGGTTGTAGACCTGGACCTGGTCTAATGTGGTCTATGAGAAAAAAGCAGTGAAATGCGCCTTTTTTGCATTTTCACAAATAAAATAAAGGTTTCACAAATCAGAGACTGTGTTTTTATGAATGTATAGACCCTGTTTAATAATCTAGTCCAGATTTGAGGAGTCTTGTGGTTTTATATCAGGAACAGGTCTAATGTGATGTAGATCAGAAAAAGACATAGAAATACATCATTTACATTTTACTGTGAGTTACACATATTAGAGAGTAGATCTACAACTAAAATAAATAAAATCCTGGTTTTTAGATGAATTAAATACCGTTGCAATGTAGGGTTGATTCTCTTTTCATCCTCCCACAATGTTTCATGCTCTCAGTTCATGAATTAGGAAAACGACTGAATACCGCCATCTACAGGCGTTATGACACTTTTAAGGTGGACCGGAAAATTCAAATCAGAAGCTGTGAATCGGATGCCAACTTCAGCCTCGTCGGCGAGATGCTGAAGCTGTGGCTAATTGTGCTACAACTGGATGCTAACACTCCTGTCCAGACACTGCGCCTAAACAATACCGAAGTTATCCTTTAATGTCTGATAATGCTATCTCTACTGGTTAGGAATAAAAAGCACCAGAAGAGCGACAAGTGTAAACTTAACAGCATCAATAAGACAGTAAAGTTACGCAAAACATACCTGTTATGATCGATGTTTGTCACCGTCGGCTAACTCTCCGTGTCTCCCTCCCTTACCGCCGGCTCACTGTGGGGGCGGAAGTTGTCACCCCGTCTCTTTGAGTGAGACTGACCAATCATGAGGCTTCTTACAGTTTTCAGAGGAGGTCCCACCCATGAGAGTCATGCAGAAACGCAAGCAAAACTTCAATTAAAGCAAACGAAAACTCAGGAAACGCAAACAAATCTGTGGTTCATGAGAACAATATTTTGATTTGTAAACAAAACTTGTGGATTTATCAAGATACAATTTTAATCACAAATATATTTCATTCATTCATGGGCATTTTTTTGTATTTTTGAAATCATAATTTTGTTTGCAAAATATTTTTTTGTTTTCAAATCCATTCTTTTTGATTGCATATTAAAGACACAAAATTAACTCCATAGTCCTTGGCATCTTGCATGTTGTCTGGGCGCAACAGTCCGAGCTCAACAGTCCAAAATGGCAGCAGCGCCCCTAGTGGCTGTTGGCAAAAATTCAACGGAGCTTCGCTTCTTGGGCTGCATCCGAAGTACCTTAAATGTACTGCTAACCAACTTATCTAGCCACCTTACTTAACTGTTAAGTCCCTCCCACTTAGGAAAACATTTAAGGAGTCGGAGTGAGGAGCGAGGTTTGCTAATAAGACACATGAGACGGCCTTACTCTGAAGCATCACATAAAGCGACGTCCGTTTCTGATGATGGCGACACAGCTGGATCTGCTGCATAACCAAAGAGCATGGATACCAAGAGGCAAAGCTTAATATAACGCCCCATAGCAACAGACTCGCCCATGGTTTCGTCCTACCACTGCCATTTTGGACTGTCAGCAGACCGCAGCAGACCCGCTTGTATACATATATATACAGTATATACAGTATATATATATATACTGTATATATATATATAAATGTATGTATACATGGCCTCTTGGACCATTTATATCAGAACTGATTATAGCTTTAACATTAAAATATATCATATTAAAATAGCCTATATATTATTATTATTATCATTATTATTATTATTATTATTATTATGATTATTATTACTGTCCCCTTACTGTACAAACTGTAAATACATCTTTATTACTAACTATGTGATGTCGCCATTAATGTGTTTCGTTTGATTTATTTATTTATTTCTTATTTATTTGTTTTTTTGGTAGATTGGCTTATGGGGTGGCTTTGAAGGAGTAATTAAGTTAATCTTCTCGTAAGTGGATGTAATATGTAGAGATGCCATCTAGGCCGTTTTTCTTCGTTTTGGTTTTTTCAAAGTCTATATTTTGCCTTACAAAAACGTGAAAAAGCAGCTTTGACCAAGCTATCACAAGGCAAGTAGCATTGTAAGCATAATTAATAGCAATATACTTCAGTTTGTCTGTGTGTTTTTGTATGCAAGCAGGTCTGCTGCGGTCTGCTGACAGTCCAAAATGGCAGCGGTAGGACAAAACCATGGGTGAGTCTGTTGGTATGGGGCGTTGTATTGAGCTTCGCCTATTGGTATCCATGCTCTTTGGCACTACCAAGACTATTCAAGAGAAGGCTGGGACACGGGGTCAAACATGGGGGGATTGCACATGCACAGTAAAATCTGGTCTGCACTTCCTGAAAGGGTCAGTAGATGGTATGAGACCGCGGAATAAGGGGGATGTTTGTTTCATGGTCAATTTGTATTTTGTGTTACATTTGGGAATTTATGAATGATTTGAAAATGTTTGTTTTTGCAATACAATTTAAATATTATGGCAAAACTGATAATCTGTGCTCTGGCTTAACAAAACATGCAAAATATGTTGTGATAATATCTAGTGTAACACTGAAGGATGATTCTCAGAATCAAAACCAATGACAACAGCCCTAGTTCTTTACCAGAGCCATTAGTTAAGGTTGGCTACTTTATTAAGGAAGAAAAACAAATTAAAATGATATTGAAAAAATGAGCTTATTGACACATTTCGACATATTCCAGTATTCAAATATTCTCAGTTTGTTTATTTTTTGTTTATTTTGTTTATTTTAAGGATCCCCATTAGCAGAATGCCTTGGCAATCAGCTAGTCTTCCTGGGGTCCTGATGATGTCTTGATGTCACACACCACAAAACACAGGAACAATTGCAGGACAAAAATGATTTATTTTGCGTTTTCACACACAAAAAGTCACCACACAAATAACAAATGAACTAAAAGGCTGAGGAAGAGCTTTGTGCTGGAAACATCACACAGCAAAACCAGAGGTATTTGATCTGGCTCCATTTTGTTGGTTCTGGGATATGTGCATGCATGTCATTTTCACAGCTTATTATTGGACTGTCACTGGTGGCCTGCGTTGTGGGTGAGAATGACAGAGATGCAATTCCGACAACTGTTGCTGCTCTCACAATCTGGATGCAAAAGTTGGATAATAACCTAATTGTAGTTTAATTTGAAATTCTGTAGCGACAGAGTAAAATGTGACTCTTACAGGGGAGACATGAAAAATATCATGCTTACCAGAGCTGTGAGAGTTAAAAATGTGTTGATGTCAATATGCAAAGTTAAATACAGTAGTACAGAAATTTATATATATTGTCAACCTGAAGATTTACTTATTCACCGGGTCCCAGGACATCTGTTGTTTCCAGGTCTGGCACTACCAAATCTTTGCCTTTCTATCCTGTTCATCAACCTGCAGGTATTGGACTCACCTGTCTGCATCATTTATGTATGTTTTCAGAAATAAGCAAATACATTGACTTTAAGACCGTAGTTACAATGGACTGTACTGACACTAACTGAAGACCCTAACCCGAGGAATAAAATTAGGAAAATTTCCCCTGATACAGTAAATGTGTCACACATGTAGAGATACAGTGCTCATTTTCACGTTGTGGTATTAGTGGGGATTTGGTTGTTTGATAAGCTGAAGCGTATCCCTTCACCTAAGCACACTGGAAACTGAGTCCTTTTCTGTGTATCCAGGCCTTGACCCTATGGGCCCAAGGCCTTTTTGGGGTATTTTTCCTGCATGCTATATCTTGTTGTTTCGGGGTTTTTTTTTTTTCAGGACAATCTGGGCAGTCCAGATTGAATTCCATTCATTCCATGACCTTCTATATGCCTGTATTTTATATTAATTTGTATATCAATAAAAACAAAATCTGTGTTACTAAATTCTTACATTTTTACATGTATCTCACCATAGCAAGATGGAAGTAGAAATATTCTGCCATATATGAAGAGGGGAGAGTCTCTGGCAATATAAGAACCATGATGCTAGGACATTCTGTCACTTCACAGTTGTCCAAAACATGTGGTTTGTGCCAGGCGGACATGATTGCAAGCATTTTTACATTATTGCAAGAAATTCCATTGACTCATTAACAAGTCAAAAATGTATTTTATCTGAAAGAAACATGCAATATTTACATCTAAGATAATAGAAAAATAGTCAACCAAGTGCAATGATGTCCTCCGAGATAATATTTGCCACTTTGTTTGCAGTAAAAAAAAAAAATTGGGCATGGGGGGGATGTTTCCCCCTCAATGTATATGGTGACTACGGCCCTGTCAGCATGCATAATTAGGCTACAGTTGTCTGGGTGCACAAAGGTGAAGTGCGCTTGTCTTGTCATGTCATACAAAGTTTGATGGAGTGTCAACTGGACAATATGGACATATTTGCATCTTGAAAGCCGGACTACAAATGCAGGGAGAAACACACGCAAGCCTAAGACGTGGTAAGATACAATATTCCTCACCATATGATATGACTGATAACAAAATCTGTATAATGGATTGTAAAGAAATTCGTCAGGTTTTTATTTTGTAGACAATTGATCTGGATTTATAGCGTGATGGAAAGACAGCACAATAGTGTGTGTGTGGTATCACTGGAAACAGTGGCGCAAAAAGTGGGTATGCACTATATGCGGCGCATAGGGGCGCCGCGCTAGAGGGGGCGCCAAAGCGCTGAGAAAAATTATTTCCAGTCGGCATTTTCTGTATTTAACAGCTGTTTGTACATGTGTAAATGATATTGTTGTGTGCCCATCTTAATACTCAATTAGACAGTGCATTCCGAATCTAATCATGACATGAAGCTTCTTCTTTTACTTGCTTTATTGTCCAAGCTGACAGTAACATCACAAGTCCGCATTGCATGCCTCCGGGGCCGTGATTCCCAACTTCCTGTTTCTCTCCCCATGTGACCTACGTAACCCAATACATGACATCCCTCCTTTTCTTGGAAATAAACCTATCCTCTTAACAAACTCTGCATTGTACCAAACATAAGTATCTTTTTGAACACATTGATAAACTTCACCTGTCAACTATTTCATTAGATTGATCACCATTCAATAACTAGATTTCTTTTTTCCAACAATAACTTTTCAGCAAAACTATTCACAATACATTCACACTCTATATAATCTTAACTTCAATACAAAAAATCGCCAAATCTTTCAGGTGCCCTCTTAACCCTTTGAGGTCTGGCTCTTGTCATGTCTGACATTTGAGTGTCCTGGGGTGGGGTTTGAGTGATAGTGGTCTGTGCTTGTGTGTCCGCATCAAGAACACTATCCTCCTCTCCTGGTGTTTCTTCCGGTGTACTCTGTGTTTCCTTATGCCTGGTGGTCTCATATCTTTTCACATGTGTAGTGTTTCTCCGATAGCGTGCTCCTGTTGGAGATTCGACCACAACTTGATTTCCTGTTTTACGGACAATTTTGTGTGGTGTTCCGTTGAATGGTGTGGAAAACTTGTCCACTCTGTCCTGCTGTATAAGTACCGTGTCTCCAATGTCCACTTTTGAGTACTGAGCCCCCCTTCTTTCATCAGCATATAATTTTGCCTTTCCTTTCTGCTCTGCATCTCTATCACGTACCTCCAGCGCTGATGTGCGTGATTCATCGATGTCTGGTAACTTTCCCCTTATTTTTCTGTTAAAGAGGAGTTCAGCAGGGCTTTTTTCTGTAGTGGTATGTGCTATGGTGCGGTACACAGTCACATATTTTCTTAGTTCACATTTCCAATCCAGTCCTTCTGCTTGAGCAATTTTAATCCTCTTCATCAGTGATGAATTTTGGCGCTCAACTTCTCCATTTGCTTGAGCCCATTTTGGTGTTGTCCTCACATGTTTAATTCCATTAATTTCACAGTATTCCCTGAATAATTCAGATTTGAACTGCGGTCCGTTATCTGATTTGCAGGTGACAGGTAATCCATGTCTGCTGAAAATTGACTCCAGACTGTCAATGATTTTCTCTGCCGTTGTAGAGGTCAGAACATCATACTCATAATAGCGACTGTAGTAATCTACTACCACAAGTATGGAATGATTGGTTGGTAATGGTCCTAGCAGATCTATTGCCACATCCTGCCAAGGACCGTCTGGTAGTGAGGTGGTTCTCAGTGGCTCAGGTGGGTCAGGTCTGGCTACAATTTGACATCCATGACATGCCTTGCAATATCTCTCAGCTGCTTTATCCATGCCAGGCCACCAAAGTTTGGTTCTGAGATGCTGTTTGGTTCCCACAATACCTAAGTGTCCTTCATGAGCCAGCATAAGCGCTCTGGCTTGTAGGCTTTGTGGCAGCACTATGCGATTTCCACGGAGAACTAGGTATCCCACTACACATAGTTCATTCGCAATTGGTGCATACGGTTTACAGTTCTCATAGTGTCCATTTGTGATTGCCTTGCATACCTCCACTAGTTCTGGGTCAGTAGCAGAGGCTTCCTCCACCTCTCTGGTTGTAAGTGCTTTAGGTGTAGCACTCACTGCAACAAATCTCACATACTCTTCTGACTCATGTTTGTGTGTCTCCTTCTTAGCTTTGTCCCCAAGCAGCCGTGACAGCGGGTCTGCTATGTTCTGTTTCCCTGGTACGTGCACCACTCTGAAGTCATATGGCTGTAATCTGAGGACCCAGCGTTCTATGCGCGCACATGGTTTAGATCGCTGACTGTATATGACTTCCAATGGCTTGTGGTCGGTGACAAGATCGAACTTCCTGCCATACACGTACGGATGTAGTCTCTCACAAGCCCATACCAGAGCTAAAGCTTCACGCTCTGTCTGAGAGTATCTCCTCTCACACTCCATCAGGCTGCGGTTCACGTAGCACACAGGAACCATCTCTCCTCGCTGGTCCTGCACTAGCACCGCCCCTAAGCCCACAGGACTTGCATCTGCTATCACCTTTGTTGGTGCTTCTTTATCAAAGTAGGCTAGGGTACCAGCTCTAGCTAGCTCATCCTTTAAAGCTTGAAATGCTTGTTTCTGTTCCAGTCCAAAGTTGAATGGTGTTTCCTTTCGGGTCAGGCGTCGCAGTGGTTCTGACAGTGTTGCAAACTGTGATATGAATCTGCTGCTGTAACCGACAAGTCCCAGGAAACTTCTCACTTCTGTGGCGTTCTCTGGTTCTCTGGCCTCCATCACAGCTCTCACTCTCTCTTCTGTGGGTCCAATGCCTTTCTGTGACAAAAGTATCCCCATGAATATTAGTCTGTTCATGCCGAACTGGCACTTCTGTGGATTCAGTGTTAGTCCACATTCAGAGAGTCTCCTCATGACAGCGTGCAGGCGCTTGTCATGTGTTTCCTAGTCTGGTGCGTGCACAATCACATCATCTGAGATGTTCTCTACACCTTCAATGCCAGTCAATGCAGCAGCTATCTCGTGCTGGTATTGCTCGCTGGCTGATGATACCCCAAATATCAGTCTCTTGTATCTGTATACTCCTTTGTGCACTGCAAATGTCACTATTTCCCGCGACTCTGGTGTCAGTTCCAACTGATGATAACCCCATTTCAGGTCCAGCTTACTGAATATAGCTGAGCCATTCATGCCTTGGAGTATCTCATCCACAGTCGGAATAGGGTACCGTTCCCTCACGATTGCCTCATTAGCTCTTCGCATATCTAGACACATTCTGATATCCTTGTCAGGCTTTGGGAGCACCACTACTGGGTTCACCCACGGGGTGGGGCCCTCGACACATTCTATAATGTCCATGTCGATCAGTTCTTGTATCTTTTTCTCTACAGCCTCCCTGAGATTGTACGGTATACGTCTGAGTGGCTGGGCTACAGGTTTCACTCTTGGGTCTATGTACAGGCTAATCTGCTTGGTGTTCAACTTTCCCACTCCTTTGAATACATTTGGGTATTGCTGCTGGAGAGTGTCTTTAATGTCTGTAACAGCTGAGACATTTTCACCTATTTTCAGCACTCCTAACTTCATGGCCGTCTTTTTTCCAAGGAGTGGTTCACCATTACCTTTAATCACAATGAATTCTGCCTGTTCAGTTTTGTTACCAATCGTGATTTCACACTTGAATGCCCCTTTAACTGGCAGTGATTGATTGGATGAGTATGGGTACAGATTTCTCTGTTCTTTTGGCACATATGAATGACACTTTATCTTTTCTGCCTTCAATCTGTTCCACACATTTTCTCCCATCACATTGCTTGTAGCACCTGAGTCTACTAACATTTTCAAGTCTATTCCCCCCACACAAAAAGTAAGTCTCTCTGACATTTCATCATCTTTTACATTAAATGCAAACTCTTTTTGTTCTACTTCAACACTGTTCACATTTTGTTTCCTTGATCCTTTTGTGCGGCACATTTTTGAGAAGTGGTCTTTTCCATTACACTTGTGACATGACTGTCCACGTGCAGGGCAATTGGGATCCATTCCTATGTGATCAGTGTAACCACATCTGTAACATTTTCTTTCAGTTTTTTCCTCATCTTTATCCCTTGTCTTTCCTCTTGGTTTTTTGTATTTTCCTCCTTTTTGTGTGACCCGATGAACAGTCTCTGTCTCTCTCCTTTCTACATTCAGAGACATGGCTGTCATCTGTTCCTCAATTCTTTCACACTGTGAGGCCACTTCCAATGTGCGGGCTAGTGTTAGCTCACGCCCTTCCTCTAGTAGTTTTCTGCGCACATACTCCGACGTACACTTACTCAGAATTGCATCCCTTATCTGGTTATCTGTCTCTACTCGAAAATCACAGTCTTTGGCTGTTTGTCTCAGACGTGTGGAAAATTGTTGTACAGTCTCACCGTGTTTCTGGTACAGCTTGTGAAACGTCTGGCGGGCAAACGCTGTATTAACTTGGGGAACGAAGTATGTATTCAGTGCGCTGACTGCCGCCGTATAGTCCGTTGCCGTTCCGGCGTTTGGCAAAGTCAAAAATATATCCTGTACATCCGGACCCGCGAGGTGCAGAAGCAGAGCACATCTCCTCTGCTTTGTAGTATCCGAAGCATCATCATTAATTATCAGTCCTTTCCCATCCGCATATAACTCAAATGATGTCAGCCAACGTGTCCATCTGGGTCCGAGTGTAGCTGGTTCCGTGTAGCATGCAAACGGTTGAAGTCCTGATTTTTCCATGCTAGCTGCGATTCAAGCTAACTTAGCTGCAGTTTTCTACAGCAGTCCGACGTCCTCGTCGCCATTGTTGTGTGCCCATCTTAATACTCAATTAGACAGTGCATTCCGAATCTAATCATGACATGAAGCTTCTTCTTTTACTTGCTTTATTGTCCAAGCTGACAGTAACATCACAAGTCCGCATTGCATGCCTCCGGGGCCGTGATTCCCAACTTCCTGTTTCTCTCCCCATGTGACCTACGTAACCCAATACATGACAGATATAATCAATAACAGAGGCACGTCACTGATTAGGCGCCCCTCCGCTCCTTCACCTCGAAAGTCTTGGATGTCCCAAACACTCTATTTACTAATTGGATTATAACTCGGCAGTGGCGTGTGATAGAGACTTATAGCAAAAAGATCCGGAAAGTTGACGACTACGCCGTTTCAAAGAGGGGTCCGACATGATCGTAGCCCTTTCAGATGCTTTGTAATCCAGTCTTGAAGTTCAGTGACTTTTTGGAGTTTTCGCCTTTAAATCCGTCAGAATACTGAACGTTTTTTTTATCGTGATCTGTGGATTTACTCTATTCACTGAACTACTGAGGCACCTGAAGTAAGAATAGAAGAGTGTAGATCAAGTAAATAATGTGTAGATTCTTATTTGTGCATTTAGATGGCAGGCAGACCTAAAGGGAGAAAAAAAGGGCTTAGACCTCTGAGGGTTTTTAACTAGATGGTGAATCATAAAACAGATAAATTATAGAACTTGGGAGTGATACACTTGAGTTTAAATGTCTTCACTCGGATATAACACTACAGTGCTGTTGTGATGTATCTGATAAGTTTGATCAGATGCAGCATCCAATCAGTAACTGATATCCAATAAGGATATAATTTAAAATAAAAAAAATCATGTTTTTTATATGTGGTTTGACTGCTGTATTTTTGAAACCTCCTTAACACAAAGTTCACGTTGTTCAGGTGTGAGGATGGAGAGAAAGAAGAGAAGAAGACAGAAAAAGAATCAGGACAGACAGGGGAAGGTGACAGGTTGGTCTAATATTAGGTGGAAGTGTAGGAACAGCCACTTGATACCAAGTCATTAATTTCTAAATATTATTTATATTGAAAAATTGCATTAGCAAGATGTGTAATTTATTCAAAGCTATTAAATAATGCTTGTTTGACCATAAAACTTAGCAGAGAAGAACACAGGCAAGGGGTGGAGACAGACATGAGGTCAGTGATGGCAGACCAGTGATGACATCAGGTAGGAATAATTAAACTAGTGAGGCCACAAAAACCTAGATTCCCAGCCTGGCCTGGTTTGAATTTCTGCTGACCAACCTATGTCATAATTTCATATTTTCACTACAGAGAATACATTGAGCACTGGGTGCTGCTGCTGTTACATGTTATTACATTATTATGCATTAGTTTTTGTTTTTGATTGAGCTGATCACCTGCTGTACTATGTAACTTAAAATAAAAGTCTGTACTAATAGTCTTATATTTTATAAGTCCATGAATCAATTGGATTTACACAGGTAAGCATTATGATCAAAATCCGGTTGTAATGTGTCTGCATACCCCTCAGAAAGTAGGCAGTTGCGCCCCTGACTGGAAAGCTCTGGTCCTTCACTTTCAAGTCATATGTGTAGCATTTCTGTGCGAGCCTGCATTTGCGAGTAGCCTAATCCATCTAAGAGTAATGTGTGTGCAAAGCTGTATGAAAGCTCTGTTATACTTTAACTTTATCATTTTTTTCTCTGTGAAAACATTGGACTACCAACAAGTGCTTGATCTTGTCGGAAAGCTACGGTTCCCCTCACGGTCACGGAGAAAATCGATAGAGAAGAACAGGTGTGAATTTGGAGGCATTATGCGTCATTCGGGCCCATAGGGTTAAAGATAACATAAGACAGACGACATACATCTATATCGAACTTTCTTTTCCTCCTCCTTCCACACCTGAAGGCTTGGACCTTTTCATTATTATGAAATGCAGGTAAAACGTAAATATCTTGACCAGATTTTGACACAGACCCCACTCTCAGTGCGCACAGTACAGGTGCAGGGGCAGGGCAGATGAATAATTTTGAGGAACAGGGGTGCAAAGTGTAGTATTTCTTTCTTTCTTTTTTTCTTGCTTGCTTTCTCTCTTTCTATCTTTTTTTCTGTATTTTTTTCATTTGTTACCTCCGGAAAAAAATAGGATGGGCGCCCACTTTTTATTATTATTATTATCATTATTATTATTATTATTATTATTATTATTATTATTTTCATTTTTTCCCAGTGCCCACCAGATAATGTGGCGCCCTTGGCGACCGCCTATATCGCCTATGCCTTAAGCCAGCCCTGGCCAACCTTTTACAGCAGGGTAAATACAGCCCCCCGGGTATGAGTCATAATCTTAGATTTTGCAAAACGAATTTTGTATGGCTCTCTGCAGCAACTTATGGGATATTAACTTTTCACATTTGTGTTGAACCCTAGTGACAGAATTTTCCAAGACTGCTTAGCAAAGCTTTGCTGTAGCATCTGAACAGATGTAGCATCTGTACACCAAGTTTAGTAACAAATAAGGCCAAAACACATCAGCGGCGTCATATGACGAGTCAAGTGCCGCCCCCAACACACACAAAACGCGTCACTTCGGGGCGTCAACTGGATTTCTATTGCACGGGAGCTGGGAAGTACAAAATAGTGCTTTTTCAAGGGCGGCGACGCTGGAAAAATAGGACAATAGCGTAAAGTGCCGCAGTGCAGCATGTTGACGCGTGTCGAGCCACCACCAGTGTGGGTTTGTAAATAGAAAATAATGGGGGCGGCTGTGTATGGCGACGACTGAAGTGTCATTATGTCCTTGATACTTTGGATTGATGATAATTGTTAGAGTTAGAGAAAATTGAGAAAAAGTTGCAATATTTGTCATTTTTAAAGCAGTAGACAGCAAACATCAACTGGCAGCCCACAGGTCATACAGCGCAGTGTTGATTCCAACCTACAGCCCTTTGCTGTCACCCTCTCTCTATCAGCCTTTCACGCTAAATGCTGTCCTATCAAATGGATGCAAAATGTAAAAAAAAAAGTATTTAAAATGGTAAAAGCAATTGGACTCTAAACTAAGATGTTTTTAAGATAATTGCAAAAATTGATTGTTAGAGGGCTACCTTCTGTCTATTTCTTCTTTTTTTTTCCTTTTTTGCTGGCAAAAGAAAGCACAGGGCTCCAGCAATGAGATGCTGCTTTGACCCCTCAAAATACTGTGGCACGGGCTGTCATTGATTTGGTCAACTGCCTGAAGACTGATGATAGATTTGTTGTATTGTTGTGGAGGTGAACAGAAGAAACAGCAGACCACTGAAATGTGTAATTTATTAGTGCGAGCACAGAGAGCAGGACAGGTGGCAGGAAGAAAATACAGATATCATATTTGGATGTATACAGATGATGTACTCGAAACACAAAAGGCTAAATTTGGCCTGGGCTTAAGAGCCCCTGGTGCCTTAAAATTCCCAGATTAATTGTGTGTTGGTCAATTTGACCATGTAAACAGATATGTGTCAGTTTTTTAATTTAACTGTCACAATGTACAGGGTGACGAGCAGAAGACTTAAAGGAATAGTTCACCCTAAAACAAAATTCAGTCAGTCATTATGGACTCACCCTCATGCTGATGTAGTGTAGTTTTTTCCTCCTCAAAGTGCACCTGGAGACCCCCGGTGAGCCAGTCCTGCAGCGAAAATCCTTACAATGGGCGTCAATTGTGACCGACACAAAAAGGTCCATAAAACTACACAAAAACATTGTAATATTCCTCCATACTGCTCATCCGCGACAATCCAAGTGTCCTGAAGTGGGAACATCCAGAGTTTACTCGCAACAACGTCATTAAGTATATTTTAATACCATAAACAGTGGCTATGCTCTGTTTGCCCGGAGGCGCTCGCCCGTGTACGCCATTCACTCTCTGGCCTTTTGAACATTTGAAATCCTCTGGTGAAAAGTGTTCACTACAGATCCGGAGTGCATGGACGGTGTTGATATTGTGACGAAGAGCAATCAGCTATAGCTGTAGTCTTTCAGGGTCCTGAACTGGTAGCCTGTTGAAAGTCACGGATCTCCTGAACACACGGATCTCCTGATTGAAGCATCCAGGAAAGGAACACACTCGAACCATCTTTTTATTCTAACTTCCCGGTGCTATTGAAAAAAGAGTAAACCTTTGAGTGACAAAGAAAATAGCCAATAATGTTGTTTTTCATCTAGCTCGGGGAGAAACAAACTTCGTTCTGTGCTCTCGTGGCTTACAGCAGGATGTAAATACCGGTGTATCTATAGCAAGTTCTCATTCAAGCGGACCAGAGTGAATGGCGTACATGGGCGAGCTCGCGCGAGCGCGCCTCCGGGCAAACAGAGCATAGCCACTGCCACTTCAGGACACTTGGATTGTCGCGGATGAGCAGTATGGAGGAATATTACAAAGTTTTTGTGTAGTTTTATGGACCTTTTTGTGTCGGTCACAATTGGCGCCCATTGTAAGGATTTTCACCGCAGGACTGGCTCACCGGGGATCTCCAGGTGCACTTTGAGGAAGAAAAAACTACACCGGATTACTCATCAGCATGAGGGTGAGTCCATAATGACTGAATTTTGTTTTAGGGTGAACTATTCTTTCAACACAGCCTTTTTAATCCCATCACTTTCTCACACTGCTAATCTCAACACAAGGTACAACAGACCTGGAGAGTATTGCAGAAAGTGGGTTAGGGAAAACTCTGAGTATCTTAACCCTGAAATGAAGGAAACTCTGGGTTTTCAGTTCCAGAGAGGAAATTCAAACTCAATCACCATGGCAACTGACTCTGTGAACCTAACCTGCTCGCGGCAGGTTTTCTATCTATCTTGGCTATGATAGTTTTTAAAGGATTCAAATTTCAAATAACTCATCAACCATCTATATGTGCTTAAAATAGGTGCTGAAATTAGCAAGGGTTCTTTTTTTATTTTTTTTTGGGGGGGGGGGGGGGGGGGGGGGGGGTCCTTGCCAGGACAGTTACACATGAAAGGGAGAGAGAGACAAAGGGAGTGACATGCAGCAAGGTGCCACAGGCCGGAGTTGACCTCAGGCCGCTGCAGCAAAACCAACATGGGACGCCTGCTCTATCCACTAAGCCATTAACATCCCATCAAACCAACTCTGCTTGCTAAATTTCACATGCCACCTCTCTCTCCTTGGCAGCTTTAGCAGTGTTACTTTTTTTTTTTTACGAAATACTGTACATGCTCATATTTGCTGTAGGCATTCACGAGCGCCTCCAATTCCACAGGTGTAAAATAAGTTGATCGCTTTTTCTCTCCAGTTGCCATGGTGAATCGAGGTATTGGGAATCCACTGATGATGGCTTTTTATTGTGGTTGTGCACGTGCTTAACTCAAGGTGTGCCTACTCAGAGTTGATTGAACTAATTCATATCAGCTGTCCTGGAACCGGATACTCAGAGTTTTCCAGGTTAAGTCAACTCAGAGTTCAGGATTAGACTCCGAGTTTGTTGAACCTCTTACCTGGAATACCCCTCTGTCTGTCTGTCACACACACAGGAAGTCAGATTGGGGATTGCTGTCAGATATTGTGGGGAAAGTCTTTCACCATGGCACAGAAAGTCTGATTGCAGCATTCATAAACACATAAAAACAAAGGCATCACACACACTTATACACACATGGCTGTTCTACTGTCAAATTCATATGCACTATGAATATGTATCATTATCAACCAACAACAATAACAATATCAGTATGAGTCATCTGTAAAGAAGTAATGATGATGACTGGGGGTGAAGACATTCCCAATTTGATTCCTGTGTCAACAGAGAGAAAAAGAAAAAGTTTTGAGTTTTTTTTGAAAAACAGATTGAATCTTTATTAAAAGAGAAAAGAGCACATTCAATGAACCATTGAATTATCATTACAAGTATTATACATGCTTTCACTGAATACTTTCATTCATTCACCCTTCATTCATTATCTGTAACTATTTGGGTTGTGGGGGGCTGACATTGGCGAGAGGGAGGGTACAATTTAGAGTCACCAATTAACCTAATGTGCTTCAGACTGTGGGAAGAAGCTGCAGAAAGTTAAGATAACCCACACTGACACGGGGAGAACATACAAACGCCACAGCCAGCCACTGGGCTCGTACCCAGAACCCTCTTGCTGTGAGGTGACAGTGTTTTATTAGAAATTCTAGAATAGTAATTCATTTCCCTGACTTTGTTTTATTCTCATTTCAAGATATGGCCACTTTTGTCCTTCCAGAAAGGACATTACTCAAATGACCCTTTTTATTTTGCTATAAGAAAAACAAAAATGAAAACATGTTCTCTTATAATAATAATAAGTATTATTTTTATTATCATTATTATTAACACTAATTAACACTATTACAGAGCCCCTCCATCATGGCTGTAAAAATAGGGAAGAAAACCAAAAGCACTAAATACATTCCACAGTATAGATGTTCCACCCTGCCAAACACCTTTTCTTGATAGTTCAGACTGTGTGGTTGTCACCTTTAGTTGATACAGAGAAACACCTAAGACCACTTAAGTCCCAATGAGTTATACTTCCAAATAATAAGGTAAACATCTCTGATAGATCTGCTTGGAATACAGTAACTGTGATCAAAATGTATGATCTAATCCATTGCTTTTTTTCACTGTGCCAGAGTCTTTGAGAAAAAGTCTCGATATTCTTTCTGGTATAGCTCTCCCAAAGGTTAGAGTAAAAACTCCTCTTTCCACACTGTTATTAAGGACATCAAGAACATCTCTCCCTAATGTGGACCAAAAAGCTTCATACAAGTCCCCCAAGAAACCATCAATGCCCGGAACTTGTCTATTCTCCATTCTTGTCAGTGCCACCTGGAATTATTTGAGAGACAATGGACATGTCAGCTTAGCATTTGTTGGCATTTATATTTAGTTGTAAAGGAATTGCGATACAACATGGCGCTTTTTCTACGCCCACAACTGTTGAGCTTGACAAAAATCCACAGCTCTCTTCCTGACATCTGGAATCTGTGAGCTCATGCCCATCAGCTCTCCAAAAACAGTGTATGAGGCAAGCCTGGAACAAGCAGAGTGGAGGGCACGCATATCCAAAAAACTTTAACGGGTGCTGGATCAAAAAATCAAACTAAAGCAAAAACCAGACAGCAGATCTGCACATTATATTAAAAGCTTCCAATAGTAGTACAACAATCACCATCACAAAGTAATGATGGTGATTTCAAAATGCCTGATGAAGATCTCTATTAGATCAAAATGAGGCAGGTCTGACCATTTCTCTTTCCATTAAAGACGACTTTGAAAAGAGCCATTCTTATGCTTTCATCCCAAGCAGATCTGCCTATACTACAAGCTTTTGTCTCTCTGTCCTCTTTAATACTGGAGATCCACAATGTCAGTCTCTAGGGAGCTCTGTATTCATCACATAAGCACAACACTGTGCGTAAAGTGGTCGGTCCCAGGCCACACAGGCTGTGTGGTTGTCTCCAAGCTTAGATGCTTGTGGTGGGTTGCTCCTTCAATGCAGTGTCTTTCAGTCATTAAGTGTGAGAGAATGCAGCCCCAGACCTGCCTTCTCCCCCAACCACACCCTAATTAGTGCCAGATTATATAAGGACCTTGGAGGATAAGATCATTATTTGGCTGCATCCCAAGTCTCTTAAAATTACTGCTAACCACCTTATCTAGCCACCTTATCTAACTGTTTAGTCCCTCCCACTTAGGAAAACATTTAAGGAGTCAGGAGTTAGGAGTGAGGAGCGAGGATTGCTGATAAGAGACATGAGACGGCCTTACTCTGAAGCATCACGTAAAGCGACGTCCTATTCAGGTGACGGCACAACAGCTGGATCTGCTGCATAAGGGAGCCAGCGTTTGGCGTACATCCCAAGTCCCATAATATTCACTGATCAAAGCTGTAACCTCCACCCCCCACCGTCATGACTTTGGTCACACACTTTTGCATGTATTACCATTGTTATTGAGTCATTTGCCAAAGTTTGTCGCAATTAAAGAACGGTCTGTAGCCCTGCCACTGTTATGAGCATGAGCATCATTATCATCATTATTATCATCATCATTATTATCACTATTATTAAATCCAGTCGCCATCATTCAACAAGTCAGCTGCTGAGTGAATAAGACATATCAGACCTGTCAGTCTGCCTCAATCAATCAGTTTTATTTATAAAGCCCAATATCACAAATCACAATTTGCCTCACAGGGCTTTAGAGCATACGACATCCCACTGTCCTTTGGACCCTCACAGCTGATCAGGAAAACTCCTCAAAAAAACCTTCAATGGGGAAAAAACGGTAGAAACCTCAGGAAGAGCAACAGAGGAGGGATCCCTCTTCCAGGACGGACAGACGTGCAATACATGTCGTACAGAACAGATCAACATGATAAATTAACAGTAATCCGTATGACACAATGAGACAGAAAGAGAGACAGAGAGAGAGACAGAGAGAGAGACAGAGAGAGAGAGAGATGCAGGACAGATGGTAATGACAGTAGCTTACAACAGCATTAATGAAAGTAATAATATTAATTAATATTAATATTAATAATTAATATAACCTACAGGCTATTAAACATTATTCCACTCACATGACATGCAGGATAGTTAATGATGGGCAAATGTGTAGGGGGCAGGTATTTATACGTCAGACCACATGAGCCAGATGTAGGGGGCAGGTATTTATACCTCAGACCCTCAAGCTGAAAAAGACTTCCTGTTAGGAACCTCTCTTGTTACCTTACTCATTACCTCACTCACCTAACAGATCCCTCCTAACTCCTAACGCTAACTCCTTACTGGCAGGAATAAGAGACATGAGACGGCCTTAAAGATGGTGGACCTCGAACGACTTCCGATTCAAGTAAGGAGTTAGGAGTTAGCAGTATAAAATAAGGGACTTGGGATGCAGCCTTTGTCTCCTCTTCCCTGTTGTGGCTGTTTGTTAGCAGATATGTTGTAAATTCCTTTACACAAGTCAATGCTTTTAACCCTGTGTGCTAAGTTGCTTACCTTTTATTTTCAGCTTTGCTCAGATCCATTATCCAAGCACAGTGCATGTGGAACCTTTTGTAGGTTTACCTGCTGCGGTTTTGCCATCTTTGTTTTGCTGTTTTGCTGCTTTGTACCTATTTTTCTGTTATTAAACCAACTAGAGTGTTGGTTCTTCTCTTTTAGTGAGGCAGAGTGTCATCTTTTTGGGAGGTCAGGCACCTATGGTGAGGTCCTTGCACTTAATGCATGTGAATAAAAGCACTGGGACACGAGTTTAGATTTTAGTACCATTTTGCCGTGAGTACTGCAGTGTTGCACTTGTGGTGAATAGATGGTGGCACCCCTGGGCACTCCTTATTGTAGTCTGCCTCTCCATGAGTGGCTTGTGCTCACTTCCCCTAGTTTTGTTTTGTTAAGTTTTGTATTGGACTGAATATTTTTTCTAAAAGATTTTGGATTAAGACTGTCTTGAGCTAATTGTAATAAACAGTATTTTAAAAATTGGCATCAAATCAAATCAAACTTTATTTATATAGTGTTTTTCATACATTAAAAATGCAACACAAAGTGCTTCACAAAATAAAAACATACAACAAAAATACTACAAATACTACATAAACACACACACACACACACACACACACAGTCATATACAGTGCCCTGCCATGTTACTACACTGAACAAAAATATAAACGCAACACTTTTGTTTTTGCTCCCATTTTTCATGAGCTGAACTCAAAGATCTAAAACATTTTCTATACACACAAAAGACCATTTCTCACAAATATTGTTCACAAATCTGTCTAAATCTGTGTTAGTGAGCACTTCTCCTTTGCCGAGATAATCCATCCCACCTCACAGGTGTGGCATATCAGGATGCTGATTAGACAGCATGAATATTGCACAGGTGTGCCTTTGGCTGGCCACAATAAAAGGCGACTCTGAAATGTGCAGTTTTGCGACCACCATTTGCCTCACGCAGTGCAACACATCTCCTTCACATAGTTGATCAGGTTGTTGATTGTGGCCTGTGGAATGTTGGTGAACTCCTCTTCAATGGCTGTGCGAAGTTGCTGGATATTGGCAGGAACTGGAACACGCTGTCGTATAAGCCGATCCAGAGCATCCCAAACATGCTCAATGGGTGACATGTCCGGTGAGTATGCTGGCCCTGCAAGAACTGGGATGTTTTCAGTTTCCAGGAATTGTGTACAGATCCTTGCAACATGGGGCCGTGCATTATCAAGCTGCAACATGAGGTGATGGTCGTGGATGAATGGCACAACAATGGGCCTCAGGATCTCGTCACGGTATCTCTGTACATTCAAAATGCCATCAATAAAATGCACCTGTGTTCGTTGTCCATAACATACGCCTGCCCATACCATAACCCCACTGCCACCGTGGGCCACTTGATCCACAACGTTGACATCAGCAAACCGCTCACCCACACGACGCCACACACGCTGTCTGCCATCTGCCCTGAACAGTGATAACTGGTATTAATCCGTGAAGAGAACACCTCTCCAACATGCCAGACGCTCTCGAATGTGAGCATTTGCCCAATCAAGTCGGTTACGACGGCCAACTGCAGCCAGGTCAAGACCCCGATTAGGACGACGAGCATGCAGATGAGCTTCCCTGAGACGGTTTCTGACAGTTTGTGCAGAAATTTCTTGGTTATGCAAACCCATTGTTGCAGCAGCTGTGGAGGTCCTGGGCTGGTGTGGTTACATGTGATCTGCGGTTGTGAGGCCGGTTGGATGTACTGCCAAATTGTCTGAAACGCCTTTGGAGACGGCTTATGGTAGAGAAATGAACATTCAATTCACGGGCAACAGCTCTGGTGGACATTCCTGCAGTCAGCATGCCAATTGCACGCTCCCTCAAAACTTGTGACATCTGTGGCTTTGTGCTGTGTGATATAACTGAACATTTTAGAGTGGCCTTTTATTGTGGCCAGCCAAAGGCACACCTGTGCAATAATCATGCTATCTAATCAGCATCATGGTATGCCACACCTGTGAGGTGGGATGGATTATCTCGGCAAAGGAGAACTGCTCACTAACACAGATTTAGACAGATTTGTGAACAATATTTGAGGGAAATGGTCTTCTGTCATCATCGTTGTCGTCCTCCACTTATCCAGGTCCGGGTCGCGGGGGCAGCAGCCTCAGCAAAGAAGCCCAGACAGTCCTCTCCCCAGCCACTTGCATCAGCCCTTCCGAGGCGTTCCCAGCCGGGTGATGTAGTCCCTCCAGCGTGTCCTGGGGCGGCCCCGAGGTCTCCTCCCGTTTAGACACGCCCGAAACACCTCCCAAGGGAGGCGTCCGGAAGGCATCCTTACCAGATGCCTGAACCACCTCAACTGGCTCCTCCCGATGTGGAGGAGCAGCGGCTCTACTCCGAGTCCCTCCCGGATGTCCGAGCTCCTCACCCTATCCCTAAGGCTGAGCCCAGCCACCCTGTGGAGGAAACTCATTTCGGCCGCTTGTACTCGCAATCTCATTCTTTCGGTCACTACCCAGAGCTCGTGACCATAGGTGAGGGTTGGAACGTAGATCAACCGGTAAATCGAGAGCTTCGCTTTTTGGCTAAGCTCCCTCTTCACCACAACGGACCGGTTAAGCATCTGCATCACTGCTGACGCTGTCCCAACCCTCACTCGTGAACAAGATCCCGAGATCCTTAAACTCCTCCACCTGAGGAATGACCTCCCGCCCGACCTAGAGTGGGCAATCCACCCTTTTCCAGCTGAGGACCATGGCCTCAGACTTGGAGGTGCTGATTCTCATCCCAGCTGCTTCACACTTGGCTGCGAACCGTCCCAGCAAGAGCTGGAGGTCACTGTTCGATGGAGCTAGGAGGACCACGTCTGCACCACACCTGGACTGGTTGGGCAAACTCCCATGCGAAAACGATAACTACATTGCTCCTCCTCAATCTGAGGTTCAACTATCGACCGGACCCTCTTCTCCAGCACCCTGGAGTAGACCTTACCAGGTAGGCTGAGGAGTGTGATTCCCCTGTAGTTGGAACACACCCTCTGGTCCCCTTTCTTGAAAATGGGGACCACCATCCCGGTCTGCCACTCCAGAGGCACTGCCCCCGATGTCCATGCAATGTTGCAGAGGTGTGTCAGCAAGGACAGCCCTACAACATCCAGAGCCTTGAGATATCCAGGACGAATCTCATCCACCCCCGGGACTCCGCCGCCTTGGAGTTGTTTCATTACCTCGGCAAATTCTGCCCCAGAAATTGGATGACTTACCCCCGAGACCCCCATCTGTGTTTCCTCACTGGAATGCGTGTTGGTGGGATTAAGGAGCTCCTCAAAGTATTCCTTCCACCGCCCGACAATGTCCCCAGTTGATGTCAGCAGCTCCCCGCCCCCACTATAAACAGTGTGAGCAAGTTGCCGCCTTCCCCCCCTGAGGCGCCGGACGGTTTGCCAGAACCTCTTTGGAGCTGATCGATAGTCTTCCTCCATGGCCTCACCGAACTCCTCCCACGCCCGAGTTTTGCGGCCACAGCTCGCAACCCATATATTTTGGACAACCGTAGTGTCCAAAATATATGGCCGCAGGTCAAATGATATGACTACAAAGTCAATCACTGATCTGTGACCTAGGCTGTCCTGGTGCCACGTGCACCGATGGACATCCTTATGTTTGAACATGGTGTTAGTTATGGCCAAACTGCAACCCACACAGAAGTCCAATAACTGAACACCACTCGGGTTCAGATGGGGCAGGCCGTTCCTCCCAGTCACGCCCCTCCAGGTCCCGCTGTCATTGCCCACGTGAGCGTTGAAGTCCCCCAGCAGAGTCCCCGGTCGGGGCACTGTCCAGCACCCGTCCCAGCGACTCCAAAAAGGGCAGGTACTCTGAACTGCTGTTCGGCGCATAAGCGCAGACAACAGTCAGGACCCGTTCCCGACCCGAAGGCGCAGGGAAGCAACCCTTTCGTCTACCGGGGTAAACTCCAAGGTACAGGCAGAGAGTCTGGGGGCTATCAGAAAGCCCACCCCGGCCCTCCGCCTCTCACCCGGAGCAACTCCAGCGAAGGAGAGAGTCCAACCCCTCTCAAGGACTTGGGTTCCAGAGCCGGAACTATGTGTCGAGGTGAGGCCGACTATATCTAGCCGGTAGTGCTCAACCTCTTCCACAAGCTCCGGCTCCTTCCCCGCCAGAGAGGTGACAGAATAGAATAGAACTAAAGATGGCGGCGCGTACGGACGCAGCGGCTCATGGCTCTCCGTTTCAGTGTTCTTTTTTGCTATTTTTATATGTCTGCTTTTGGACTCTGTTCATGTCCGTCTCGGCAAATCAACACTACACACGTCAGGACATTGTGGACATCGGCTATCGGCACAAGATAGCAGTTTCCAGTGACTTCCACTACAAATACAACATCCCTGACGAACTAGCGAGACCGCCAGGCTCCCCGTGGATTGTTGTCGGATCTGGGAAGCGACGCAGGCGGCGGAGGGAGAGGAAGCAGAAGCGAGGCCGCAGGTCCGGCGCACTGCAAAGGCTAAGGAGCCAACCACATAAGCCACCTCTGCCGAGCCTGTATCTCACCAACGCCAGATCCATCATCCATAAAACGGACGACCTGGACTTACAGCTTGCGAGGAACCGCTATGTTCGTGACTGCTGTGTCCTCATCATCACAGAGACCTGGCTAAACACAAAGATCCCCGACGCTAGCGTGCAGCTAGCAGGCCGCTCTCTGCACCGATGGGACCGGACTGAGGACTCCGGTAAGAGCAGAGGTGGGGGGCTCTGTATGTACGTGCACAATGACTGGTGCAACAACAGCATAGTCATAGAGAGGCACTGTTCCTCTGATATTGAGTACATGTCTGTCAGATGCCGGCCTTACTTTCTCCCGAGAGAGCTAACCGTGGTTATTATTACGGCTGTTTACATCCCACCGGACGCGAATGTAAACACGGCACTCTCTCTGCTGCTGAACGTCATAAACAAACACCAGCGGGCTCACCCGGATGGCGTTCACATTATAGCTGGAGATTTTAACAAGGCTAATTTAAAGAGTGTTCTCCCTAAATTCCACCAGCATGTTAAGTGCAAAACACGAGGAGAAAACACTCTTGACCATGTGTACTCTAATATCAAGCATGGCTACAGAGCTATACCCCTCCCCCACCTCGGCCAGTCAGACCATCTCTCCCTGCTGCTCACCCCTGCATACACCCCACTCAGACGCAGATCCAGGCCCACCACAAAGACAATAACCACCTGGCCTGAGCATGCACTCAGTGAGCTACAGGACTGCTTCCACAACATGGACTGGGGCCTCTTTGAACATCTGGACCTGGACACGCTCACAGAGACAGTGCTGGACTACATCAAGTTCTGCATGGGAACTGTGTCCGTGGATAAAACCATCCGAGTTTTTCCTAACCAGAAACCTTGGATGACTAGCCAGGTCCGCTCACTCCTCAAAGCCCGCGACTCAGCCTTCAGGTCAGGCGACAGAGCCCTGTACAGCGCAGCTCGAGCCGACCTTAAAAGAGGGATCAAGGAGGCCAAAGCGGACTACAAGAGGAAGATAGAGGCCCACCTCGTGAGCAACAGACTAGGGAGGTGTGGCAGGGCCTACAGAACATCACTAACTTCAGAGGCTGTGATGTGACGTCAGGAGACCTGAGCATGGCGCTGGCAGAGGAGCTAAACTGCTTCTTTGCTCGCTTTGAGACACCCCAGAGGCGCTCAAGTACTCCAGCCCTGCCCCCACCACCCCCATCAGGTCCCAGCACACCCCCATTCACTGTACAGGAGAACGACGTGAGGCGTGTGCTCCTGAAAGTGAACCCCAGAAAGGCTACTGGACCAGACGGAGTACCTGGCAAGGTGCTGAGGACATGTGCCCACCAGCTGTCCCCCATCTTCTGCAGGATCTTCAACCTCTCCCTGGCCCAAACAGCCATCCCCACCTGCCTGAAATCTGCAACCATCATACCTGTTCCAAAACGGTCACCCACAACCAGCCCAAACGACTATCGTCCTGTTGCACTCACACCGGTGGTAATGAAGTGCTTTGAACGACTAGTCCTCCACCACATCAAAGCCTGGCTCCCTCCCACACTGGACACCCACCAGTTCGCATACAGAGCGAACAGATCCACAGAGGACGCCATCACCATAGCCCTGCATGCTGTGCTGAACCATCTGGAGCAGCAGCAGAGCTATGCCAGGATGCTCTTTGTGGATTACAGTTCAGCTTTTAACACAATCATCCCGGACATTCTGACCACTAAACTGGCCACCCTGGGCCTCCCCCCCCCCCACATGCAACTGGATTAAGGACTTTCTCACTAACAGACCCCAGACTGTGAGACTCGGCCCCCACCACTCCTCCACCCGCACACTGAGCACCGGCTCACCACAGGGCTGCGTGCTGAGCCCCCTCCTGTACTGTCTCTACACCTACGACTGTAGTTCGACCCACAGGAACAACATCATCGTCAAGTTCGCTGACGACACCACAGTGGTCGGACTGATCTCAAAGGGAGACGAGGCAGCTTACAGAGAGGAGGTCCACAGACTAACAGACTGGTGTTCAAACAATAACCTGGCTCTGAACACCACCAAAACAAAGGAGATCATTATGGACTTCAGAAGGAACAAAACCGACCCGCCACCCCTTTACATCAACGGCGAGTGTGTGGAGAGGGTCCACACATTTAGGTTCCTGGGAGTCCTGATCTCCGACGACCTCTCCTGGACACACAATATTTCAGCCATCATAAAGAAGGCTCAGCAGCGGCTGCATTTCCTGAGAGTCCTCAGGAGGAACAACCTGGACAGGAAGCTGCTGCTGGCCTTCTACCGCTCATCGATAGAGAGCCTGCTGACCTACTGTGTGTCCACCTGGTACGGAAGCTGTACTGAGGCAGACAGGGTGAGGCTTCAGAGGACAATCAACGCAGCACAGAGGATTGTTGGTTGTCCTCTCCCCTCCCTGATGGACATATACACCACCCGCTGCCTCAGTAGAGCCAAAAAGATCATCAGGGACAGCTCACATCCTGGCTCTGAACTGTTTGACCTGCTGCCCTCTGGCAGGCGCTACAGGTGCATCAGAGCCAGGACAAACAGACTGAAAAAAAGTTTCTTCCCGAGAGCCATCACCACCCTGAACTCTCACCTACAAACATAACATGTGCAATATACTGTTTACATGCACTAAATCACTGTGCAATGTTTGACTGTCTTGAATGACTGTTTACATCTCATGTGAAATACACTGTGCAATATAAAATACTGACTTGTTCATATTTAAATCTTCCACTCATATCATTTCTTGTATTTTCTGTATATATTTAGTATATATTTTGCACTATATTTTTGTATTTTTTTACTTACTTTGCACTACATTTGATATTTTGATTTTTGATATTTGATTCTTGTTGTTTGTACGTAAATATATACTTATAACACTGAAAAGGAGAATGTCTCCAATCTCATTGTACATTGTATAATGACAATAAAGAGCATTCTATTCTATGTCCCAATAGCCAACTTCTGTAGCCGAGGATCAGACCGCCAAGGCCCCCGCCTTGGTCTGCTGCCCAATCCACATAGCACCAAACCCTTCTGGATCCCTCTGCGGGTGGTGGGCCTGCAGGGGGACGAGCGCTTTTAGCTGGTTCGGGCTGGGCCCGGCCGGACCCCATGGGCGAAGGCCCGGCCACCAGGCGCTCGCCCACAGGCCCCAACCCCAGGCCTGGCCCTAGGGCGGGGCCCCGGTGATCCTCTGGGCCGGGTACACGAATCCTTGTTTTTGTCCATCATGAAGGGACTTTTGAACCGTTCTTCGTCTGACGCTTCGCCCAGAACCAATTTGCCATGGGAAACCCTACCAGGGACAAAGTGCCCCCGACAGCATAGCTCCTAGGGTCATTAGGGCACTCAAACTCCTCCACCACGGTAAGGTGAAGGTGTCTTTTGTTTGTATAGGAAATGTTTTAGATCTTTGAGTTCAGCTAATGAAAAATGGGAGCAAAAACAAAAGTGTTGTGTTTATATTTTTGTTCAGTGTAGTAACATGGCAGGGCACTGAGGCACCAGCTGAGGAAAAACCACCTATAGGGAGCTCATCACCCTGAGAGGTGTCACAGCCTACGGCCACAGGGAGCACCGCTACAGAGCCCACCCCAACCCAAACAGACCGGGGTAGACTCCACACATGGTGCGGACACACCTCCCAGTGTGGAGGCCCCCCATGAGGAAACACTTGAGCAAAAAACTAAAAGACTAAAAGGCAATGGGATAGGTTAAAACAAGTATGAGAAAAAATAATGATAAAATGCATAAAAAATTTAAGGATTTAGAGAAATTAAAGATTTAAGGATTAAACATTTTTTTTTTAGAAATTTAATATTAAAAAAATGCATAGAGATTTAAAAATAACAAGTTCTGCAATGTATTATCTAGATTTAGATTCATTAGATGAGATGTCTATAATCAAATCAGTGTTCCTCATCATCCAAAGTAGACCGTAGTAGAGTCTTGCTCCCTTTTTTAATAAGCATAGCCAACCATGACGCAAGGAGGAAGCACAAGGCATATTTCAGTCTTTAAATCATTGTTAAATACATAATTTGTTATTCAAACTGTTTGAAGTAAACATGAGATGGTTTGTTTACTTATACATGTAAAAAAAAGCATATGAAAGATTTATGGCTTTTAATCAGGATTTTTTTCAATAATGTCTGTCCATTGGAATGGAGGGTGGATCTGAATGTCACCAGAAAATTAAAATGGAAATACTGTTGTGACTTGATTTTCTAAAGAAACAATCAGCTTAAAACATTTTATTGTGTCCACAGAATATTCAGCTCTTGAGTTTTTCAGCATTCTGTTCAAATACAATGTAAAATATATATCCAATGTGTTTTAAACCAGTGTTTCCTAACTGGTGGGTTGTGGGTTCATTCTGAATGGACTGCAAGTGACTCGCAAACATGTCAAGTTTGTAAAAAACACACTGGGTCTCATTCATGAAACGCGAGCAGAACAAATTCACATGTATTTTGGCATTCATCAATGTGTAAGTAGCTCCAATCTTTTCGTAGGTATTAACACAATTTACACCTGCTACGGATGCACATAAATATTGCTTGTTATTATTTACAATTTTAATTTGTTTTATGCTCTGTTATGTTCACAATAAGCAGATTCCTTTGAAACACATAAGCTAAACGTGAAAAAAATAGAAATAAACCATTTAGTAAACAAATTCACATTCAGCAGATTTAAGCTTCAGATTAGGTTTCTTAAAAACATGAATGAATGAGTTAGTTAATTAAAACTTACTTGTTAAACCAGACAGTGGATTATTGCCTAAATTAGACTGCCTGTATTAAGATGTTTTAATAGTGGTTTAATTTCCCAACAGACAAAGAATGCTGAGGCTTAGATCAAATATTATTGTTACCTGGCTGTCCATGACTGCAGGTAAGGGAGACGTGCTGCTCTACAGAGTACTTAATTTGCGTGCAGCTACAACAGGGAAGCTGAAGATGGAGTGGCAGCGGCTCAATTTATCACTACTAACAGATAAAAATAAAATGTATTTCTCAATCCCAGTTCACCCCAAATAACTTCAGTCTCAGCATCAGAAAAGCTTCTCTCTCTCTCTCTCTCTCTCTCTCTCTCTCTGTCTGTCTCTGTATCTCTCTCTCTCTCTCTCTGTCTCTCTCTGTCTCTGTGTTTGCGTCATGTTTGCAGGTAGAGGGGATGCACCTATCCATAGTAATTATCACCTCCTTACATGGTGGTCACTGGCTGTTCATGGGATGTATGCTGATCGCTGACTCGCAAGAGTTTGTTGTCAATTTACCATTGATTGACATTCATGAACATACAGTACACAAGTGCCTACGATCAAATCCAACTTTTCCACAATGTTCATGAATCCGTTATAGGTTTTTAGTGCCTAGGATTTTTATGTGCAAATGTACTCAGATTTACTAACATTTCATGAATGAAACCCACTTTTTTAAGTACAGTAAATTTCCAGCACAGAGCTTTTATTTTTAAATGCGGTTTCCTGCTGTAGAGTGAGTGACTAATGGATAGCTGCTTAACATAAACGCAAACTACCTCGACTACATGGTCAAACGCAAGTATGACACTGAATATATCAAACTTTTTGGACCTTGAGTGAATGAATGTTTTAAAGCATCACTTTATTCACTGATATGAGGGGCAATACTTTTTTGTGTTTGGAACATATTGGGTTTTGACCAGGTTAGGATGACCACCATATAATCACAATGTCCCAAGTTCAATCCTGGCATGGAGCTTTGTTGCATGTAATGCCTCTCCCTCTCTGTCTTTCGCTCTCCACATTGCCTGTCTGTATCTATACTGTCACTATGAAAGCACAGGGCCAACAACCAAGTGTTCTTTTTAACACTTACTGCAATCACTGTAGAATATCAGCCAGCTTCTCTTGGTAATACTCATAGTTTTCTTTGCAGTCCTCCCACAGGTTCAGAGGTTGGTCCTCGTTGTCAACAAATGTGTCCCAGGTGTATGAGAAGTCCAGGGGCTTCATCACCCTCAGTTTACAGCCAGCGGCATGAAGGGCCTTCAGTCCGGCTTGGATCTCTGTTTCCTCCCACTCAAACAGTCGAGCAGCAAAGATGCTCAGCTTGAGGTTTTTCCTGGCCTTCAGCACCTCAGCTATTTTTGCTGCACAAGCAGAGCATGGACTGGAGGACACGTACCTAGAAGGAAGGTGGCAGAATGACAAATGTTGGTAATTTTCAACAGTGTCACACACACACACACACACATTTCTGACTATCATTGTATAAAAGCCCTAGAAAGACACCAGATTTAGAGGCACTTATTTTATTATACAACTTTTACATTTTTGTGTACAAGGGTGTTACTAAATGGAATGTTTAGGCTCATGCCGGTTTGAAAATTTTCCAACCGGTTTGATTTAAAGCCAAATATCTAACCGAACCGATATGTCGAATTATATACCTAATTCTACCACTGGGGGTCGCATTTGAGCTATTTTTTCCCAATAAAAGCCCATTATAGGTGTAATGCGCTTCCAATCCACTAGGTGGCGGTAATGCTGTATTAACCACCAATACACACAAGGTTACACAAGACGAAGAAGACGCAGAAGGACATCAAGGAACCTTCCTCCGGCTCTGCTCTCTCAGTGGAGACAGGCCGTTGAGAGGGCGGAGCGGGAGGACGTTCCTGTAGTAGTTCCAGCCCCCCAAATAGTACCAGGAACTTCTTCAGTGGAAACAGGTTACTAGGGCAACAAACTGAATGACTGCTGATTCCCTCGCACTTTTCCCCGCCCCCAATGAAATTTGATCTCTCGCAGCAGCAGCAGCAGACAGCTGAGTGGGGGAGTCTGAGACAAACTAAACAAAAAACTTGTAAGCTCCTCCACTTTAGGCTATAAACAAACATAAACCTTATTAAGTTGTCATAATGCATGTTACAATGCAACATAATTTGAAATAGTCCCTTGACACGCCGCAGAGAAAAAGCTGTGAAAAGCTTTTTCTTTTCTTTTTTTTTCTCTCCTCCGGGTTATTTGGTTGACGTGAATTAAACCGGGTGGAGCTCTTAAACCGGACCGAACCGGTTAAATCGGAAATCGGCACAAGCCTAGTCAGGTTCTGTTGTCTTGTGATGAGGAATACTATTCAGCCTGTGAAGACTGTATGAGGTTTTTTGTGGCTCTTAAGAGGCTTTGTCAAGTCTAGGAGAATGACACAAGTGACATCACTGTAGTTATCTGGGCATGGAGACAACATAATTTCAACTAAAAGAAGAATTTACCAACAAGAAAGTGTCTACTAAAAGAGCCTATTCAGTTGCATTATGGGAAATGTAGGACCAAGTGTTTCAGGAGCATACTTCTAAGGACCAAAAATGAGGATGTCCTCTCTGTAATGCTTTTTTTTTTTTTATTACTATTTTTAACCCGTCTCTCACAAGTCCCAGACTTTATGGAAGCAAAATACTAAATCATTGAAGTGCCTTTGATATTTAGTTATCTATCAAAGGCTGGTGTTTTAACATTAAAAGATCTGCCAGCCTCTTACAACCACATTTTATGAAATCATAAATGCAACGTTTTTATGAATGCTGTGTTGTATGTGATAATATATGTGCAATATTAATGTAAAGGCAAAAACAAATGTAATGTTTTCTAACTGATTATATATTGTGCTGTTGGGGTATTTAAATTCCTCATCATTTAATGCATCAATACATGTGTAACAAGGTTTGTTCGATGTTCATCAAAATTCACGGAGTGTACCTTTGATTTTGTTCTTATTTTATTTTTATATTGATGGATAGTGTATTTTGGGTTTATTAAGACTCCGCAAGACTCCGTTTTATTTTATTTTGGAGGAATATTTTATTTTGGCGGATGTGATTGGTATAGTTACCGGAAGCCAGCAGCTCGGCCCTTTAGCTGCTTGAACTTCCATGTTACAGTTTGTAGTGCACACAGCTCCGTGACTTTTATATTTTAATCTGCAATGCACAAATTTCACTGAAAACATAGTATATGTTTAGTGATGTATACATTATTGCAACCATTGGTAAGTTCTCTTCTGGTGAATAGGGGCAGGAGCTGTGTGTGTGTGTGTGTGTGTGTGTGTGTGTGTGTGTGTGTGAGGACAATGCCAACCATACTATTGTGTTGTTTTATCTGTTTAAACAGGTATGTTTTATATAAAAAAAGAAACATTTTAATTCATCATTTTATTTATTATTTTATTTATTAGTAAGAGCCTTTGCGCATGATTTTGTATTTATTTATTTTTTTAATATTAATTCATTGTTATATTGTGTTTGGGAAAAAAATACTTCAAAAAGGTTCATAACTAAAAAATAGTTGGTGCTGTGAGAAAAGTATTTCATGATTTCATGTCATGTTAAAAAAAGATAACTCATGTTTATATAAAAACTATACGATCACATTAATCACGCCCTTTTGCTGCTTGGACTTCCATGTTACGGGGCAGGAGCTGTGTGTGTGTGTGAGGACAACGCCAACCACACTATTCTGTTGTTTTATCTGTTGACACAGAGGATGACAATTAAATGCTGTGAACCTGATCAAAACCAGTCTCGTCATTCTGCTGGAGTGAGTCAGTCAACATGAGGAGTTACAACTGGTGCCTTGTCTTGTGACTGCTGAAGATCTGCCTACAGCTGATCCTACATCCAGTAGACTGTCTTTCAACTGGCCTCGATTTTTGTGTGATCAGTCAGGTTCTGCAAGTGGTATTTCAGCAATATAATTTTGCTTGGCTCTAGCTATTTTATTTTGTTTGTGTGTGTGGCTATTGAGTCTGCCTGCCACAAAGGCAAGTGTTTTGTTTTACTTCGAGGTCCTGTTTTATGTTATTTACATACAGTCATTTTCCATGTTGCGGTTGGTATGGGTTTTATTTGTTAAATCAGTTCTGATTAAAACACAGAGGACTCTAGTTTGGCACACCGTGCGCCTGGTGCAGCTACTCTTCTTTCCCACGTCCATCCCTCCTACCTGCGCAAGTCGGAAAGAGGGAGAGAAGGCATGGAGTGGGTTTTACACACATCACACCAATCAAATGAGCCCCTCTCCTCGCCCTTAAATGCGCCGCGCGAAGGCGTAATGAGACTACTCAATTTGCCATGGCAGAAGAGAGCAGCAGTGTCAGACGGCCAAACTCCTCCCAGGAGGAAACTGATGTTTTGGTCCGGGAGGTCCAAACTCATAGTGTCTGAATATATAGAACTGCGAGCAGACCTCCATGGGCTAATGATGCAAAGGTAGCCTGGGAGGAGGTCACCACGATTGTAAATCAATGTTGCGTTTCTCTCATGCACGCGCACGCTGTCTCTTTTGCGCTAGCAGTCTCTCTCTGTTTCTTTTCTTTTGACTTTTCTAAGATGACAGTGCTGAATATATACTCCCTATCTGATGCTGTGGCTGCTTGTGGTTGGCTGAGAGGGATGTGAACTCATTAGTTTGCAGCTGTGTTAATCAGATCAAGTTGGGTTTCCATTACGCATGCCAAACGTGCCAAACGGTGCCAATCCCCTTTGATCTGACATCAGATGTGGCGGGACAGTCGATAAAGAGATACATTTATGTGCTGATTGCAGATAGTTGCATTGAATAGTGGTGTTTGGGGGTATTTATTGCATCGTTAATGTGCCTGACATTCTGGAAACCTGCCTGTGAGGTTTTGGTGACGTGTACGCACTGTCCGCCGGTCAGCCAAACTTCGGCTTACACCGGCTGCGCTCCACCTGCACTGACAGTAGACGTGGTTTCAGTTGGCGAGCTTTTAGCGCACTTTCGGCGAAGCCTTTTGGCATGAAACTGTCACTGCCCCAAACTGGATGTGTCGTCATAAGTTCTCTGGTACATGTTTTGGTCATTTGATTTGTGACACTATTGAGTGAATATGACAGATGGCACATACATAAAATTTGAGACTGCAAGTCCAATGAACATGGATGTGCGCCCTAAAGGTAGTTTTGGTAGGGTTGCATTGCCATCTGTATCAGTGTCCTCACCATGTACTGTGTGCACTCCTGATTGTGTTAAAGGGCATAATATCAATCCTGATGAGTGTGGGGCTAGCATTTTAGTTGATGATGGTGCTCCCCAGACTCCCACTCCCATTTATCCTGACAGTTGTGCCCCAAAAACTCCTGCCCCCATTCATGGTGCACACTAGCCTGAGTGTCAGACTGAAGCTCACAGAAGCTCCATTGAAGGCGATTTACAAGGGGGAGGGAATTTGATTTTTTCCCTAACCAATCAGTAGACTCACCCAGAATCTGACGTCATTAGTATCCATGCCTCGGGGGTGCCGAAAACAAGCAAGCATTGCCCGTTTAAAATGTCTCCGTCGTCGTGCACGCCCAGCTGCATCGCCATTAAATCCAGTTTAGCAGCTTCCTTAATTTGGTCCTCCATTAACGCGAGTAGTGGCGAAATACCTCGATAGCATCGTTAATGTGGTCTGTAGGATCTGCAGCGGTCGCCATTGTTGCTATCCTCACCAGCTACCCACCGGCGTACAGCTTGTCATCAGTGTGGCGCTGATTGGCTAATCGCTAGTCCCCCGGCGTTCATTGGTCCGTCCATCGTTTGGACGAGATAAATCGCAAATTCAATAAGGTATACCAGACCAGTGAGACAAGCCTACTCAGTTGAGTGAGCGGGGTCTATGGTCTGGAACCAGGCTAGGTGCACACCAGAGTGCTTACAACTCCACTCCTATTCATCCTCATTGTGCTGCAAATGTATAGAAGATTCAGTCACAGCCACATTACGATCAGAGAGGGAGGCTACCAGTGGTCAGAACAGCTGTAGTGGGAGTGCACAGGCTTGTGGCACTACAGTGGACCTCCTGAAATCTGACGTGAAGGAACCCCCATCTTCCCAGGTGAGGTGACTGACAAATGCTCTGTCCATGAATGGGTCGACCTAATGTCTATGTACTGGAAGAAGAGAAATGTTGGAATCGCTGACCATCCTGATGAGAAAATGAGCAAGTTGATTGGAAAGGCAAGGGATGTGGTGAGGATAGGAATACGTAGTGACTCATCACTGAGTGCCGAGCAGCGACCTGACACTATCTATGGTATCCTAAAGCAACATTTTAGTGACCTTTCCTACTCCTGCATGCCACTCGCTGATTTCCACTGTACCATTCCCAGGGCTCATGAAGGTCCAAACAAATGGACCTGCATTTGTATATTGTCTTTCTAGTCATCTAGTGACCACTCAAAGCGCTTTTTACACTACAAGTCACGTTCACCCATTCACACACACATTCATACACTGGTGGCCGAGGCTACCATACAAGGTGCCACCTGCTACTCAGTTTTAACACACTACACACACTGATGGCAGCCATAAGGAGCAATTTGGGGTTCAGTATCTTGCTCAAGAATACTTCGACATGCAGCCTGGAGGAGCCGGGATTGAACCTGTTATCTTTCGATTGGTGGACAACCCGCTCTACCTCTGAGTCACAGCTAAACAAAGAGGTGATGATGTTTGCGAGACACTGTAATAAACCTTCCCTGTCTGTTGTGTTCAAGAGCAAGCTGGCTGATAGATGGACGGCTAAGGAGGTCCAAGAGAGGATTGACGAATATCACAGGGAGTTAAAGTCCCGACCCAGTAAGCTCATTTCTGATCGTTCTCCCAGACAAGCTGTTGCTGTAGTAGACAATGGCGTACAGGAGGTTGAGAAACCAGAGCCTGAGCTTATGTTGCATTGCCACAAGCAGTGTGTGAGTCAGCCTCAGCAGAGTGTGGACCTTGTCTCAATGCAGAAGAGTGTGGACAAGATGGCTGAGATGCTTGGTGACATATTAAGTAGACTGGCAGTCACTAAAGGTCCTCCTGGCGCTCAGGGCTGCAGCCCTCCACTTCAAAAGAAGAGGGTTTTGGGACCTAGAGTTAGCAGTATTTGTAATGACAGTTCTCACTCATCCATTGCCCATTGTCAGCTACACTGCCTGTGTTTCCTATGTCACCAGCCAGGCCACACTAAACTTCAGTGCCCCAACAGCACATCTCTTCCTATGCTCCAGTCTGCCGCCATCTCTTTCTCTCTTAGGGCGGACTCTGTGAACTCCACATCCGATCAGCACAATGTCCAAGTCTCGTTCAACATCACAAGTCAAAATGCCAGCAGCAATGAGCTTCTGTTCCACAGTTTTGTTCGCAGAACACGCCATAGAACCTGAGTCCAACAGGGCAGTGACTGTTTCACATCCATTAACAACTACAGGCGTGTAAAACAAATTGTCACTGGCATTTAAATGCTGCGTGTTCTGAAGGATGACTGTCTTGGTACTGGGAACACTCTCACAGACTCGTACAATGACCGTAAATCATCATCAACACTGAGGGATTTGTCACTGAAGCCCACACTGCCCCTCTCAAAGCGTGGGCAGCTTAATTTCTCTCATTGGAGTTTGTGATCTTGAGCTTGTGGTGTCTGGATATAAAGTGAGTGGTTACTCTGGTGGTTCCCGGACAGATAGATGAGCTCATTGTAGGAACGAAGGTGATTAAATATCTGATATGCAGATTCAAAGAGTCAAATAAATACTGGGAACTGATCTCCGAGACGGCTGGTTCTAGTGTTGAAGGATGCGCTGACTCACCATCAGAGGGAGTACTGGCAGAGCAGCATGCTGGTGTTTACCGAGACATGGCTGAACGCGGAAGTACCGGACACGATCGCCGCGCTGGACGGATCCAGCTCATCAGATTCGACAGGACAGCGGACAGCGGTAAGAGGAAAGGAGGAGGGCTGGCTGTATTTGTGAATGATAGATGGTGTAACTCTGGGCACATCACTATCAAGGAACAACATTGCTGCACGGACATTGAGCTGCTGGCTGTTGGCATGAGACCATATTATCTACCCAGGGAGTTTTCTTATGTCATTATGGGAGCAGTGTATGTCCCCCTGTCTGCAAAGGCTGAGTCTGCTTGTGACATTCTCCACTCTGTTACAAGTAGGCTGCAAACACAGCAACCTCAGGCCCTCCTTCTGATCTCTGGGGACTTCATCCACCACCCTGCCCACCTTTACCCAGTATGTTTCCTGCCACACCAGAGACAATAAAACACTGGATTTATTTTATGCCAACACCAAGGAGGCATACCACTCATCCCCCCTGCCCCCCCTGGGAAGAGCTGATCACAACCTGGTTCATCTTCTGCCTGTCTACAGATCTCTGGTGCATAGGGAACCAGCAACCACCCGCACTGTGAAGAGGTGGTCTGATGAGGCCGAAGAGGCCCTGAAGGACTGCTTTGAGACCACTGTGTGGGAGGTACTCAGCCATTCCCATGGGGAGGACATTGACAGTCTGACATCATGTATTATGGATTATATTAACCTCTGTGTGGAAAGCACCGTATCCACCAGGACTGTACGCTGCTTCTCCAACACCAAACCCTGGATTACTCCAGATATAAAAGCTCTCCTGAAGGAGAAGAGGAGAGCTTTTAACTCTGGAAATAAGGAGGAGCTGAAGGCCTTGCAGAAGGAGCTACGGAGAAACATCAGGCGGGGAAAGGAAGGATATAAAAAGAAGATGGAGGAACAGCTGCAGCAAAGTGACGTCAGACATCAGTCTGGAGAGGTCTGAAAACCATCTCAGGACACAAACAACCAGACTCCCAGGCCAGAGGCAACCAGAAGTGGTTGAATGATCTAAATCTGTTCTTCAATGGATTTGATCAGTCTGCCCCTCACCTCACCTACACTCCTGGCACACTGCTTCGACACCTCCCCCACCCCCACTCCCCCGGACATCTCACCACCCCCCACCTCATCGCTTCCACCCCCAAGCACACAGCCCCCCTGCTCCAGCTTGTCCTTCACTACCTGTCATGTGAGACGTCAGCTGAGGAGGATAAAGATGAGGAAGGCTGTGGGTCCAGACGGCATCAGCTCCAGGCTCCTGAAGTCCTGCGTAGAGAAACTGTGCGGGATAGTTGAAACCATCTTCAACCTGAGGCTGAGGCTGGGGAGAGTACCACAGCTGTGGAAGACATCCTGCGTGGTACCTGTGCCTAAGACTCTGCACCCTAAGGACTTCAGCAGCTTCAGACCGATGGCATTAACATCACACCTCATGAAGACTCTGGAGCGCCTGGTCCTGTCTCGTCTCCACCCAGCAGTAGGCCCTTCAATGGACCCACTGCAGTTTGTCTACCAGCCTGGCATTGGGGTGGACGACGCCGTCATCTTGCTCCTGCATAGCGTTCTTTCCCACCTGGAGAAGCCCGGAAGCTCTGTGAGAATCATGTTCTTTAATTTCTCCAGCGCTTTCAACACCATACAGCCTGCGCTTCTGAGGGACAAACTGGAGCACATAGGGGTGGCTAATCACCTCACATCCTGGATCCTGGACTACCTCATGGACCGGCCACAGTATGTCAGGACCCAGGATTGTGTATCGGACTTGGTTGTCTGTAGTACGGGGGCCCCGCAGTGGACAGTGCTGGCACCGTTCCTCTTCACCCTCTACACTGCAGACTTTTCATACGACAGTTCTCTGATGACTCTGCCATCGTAGGCCTCATCACAGATGACGGACAACAGAACCAGGACTGAACCAGACTTTGTGGACTGGTGCCTGAGGAACCACCTTCACATCAACACGGGGAAAACCAAAGAGCTGGTGGTGGAGAGACCCAGTGAAGCCGCAAATGTGTTTAGGCTTTTGAGGCAGTGGGAAAAGTTGGTGGTTGAAGATGGTATACTGTACTGTGTGTCCAAAGATCCGGTCACCAAGAAGAAGAAAAGGCAGTATGTGGTTCCCTTGTCGCTCATGGATGATGCTGTACGTGGATGTCATGATGAAGCGGGCCACCAGGGCCAAGATAGAACCCTTGAGAGCATCAAAACAACAGCGCCACTGGAATTAGTGCGCATAGACTTTTGGTCTGCTGAAGACTCCAAGAACCGCACTGTTGACGTGTTGGTTGTAACAGACCACTTCACTAAGTTGGCGCACGCCTTCTATTGCCCTGACCAGACTGCCAAGCAGGTGGCACAGAGGTTGTGGGATAGCTTCTTTTGCTATTATGGCTTCCCTGAGAGAATTCACTCAGATCAGGGCGCTAATTTTGAGAATGATTTGATCGCTGCCCTTCTCCAGGTCTCAGGTGTAAAGAAGACCCACACCACACTCTATCATCTGATGGGTAATCGGTCAGCTGAGCGCTTCAACCGTACACTGGGGAACATGATCAGGACCCTCCCACCACGCTCAAAGCAAGCCTGGCCCCAAATGTTACACACCTTGACGTTCATGTATAACAGCACCACCCATGAGACAACTGGATTCCCACCAGTCTACCTCATGTTTTGTCGGGTTCCCCGCCTGCCAGTAGATGTTCTGTTCAGATCTGTTCTGATGGATGACAGTGCAGCCCCATTGCTGCTGAACAGAAGCGACAAGCTGACATCTACAATAGAGGAGTCAAGGGTGCAGTGCTCTAGCCCGGTGACAGGTTCTCTTGGTCAACAAAGGCAAGAGGGGATGCAAAATGTTGGCAGACAGATGGGGTGATGTTGTCTTTACAGTCATCAGCTGCAACCCCTGGACCCACACCTTTGAGATTCATAACCCCATATCAGGCCAGTCAAAAGTTGTCCACCATAACCTGTTGCTCTGTGTGAACTTCTTGCCAGTCCTTCCCGAGTCTGGTGATTCTGCTTCTGTTGTCTCTTCTTGTGCTGCGGATGGGGATACAGCTGTCGATCTCTCCACTGACCATCGCACACAGCCTGACTGTGCCCCTACGATCTCGTCCTGTGACTCAAGTGTGAATGACACTGCAGATCTTTCCGCTGACCAGGTTGCTATGACTGTCGAGGCAGTGGACCATAATTCCAGTACTGAACACTGAGTCTCTCAGATCCCTGTGGCAGACTCTATTCATGTGCCCGGAGATCTGGCGCCACTAGAGGAGACCCAAGTGATGGAAGATGACACCCTGAATGTGTCTGTGGCTGGTTCGTCTCCGGCTGGAGATGTTCCTTTGCCATATCCCCTGTTGATGAACTCAACTGCCCAAGTAGCCCTGAGTGTGTTGGGCCTGATGTATCTCAGAGTGCCTTGTCTGGGTTGTGTCCTGATGGTACTGTTAGGACTAGAGCTGTGAAAAGTATATGCAGGCACTTTTCATGTCATCTGTGATAAGCGCTGCACTGCCCTCCTGAGTTCTAAACTGAACAGCCCTATGGCTTGACAGAGCACATTATTTTGGAGCAATATTTTATTTTGGTGGATGTGATTGGTATAGTTACCGGAGGCCAGCAGCTCATCCCTTTTGCTGCTTGGACTTCCATGTTACGGTTAGTAGTGCACACAGCTCCGTGACTTTTATATTTTAATCTACAATGCACAAATTTCACTGAAAACAAAGTATATGTTGAGTGATATAAACATTGTTGACAAGTTTGCAACCGTTAGTAAGTTGGTATTGTGCAGTTATTTCTGTGTTTAGACCAAGCGAAGTTGCTTACTTGTTAGAACGTATTGCGCAACTTATGGGGCTTTATTGTGCATGCTGTGTGTCTATTCTGGTGCATAGGGGCAGGAGCTGTGTGTGTGTGTGTGAGGTCAACGCCAACCACACTATTGTGTTGTTTTATCTGTTTACACAGGTATGTTTTATATACAAAAGAAACGTTTTAATAAATCATTTTATTTATTATTTCATTTATTGGTAAGAGCCTTTGCACATGATTTTGTATTTTATTTTTTTATATTAATTCATTGTCATATTGTGTTTGGGAAAAAATATTTAAAAAACAGGTTAATGGCTAAATATAGTTGGTGTTGTGAGAAAAAAATATTTCATGATTTCATGTCATGTTAAAAAAGATAACTAAAACTATAAAATCACATGGAGTGTCATAATCACGCCCTTTTGCTGCTTGGACTTCCATATTACGGGGCAGGAGCTGTGTGTGTGTGTGAGGACAATGCCAACCACACTATTATGTTGTTTTATCTGTTTACACAGAGGATGACAATTAAATGCTGTGAACCTGATCAAAGCCAGACTCATCATTCTGCTGGAGTGAGTCAGAACATGAGGGGTTACACATGCATGGTATTCAAAGAGAGACTCATAAGAGATACTGAGTCAGAATATAACAATGCTTACAGCATTTCACATCTGAAAGCATTTGAGAGATAATTTTAAATTATTTTCAGTGTGGACCCTTTTTTCCATGAGTATTCAAATTTCACCTCACATTAGGGTTTTTTTGCTCAAGTTCACTATGTTCACACCCCAACAGCCAGCAGAGGGCCCCAGCAGTATTCAACAGTAGGAAAACAAAACTGATCACCATTATAACAAAAATACTTGGCTTGCGGCTTATCACATTAAACAAAAAGATGAGGGAATACTGAACTGCTTCTGCAGTAGTTTGATTATTAAGTTACTGGCATGTCAACATAAAACTTTGAATCATATGAATTACATAAAAAAGCATTTTTGGTGTGTAGATTTAATATTACCACAATTTGTTTAGCTCTGGATAGCAGTTAATTGTGCCGTATATATTACATCACACCTGCAACATATATTATACGGGTATATTATTTGCATGTATGGCTGCACACTATGCAACCATAAATAAGTTCTGTGTATTGTATACATGTACAGTATGTGTGTATTTTAAATACATAAAAATCTACATTTTTTACACTTAAAATTTGACATTTGTCAGTTTAAAGTTTAGATGATGTCTGGAAACAAGACAGTTATTGTGAATTATATTTGACTAGAGCTCCAAAATTCATATTTGGTTTATTTGTGCATTAAAGAACATTAGAGCATTTGTATGAAAGTCAGAAAGGTAAATATATTCAAAATGGACACAAAAAAGGCCAGTACTGACCAGACTTAAATAATAATAATGATAATAATAATAATAATAATAATAATAATAATAATAATGATAATAATAATAATGAAGCTGTCTTTTAATTTGCCACATTCTCTAAACTACATACCATCAGACAGTTTAAGAGATATTTACCAGGTGACTGTGTATTTGAGTGCAGGGTCGTACTTCGGCAGACATTGTAAGAAGAAGGCTTCTTCAGCATGGGGCCCAATATGCTCATCCTCCAGATAGCCTCTCAGTAACCCATTAGTTGTGTTCCCTTTATCCACCAGGTAACACAGGAAGGTCTTGTTGCGGCCTGAGGAATATTCCACATTTTTAAACTGGAACTTAAAGGCAAAGGGATCAATCCGGTCCCTGGGTAAAACAGATGAAAATGAAAGAGAGAGTGATGTGTCAGTTTTCATTTTCTGACATGATTTGGGACTATTTCGTTTATCTTTTTTTATGCATCTGTGCCGGCGATAGCCGGGGCCAATGGCATTATATTTTTGGGTTGTCCTTCTGTCCTATGCTTGTGAACATGATATCTCAAGAATGCCTTGGAGGAATTTCTTTAAAGGGCCAGTGTGTAATATTTGGCATGGTTTATTATCAAATCTGAATCTGAATCTGAATATTCTACCCATTAATATGTTTATAGAAGTGTATAATCGCTATAAAATAAAATTTGTTTGGTTTTCGTAGCCTTATAATTATGCTTACATATATACTATATATATATATATAGATATATATATATATATAGCAAGGGCCTTGCTTTAGAGAGGTCGCCATCTTGCGCTGCCATGTATGTACGGCAGACAGAGCGGACAATCCAGCCAGCCAGAGAACGCGTTTCACGTGTATAAATAAACCAACGAAGACAGCGGAAGGAAGGAAGAAGGAGGAGGAAACAGCAGAGAGTGCTAGTAGTTCATCGATAGAGAGTAGTTTTTTTAGTTAGATAGTTTGCGAATGGACCACACTTACCACGCAACAGGAGAGAATGAACCCGAACCGTCATCTGCGAGGAAAAGAAGACACAACTTCACTCCATGTGATGCACTCTCTGTGGCGCTTTTCCTCCTAATGATATATTTTCCCAACACCGAATCCCATTCTGTGCAGCAAAATGGGAGCGGAGGATTCAGCCTCTCTCCTCGCCCGCTCAGCTTCCAACACATGGAGTTCCTCATCTGTATGCTCCGGCTCAAACAGGTATGGCTCTGGGTCTGTGTCCGCTACAAGAAACTCTTCAAAATCGCGTTCAAAGTCATCCATTGCAGCTACTATAGTCCGGAGATATTGCTAGGCTAAATAAACAGCTGAGCTCTGTTTACAGGCTACGCTGTCAGTCAGTGTGCGGGCTGGAGATTGGTGGAGCAGAGAGGGGAGGGGGTCCCTGCTAGGTACTGTAAACGAGTATGTGTGTATTAAGTGTGTGTGTGTTACACTAGAAGAGTTTGGGACGGAGTCTTTTACTCCCTGGAGTATTACCGGAGTTTTTGGAGTGCTCAAATAAACAGGCCTTTTTCCCGAACGCTACTCTGGTCTCCTGCTCGTGAGGGATTCATTACAATATCGTAACATGGTTTAGATTTCTAAATAAACATTCACCTCATTGGTAGATAGACCTACTCCTGAAAAACTCGTGTCTGCGCAAGGCTTTTTGTCCCTACGAGGCCACCGTCATTTACCCGACGGGAGGGGTGAGCGAGTGAGCCCTGCAATCTAGAATTTGACCACTGATGTCACTGTTTTCAACAGTTTTCAACCCATTTTACACACTGGCCCTTTAAATTTGGCACAAACATCCACTTAGACTCATTAATAAAATGACAAGATTTTGATGGTCATAGTGGTCATTGAGCTACAAACCAGGTTTTAGGAGTGAAGAATGAGAGTTCTTATTTATGCTACCAAGCTGCAATCAACAGCGCTGCTGAATAAATTTTATTTATAAAAACCTTAACACCACCCAAGTTACGTCTTGGCCGGCGTGGCAGGTGATGGGCTCTCTCCCTATGACGAGCCTGGGCCCGCCCCCATGGCTATAATAGGCACCGCTCCTCTACCATTCTCAGCTGCCGTCTGCAGCTTATTCAACCCGCACCCATATGGTGGGACACTAAGGTTAAATTAGTAAGAACTCTTGTTCTTCACTTGTAAAACCTGGGTTGTAGCACAATCCTCACGTTTTAATTCATTTCGAACTCGAGTTCAATCAATTTTATTTATAAAGCCCAATATCACAAATCACAATTTGCCTAACAGGGCTTTACAGCATACGACATGCCTCTGTCCTTTGGACCCTCACAGCGGAAAAGGAAAAACTCCCCCCAAAAAAACCTTTAACGGGGGAAAAAAACCCCAGTAGAAACCTCAGGAAGAGCAACTGAGGAGGGATCCCTCTTCCATGACAGACAGATGTGCAATAGATGTCGCACAGAACTGATCAACATAATAAATTAACAGTAATCCATATGACACAATGAGACAGAAAGAGAGAGAGACAGAGAGAGAGAAAGAGAGATGCAGGACAGACGGTAATGACAGTAGCTTACAACAACATTACTGAAAGTAATAATATTATAATTAATAATAATATATTAATATCTTATAGTATACATGTGTGACAATAATCATATGTGTATAATAACAGTAGAAGTATGACTAATGATAACAGCAGCAGCAGGAGGCATCTGGCAGGACCACGGCAGCAGCACAACCACACATGTCACACTATACAGGCACCGCTGTGATAGAAGTTAACCTGCGAGACAGTGAAGCACAAAGGCTGCAGAGAAGAAGCCGTGTTAGTGACATGCAGTATTGCCAAGTTAGCAAGCTGCAGCAACAGGACATGAGAGAGAGAGAGAGAGAAAAGGAGAGAAGGTGCCCGGTGTATTATAGGAGGTCCCCCGGCAGACTAGGCCTAAGTCGGCCTAACTAGGGGCTGGTACAACTATAAGCTTTATCAAAGAGGAAAGTCTTAAGTCTTTAGTCTTAAATGTGGAGACGATGTCTGCCTCCCAGACCATAACAGGAAGATGATTCCACAGGAGAGTAGCCTGATAGCTGAAGGCTCTGGCTCTTGATCTACTTTTGGAGACTTTAGGGACCAGGAGTAACCCTGCATTCTCAGAGTACAGTGTTCTGGTGGGATAATATGGCACTATGAGCTCTCTAAGATATGACGGTGCCTGACCATTTAGAGCTTTGTAAGTTAACAGTAGGATTTTAAATTCAATTCTGGATTTTACAGGGAGCCAGTGCAGAGAAGCTAAAACAGGAGAAATATGATCTTGTTTCTTAGATCCTGTTAGTACACATGCCGCTGCGCTTGGGAGGGCAGCTCAAAGCAGAAAGGCTAGAGGTTGAAGAATATTTGAGAAATACATATTCAGATTTAGAGAAGAATAGGATAGTAGGTTTCCCACCCGATATCCCTCCATTAGGAGGGATAGAGAATGACATGGATGTCAGGCCACCTAGGTGGAAGGAAGTTCAGGAGGTGGTCAGGCGTGCAAAGGCTTCTTCAGCCCCAGGGCCTAATGGAGTTCCCTACCGGCTTTATAAAGGCGCACCTGATATCCTTAAATTTTTGTGGAAACAGCTAAGAATAGTTTGGGAGAAACAAATTATACCAAGAGCATGGCGTAGAGCAGGGGGTGTCCTCATTCCTAAGTCTGTGGACCTTAGCCAGTTCCGGATGATTTCTCTCTTGAATGTAGAGGGGAAGATTAGTGTAGTTGCACAGATATTAGCTAACTACTTAGGAAGGAATAGCTTAATAGATACCATGGTGCAGAAGGCAGGAATACCAGGTTTTTCAGGGTGTTTAGAGCATACTAACATGATCTGGCACCAGATTCAGGCAGCGAAGATTAACAAAAGGGACCTGCATGTAATATTTTTAGATCTTGCAAATGCGTTTGGTTCAGTACCGCATCATTTGGAGTGCGTTTGACTATTTCAGAGTGCCACAGGTAGTTGTCAACTTAGTGCAAGCATACTTTCAGGATATTAGGTTGTGTCTAAGTATGGCAGGTTTCACAACAAGTTGGCAGAGGCTAGAAATACGCATCATGGCAGGGTGTACAATTTCTCCATTAGCATTTACTATGGCGATGGAAGTAATCATCAGGGCTTCTAAGTGGGTGGTAGGTGGGGAGAGACGGCAGAACAGGATGCATCTTCCACCAGATTGGGCTTACATGGATGACATGACACTGGTGACCAGAACAATGCCATGTACAAAGAGGCTACTAGAGAAGGTAAATAAGAACCTCAAATGGGCCAGCATGAAGACCAGCCTAGTAAGTCTAGAAGCATCTCGATACGTAAAGGGAAGTTAAGTGATAGGAAGTTTGTCATAGATAATGAGGAAATCCCAACAATTTGGGAAAAGTCAATAAAGAGCTTAGGTAGGTGGTACAATGTAGAGTTGAATGATGAGGAACAGGTGCTGAAATTTAGAAAAGATGTGGCAGACAGATTGGAAGGAATAGATAAATCAGAACTTCCAGGAAAGCTGAAGTTGTAGTGTTTGCAATTTGGGCTATATCCTAGGTTAACGTGGCCATTGTCAATTTATGAAATTCCAATATCCGTTGTGGAGAAAACTGAAAGGTCGGTTAGCTCCTATATTAGGAAGTGGTTGGGTGCTCCTAGGTGCCTAAGTAGTCTTGCATTGTATGGAAAAGGGATATTTCAGCTGCCAGTATCTAGTTTAACAGAAGAATTTAAATGTACCAAGGTCAGAACAGAGCTCTTGTTATGAAATGTTTAGCTGCAGGCATTAAAGGCAAACGAAGACAGGTGAATTCAGAAGGTGTTAAGAATAGGAGTTTAGCAATTCCGTTTGTCCATTAGGAAGAAAAATACAGAAGGGATAAATTAGTAAGGAGGCAAGGGTGTGGCCGCCTAGAAGGTGCTTGTGATTGGGAAATGCAAGTAGATTTAGGGGTAAAGCTCGCTGTTCCCCAGGAAATAGTTTGTACCAAGCAGAGGCCTGACATAGTGTTGTGGTCAGTGAGTCAACAGATAGTTTATATCATTGAGCTGAGACCATGTTGCAAGGCGAGTGTGTTTGCTGATCCTGTGAGTTTATTTATCTCCTCTAACTTTAGCTTATATTGTAGTTATGCTATGTAGCATGTGAAATAGAGTATGGTGAATGTGCTAGGAAAGGTAGTATCAGCACTGCTTCTACCTGGAGCTTGCATGTACGGAGCCTGGGTTTGGTTGAAGGTGGTGGTGCTGTTTGGGCTGAGAAAGCCATGTGTAAGTAAGGTAAAGGAGGTTATTGGGTTGTGCAGGGAGCAGTGAGACCTGGCATTAGGGAAGTGTCTCTGGGACGCCACAGAAACACTGGTGAAAGGAGGTTCCCACCCAATGACCCCAAAGACATGTTCGTTATCACTGCTCACTGGTCTGTATAGTTAAGCCTTGCCATAATAGTTTATCATAGAGCTTAGGAGATTATTGATTGAGTGCTGATCCTTTCTCTAGAGCACAAACTTTTTGTGTTTATTTGAATTGGTCTATAGTTGGCTAACACCTCTGGATCCAGGGTGGGCTTTTTTAGGAGAGGTTTAATTACAGCTACCCTAAAAGACTGTGGTACATAGCCTGTTGATAAGGATATATTGATCATATCTAATATATGAGTGTTAACTAAAGGTATAACTTCCTTAAGTAGCCTAGTTGGGTTGGGGTCTAAGAGACACATTGATGATTTAGATGAAGAAATCACTGCAGTCAAATCGGGGAGAAGCAACCTAAATATATATTAGGTCTTACAGCTGTGTTTGAGGGCAGATAGGTACTATCTGAGGACAGTAGGTCATAAATTTTGCCTCTAATAGTTAGAATTTTGTCATTAAAAAAGCTTATAAAATCATTACTGCTAAGGGCTAAAGGAATACAAGGCTCAAAAGAGCTGTGACTCTCAGTCAGCCTGGCTACAGTGCTGAAAAGAAACCTGGGGTTGTTCTTATTTTCTTCTATTAAAGCTGAGTAATAATTTGCCCTAGCATTGCGGAGGCCCCTCTTACACATTTTGAGACTGTCTGCCCAGATTAAACGAGATTCTTCCAGTTTGGTTAATTGCCAATTCCTTTAAAATATTTGTTTTAACTTATGGGTTTGCGAGTTATACCAAGGAGCGAACTTTCTTTGATTTGTTAACTTCTTTTTAAGAGGTCCTGAGTCGAGTGTTGTTCGCAGCGAATATCAACAAGATTATCAATTCGGGAGAGTTTAAAGTCGGTACGGGAAACCTCTGTTCTTGAAGGACATGGTATTAAATTTACCGACGGAGGAATCATTTCCATAAATTTTGCGACAGCAGTATCTGATAAACATCTAGAATGGTAACTGTTGCTGAGTGGCATGTAATCGAGTAAAAAGTAATCAAATAATGATCCGATAGCAAGGGATTCTGTGGAAAGACTGTTAGGTTATCAATTTCAATTTCATACATCAGAACTAGATCGAGGGTATGGTTAAAACAGTGAGTGGGTTCATGTACACCCTGACTGAAGCCAATGGAGTCTAATAATAAGATAAACGCAGTAGCCAGCGAGTCATTATTAACGTCAACATGAATGTTAAAATTGTCTACAATAATAACTTTATCTGATTTAAGAACTAAAGTGGATAAAAACTCTGAGAGATTCAGATACAAATTCAGAATACGGGCCAGGAGCACGGTACACTTTAACACTGCATGACAACGCTCCGGCCTTATTGTCGGCTTCGTATTCGTTCGTATATGTTTTAACTTTACTTGATGAAGACCCGGCCTTATAGTGGGCTTCGGGCTCGTGTGAGGGCCTACTGTAACCATGGCTCTGGCGGAGCTGAGTGGACAGAGGTGCGCCGTCTGTCTGGGGGGGACTGCAGGGAGGTGTGTGAGAATGTGTGCTTAGTGACTGAGTGTGCCGAGCGGTTTTCACTGGCAAGGGACACTGCGAGACTAGCTTTCGTTTCAGAACACCTGACTGCTGTGGGACCGTACGTCTTGAAAGGAGGGTGTTGTTCATCCCCGCTCCCCCAACGGGAGCTACTAGGTTCTACGCGGCTTCTTCCCTCTGCCCGCCTGGCCAAGCTGCTGCTGCTGCTGGCCAGCACCGGTCAGATGAGCAATGGGCAGGATGGCTTACCTCCGTCTGCTGGAGTCTTTCTAGAGAGTGGGAGGTGCTAGGGGAACGCTGACTCGGAAGCTGTGGCTTGCAGGATGAGGAGGAGATGTGGGTGACCACACACTGTTCCAGTTGAGGCATCTTCAAATAGCCTAACTCCGGTTCGGAGAAGATGGAGGACCACCCCATGAAAGCCTGAATGGGAGCTCTCGTCTGGTGCGGTGCACCCCACAAGAGCCGCACCTGTTGTTTCATGTCGTTGCAGCATGGCATCTGCCTTGGCAGAGAGGTTGGCTGCATAGCTGAACCTCTGAAAAATGCCCCAGTGAGCATCGACAGGGGGGCAAGACAGGGGGTCCGGCCACGAGATGTCCAGTTTAGCCACTGCCCATGCCATTACTTCCGTAAACTCCTTGTGGAAGAGGTCTTTAGATACAGAACCGGCAGCGGCTCTCCCCACCACACTGTATCTCTTCCTCACCGTCGCCATCACCGGTTGCGCTCTCTTCCTCATCCTCCACATTAATCATGACGTCGTCCTCACCCGTCATGGCCTCCCACCAGCGGGCATGAAACTCTACAAGTTCTTCATGGGAGCACCCTCTTCCACTGTCGACCGGAGGGGGGAAGAGGCGGGAAGTCGGAATCTGCCCACGGGTCAGCAGGCTTGGTGTGCGCTATGCTGTCCATGGCGGGAAGGAAGAGCTGCGCTCGATGTCCCAGACGCAAGACACAGGAGCTGTGGTCATCCTTCTCGGCCATGGGCCTCCTACACTGGGAGCAACGCTTCTTCTTGCCGTCGGACATATTCCACTTGCTAGCTAGCCGGGAGGTGCTGAGGCTAAATGGTGAAATGGCTAGCAAGCTAGCTAACTCTTACCAGCTGCGGTTGTCCCTTTGTTTCTTCTGGGAGTCTGGTTTGTTTTTACCGCTTGAATGAAGGCTATGCTGTCTGAATGGTAGCCTGGAAGCTATGGTATGGTAGCTATGAGTAATGCAAATGGCCCAACTCGAGCGGTGGCACCAAGCATGCATTTGAAATTTTCACTGCACGCAATTGGATAACACTACGACCAATCAGAGCAATACATGGGGTGACATATCCAGAGCTTAGCTACCGGCGAAGCTAACTGGTAGATTAGACTCTTGCCATATCCGGTCGGCAAAAAAGCTAAAACGTCCTTCTTGCAAAGGAAAGATTCGAGCGCTGTCTTTTGTTCCTCTTTGAGAGAAAAAAACAAGTCTAACTCATTCATTGTGGCAGCCAAAGCCATTTCAAACAACTGGTGTTCATCCGTAGCCATCCTGCAATGTTTACTGACTGATTCTGGACTACGTCGTTGCAGGGCTGTCGTCATCTGTTTAGCTCACCTCTGGCCTGTATATATGAGATACACCGATGTGATTGGTGCATCTCGGCTCCAACAACATGGGCAATGAGCATTATTACTGATTGCCAGAGTGACTCACTGAGCAAATTCAAATTGTGCTCTCACGAGAACTCTGGATTTCCAGGGTATCTGGATGGAGCAGAACTCAAATGCTAGCAAAAATTAGCCAAATGAGTCGGTGGTGAGCAATGTCAGCAGTGGGCTGAATAAAGCTCGAATGACGGTGGCAGGTGAGCAGGGCCTATTATAGCCGTGGGGATGGGCCCAGGCTCGTCATAGGGAGAGAGCCTATCACCTGCCACACTGGCCAAGACGTAACTTGGGTAGTGTTAGGGTTTTTATAAATAAAATTTATTCAGCAGCACTGCTGATGGCAGCTTGGTAGCATGAGTAAGAACTCGAGTTCAAAATGAAGTAAAACAGTTTATTTTTGTTCAGAAGTGAGCAGCAACCAAAACAACAGACAAAAATATAATAATGGTCCCTAAACTTACTTAGCAATAAAGAAAAGTGAAACAAAAGACAATTTCCTAACCTAAATACTACCATCCAAAACAAGAGAAAAGACCACGGCAATGCCAAATGCAACGGGCGTGCATTGGGTCTCATTCATGAAAAGTGAGTAAATCTGTGTGTAGATTTGCACATAAAAGCCTACTATACTAAAAACCTACTCCGGATTCAGGAACGCCGCGGGAAACTCAGATTTGATTGTAAACACGTGTGTATGATCATGGATGCCAATCCATCGTAAAGTGACAGCGCGCTCCCGGTAATCAGCAATTAGCATAAATCCCCACCCATGAATAGCCAATGACCACCATATAAGGAGGTGTAGGTGCACCCTGTCAACCTGTCAGTCATGGCGCAGAGAAAGAAAGAGAGATTTTTTTCCAAAGCGGAGATCGAAATAATTTTGGGTGAAGTGGACAACATGTGGAAAACATTTTATTTTCTTCAGTTAGTGGTGGTGTGGCAGGGAGAGGCAAAACAAAGGCCTGGAGGGAGGTAACAGATGCTGTTAATGTTGTCTCCGTAGTACAAAGAACCATGTCAGAGGTGAAGCGTAAATGGCTTGATATGAAACTGGAGGCAAAGAAACGCATAAGCACACACACACAAAAATACAGCAGTCACCAAACAAACAGAAGATTCATTTGTGGGGTTTTGAATGAAGTGGGAACGGGAACCACAGATGTTATGTGCGTAATGGATAAACTCTAAATCAGTGATGGCTGTCGGAATGTAGGGCTATTTAACATTTATTTTAACAAACGATAGGCTACAGATAACATATAGCCTACAGCAGTCTGTATGCATCGTCCTCAAATTATTTGAATCTTAATAGCCTAAAGCTCTGTTTGATACAACGTAAATTAATCATTATCAAATCAGATTTATTCATTCAAACGATCGTCCTCCTTCCACCTGCTGCCCCTGCTGAACCCAGGCACCGAGGCCGAAGAGGCTGTGATCCGGCTGTCCTTACGGATATTTTTGTTACCATTATTCAACGTGTAGAAAGAACGTGTAATCTATTGAGTCGATTTACATAGATAATTCACAATCATGAACCTAATCTGGATCTCAAACCTGCTAATTGCCAAATAATTTAACTAAATGTGTTATATTTTTTAATATTTTGTCATGTTTAGATTACGTGTTTCAAAGGCATCTGTGTATTGTGGACATAACAGAGCGCAATACGAATTAAAATTGTCATTTCCAATAGTAAAAAGCAATATTTATGTGCTTTACTAAATTTACACAAGCACTACGAGTGGACAGGAGCAGGAGTAGATTTTGTTAGTAGCTACGAAAAGATCGGAGCTACTAAAATATTGATGAATGCGGACATGCACGTAAATATCCGTCTGCGAACAGTTTACACACAAATTCCTTCTGCTCACGTTTCATGAATGAGACCCATTGTCTTTAACAGACTAATATCTTGTTGGATGCACATCCGCTAACCCTTGTGTGTTCTGCATTGTGTTCTATATTGTGCTGAATGAAGGAAGAACCCGGACCACGACCAGCTACTGGTTGCTCTTTTAATGAAAGAGAAATTCTCAGTTCCTTATTGGTTATTTTTGATGAAGCGAGAAGAAGGCCCGCCTTCCCAATCATAATATGAAAAGATGGCGTACCTTGAGTGAGTCAGTGAAGCTGTCGGCCTCTGACTGTCCACACAGGCAGCTGAGCAGAGCAGAGCGCCTGGGGAAGCGCTGCAGTGCACGAGCCTCCGCGGGCACTCCGCTCTGCTCAGCTGCCTGTGTGGACAGTCAGAGGCCAACAGCTTCACTGACTCACTCAAGGTCCGCCATCTTTTCATATTATGATTGGGAAGGCGGGCCTTCTTCTCGCTTAATCAAAAATAACCAATAAGGAACTGAGAATTCAGTCTTATTTCCATTTCAATCAAACTCCCTTCTGTTTCAATCAAACTCTCTCACACAAGCAAATATTCTCATTCACATACGCTATCATTCTGTTTTACATTCACTGTCATTTTGTTCCTTACATGTGATTATTTGCATTCACATGTACAACTAATTTGTCTTACATATGCTATTATTCTGTTTCAAATATAATATTATTCTCTCATACATATATTAGAACTTTGTTTTACATATACTGTTACTTTCATGTAAATACTATCATACTTACATACATATAATATTATCCTCTGTTACACTAAGAGTATGACAGTAAATAAAAGAAAACATAATGATAAATATAAGAGAGTATAGTAGTGTTTGTGTCAGAGTATAGTGGTGTATGTATGACAATATGATTGTGCATGTAAGAGGGTATAGTAGTGTTTGTATAAGTGTATAGTGGTGTGTGTATAAGAGTATGATTGTGCATGTAAGAGGGTATAGTAGTGTTTGTGTAAGAGTACAGTGGTGTATATGACAATATGATTGTGCATGTAAGAGGGTATAGTAGTGTTTGTGTAAGAGTATAGTGGTGTATGAATGAGAGTATGATTGTGCATGTAAGGGGTATAGTAGTGTTTGTGTAAGTGTATAGTGGTGTATGTATGACAGTATGATTGTGCATGTAAGAGGGTATACAGTAGTAGTTTTTGTGTAAGAGTATAGTGGTGTAGTTATGTATGAGAGTATGATTGTGCATGTAAGAGAGTATAGTAGTGTTTGTGTAAGAGTATAGTGGTGTATGTATGATAGTATGATTGTGCATGTAAGAGGGTATAGTAGTGTTTGTGTAAGTGGTATAGTGGTGTATGTATAAGAGTATGATGTTACATGTGAAACCAAGTATGAATTATATCTCAAAGGGCCTCTCACAGGCCTCTCATATCTCATAGTCTTGACCTAACACACACACACACACACACACACACACACACACACACACACACACACACACACACACACACACACGAGAACATGCACTTCTTTTCTCATACAGGTACTCTCACTCACATGCACACTTCTAATGTGTGACTTATACTGTGTAATGATGACGGTTGCCCTTAGGGTTTTGTTGGTTTCTCCTGCACATTTGTGATATCTATTCTACTGTATATATTGTATGTTTTTTGTTCTACTCTTGCATTGTTTTGTTTTATATATATTTTTCCTCTCATGCTAATAAATAAATAATATATAAATTGTTTACATATTTTGCTGACTGTTAAAATGCACCAGACAAATAAGCTTTGTTCCTGTAATTTGTTTACATATTGTGTTCATTTAAAATAAAATTTTCTGTTGCTGTGCCAATCCCTTGCCCCTTTAATGTGAAAGTTTCATTTTAATATAAGATTTTGGCTGTTAACATTTTAGTATGATAAGGAAGTTACAAGATTTAGTGAAGTTCAATGTATCTATTTGTTGAAAATTTTACAGCGCTTAAAAAATTGCTGGACAGAGATATAAACTATTATATACCACTGTTAATATTCATATTATAATTGTTCATACTTCTTTTATTATTGTGATAATTGTTGCTCCCCATCTCTCCACCTCCCCCCCCCCCCCTCTCTCACTCTCTCTGTGTAAGATAAGATAAGATACACCTTTATTGATCCCACAATTGAGAAATCCCAGTGTTACAGCAGTCGAGAAAGAGTCAGATTAAAAATTTCAAAAATTTTGATTTTAAAACTTAAAACTTAAAAATTAGGCATGCAAAAGAAATTGCAAAAATAGAAGAAATGGCAATAAATAATAAAAATGATAACAATAATCATAATAATAATAATAATAATGATAATAATAATTAGAAGTGGATAATAATGAGCATTGAATAAAAATGAGCAGTGGATTAAAGAGAGCATATTTAGTGCAAGTGACTGTATGTGCAAAAAACAGCAAACAGCAACAAGGGGGACAAGTAAGCTTATAATGGTGTTTAGAGAGTGTCCATAGTGTCCATAAAGTGTCCATGATGCAGTTTATTGTAAGCATTGTTGGTTATGTAGTCTGACAGCAGCAGGCAGGAAGGACCTGCGATAGCGTTCCTTCACATACTTTGGGTCAATCAGTCTATCGCTGAAGGAGCTCTCCAGATCTTTCATCTCCTCCTGCAGGGGGTGGGAGTCATTAGTCCTCAGAGATGACAGCTTGGCTGTCATCCTCCTTTCTCCCACCACCTGCACAGAGTCCAGAGACCATCCTAGGACAGAGCTGGCCTTCTTGATCAGCTTATATTATTTTGTCATATGGAGTATATGACAAAACAGGAGAATTAAAGTGGACTGTTCAATATCAGGTCTCTCTCATTTAAAGCAGTGTTAGTAAACAAATTAATATCAGATAATCATATTGATTTACTCAGCCTCACTGAAACCTGGCTGTGTCATGATGAATATGTCGGTCTAAATGAATCTACTCTTCCCAGTTATAACAATACATCTCATAATACTCATAATAATAATGGTCCTCGAGGCAGCGGCCGAGGAGGAGGAGTTGCAGCCATTTTTAACTCTAGTCTATTAATCAGCCCTGAACTTTATAATTCCTTTGAAAGTCTTGTTCTTAGTCTTTTACATCCAATCTGGAAAACCTCAGAGCCACTTCCATTTGTTATAGTGTACCATGCTCTTGGCCCGTATTCTGAATTTTTAACTGAATTCTGAGAGTTTTTATCCACTTTAGTTCTTAAGTCGGATAAAGTTACTATTGTAGGTGATTTAAATATTCCTGTTGACGTTGATAATGACTGCCTCGCTACTGCGTTTATCAGATTATTAGACTCATTGGCTTCAGTAAGAAAGTACATAAACCCACTCACTGTTTTAACCACACCCTTGATCTACTCCTGACGTATGAAATTAAAATGAAAAACTAGTCTTAAAAAAAGTCTTTCCACAGAATCCCTCTCTATCAGATCACTGCTTAATAACTTTTGACTTCTTTCTACTTGATTACACGCCAATCAGTAACAATTACTATACTTGCTGTTGTAGCAAAATTTAAAGAAATGATTCCATCAGTTTTAAATTTATTACCATGTTCCTCTGTCACAGAGGTTTCCCGTACTGACTTTAAACTCTCCCGAATTGATTATCTTATCGATAACGCAGCAGGCTCACTGTGAACAACACTTGACTCGGTAGCACGTCTTAAAAAGAAGTTACAAAGCAAAGAAAGTTCACTCCTTGGGACAACTCCCAAATCCGAAAATTAAAACAAATATCGCGAAAATTTGAAAGGAATGGGCATTTCACTAAACTGGAAGAATCTCGCTTGGTTTGGGGAGATCGTCTAAAAATGTATAAAATAAGAACAACCACAGGTTTCTTTTCAGCACTGTAGCCAGGCTGACGGAAAGTCACAGCTCTATTGAGCCTTGTATTCCTTAAGCCCTTAGCAGTAATGATTTTTTGAACTTTTTAATGACAACATTCTAACTATTAGAGGCAAAATTCATGACGACGTGTCCTCAGATAGTACCTATCTGCCCTCAAACACAGCTGTAAGACCTGATATATATTTAGATTGCTTCTCCCAGATTACTCTTCAACAACTGACCTCAATGATTTCTTCATCTAAATCATCAACTTGTCTCTTAGACCCCATCCCAACTAGGCTACTTAAGGAAGTCATACCTCTAGTTAACACTTACATATTAGACATGATCAGTATATCTTTATTAACAGGCTATGTACCACAGTCTTTTAAGGGATGTGTAATTAAACCACTTCTAAAAAAGCCCACCCTGGAACCAGAGGTGTTAGCCAACTATAGAGCAATATCTAATCTTCCCTTTCTTTCAAAAATCCTTGAAAACATAGTTGTATTATTAGTAGTAGTATTATCATCTCCGCGATAATAATTTATTTGTGGAATTTCAGTCAGGATTTAGAGTGCATCATAGCACAGAGACAGCATTAGTAAAAATTACAAATGATCTTCTGATTGCCTCAGACAAAGGACGTCTCAGTACTTGTTTTATTAGATCTTAGTGCCGCATTTGACACAATTGACCATCAAATTCTACTACAGAGACTGGAACACTTAATTGGCCTTAAAGGTTCTGCACTAAACTGGTTTAAATCTTATTTATCTTAACGATTTCAGTTTGTTCACATTCACGATGAATCATTTTCACAAACTAAAGTTTGTTTTGGAGTCCCACAAGGTTCTGTGCTCGGGCCAGTTTTATTCACTTTATATATGCTTCCCTTACGTAACATCATTAGACATCACTCTGTAAATTTCCATTGTTATTCAATTTCAATTTCAATTCAATTTTATTTATAAAGCCCAATATCACAAATACAATTTGCCTCACAGGGCTTTACAGCATACGACATCCCTCTGTCCTTTAGACCCTCACAGCGGATAAGGAAAAACTCCCCAAAAAAACCCCTTTACCGGGGGAAAAAAATGGTAGAAACCTCAGGAAGAGCAACTGAGGAGGGATCCCTCTTCCAGGACGGACAGACGTGCAGTAGATGTCGTACAGAACAGATCAGCATAACAAATTAACAGTAATCTGTATGACACAATACAGTAATCTGTATGACAACCTCGGTAATGACAGTAGCTTACAACAACATTCATGAAAGTAATAATACTGTCGTTATAGTTCTGGCTACTGTGGTACAATATGTTGAAAGTATATATTAGTATCAGGCAGTCTACATGTATGATAATATCATATGTCTATAATAGCAGTAGAAGTATGACTAATGATTAATGATGGCAGCAGCAGCAGCAGCAGCAGCAGCAGGCATCTGGCAGGACCACGGCAGCAGCACAACCACACACGTCACACTATCCAGGCACCGCTGCAATACGAGTTAACCTGAGAGACAGTGGAGCACAAGGGCTCCGGAGAAGAAACCGAGTTAGTGACATCCAGAATGGCCGAGTAAAATAGATACAGTAATAGGATACGAGAGAGAGAGGGAGAGAGAGAGAGCGAGAGAGAGAGAGAGAGAGAGAGAAGGTGCCCGGTGCATTAAAGGTGGTCCTCCGGTAGACTAGGCCTAAGTCAGCCTAACTAGGGGCTGGTACAAGGCAAGCCCGAGCCAGCCCTAACTATAAGCTTTATCAAAGAGGAAAGTCTTAAGTCTAGCCTTAAATGTGGAGACGGTGTCTGCCTCCCGGACCGTAACAGGACGATGATTCCACAGGAGAGGAGCCTGATAGCTGAAGGCTCTGGCTCCTGATCTACTTTTGGAGACTTTAGGGACCACGAGTAACCCTGCGTTCTCAGAGCGCAGAGTTCTGGTGGGATAATAAGGCACTATGAGCTCTCTAAGATATGATGGAGCTTGACCATTTAGAGCTTTATAAGTTAACAGTAGGATTTTAAATTCAATTCTGGATTTTACAGGGAGCCAGTGCAGAGAAGCTAAAACAGGAGAAATATGATCTCGTTTCTTAGTTCCTGTTAGTACACGTGCTGCTGCATTCTGAATTAGCTGAAGAGTTTTTAATGATTTACTAGAGCTACCTGATAGTAGAGAGTTACAGTAATCCAGCCTCGAGGTAACAAAAGCGTGGACCAATTTTTCTGCATCTTTTTGGGTCAAGATAGGCCTAATTTTTGCAATATTACGCAGATGAAAAAATGCAGTCCGTGAGGTTTGTTTTAAATGAGAATTGAAAGACAGATCTTGATCAAATGTTACTCCGAGGTTTCTTACAGTAGTGGTAGAGGCCAGAGCAATCCCATCGAGAGAAACTATGTCATCAGATAAAGAGTCTCTGAGTTGTTTGGGGCCAAGAACAATAACTTCAGTTTTGTTTGAATTTAACATCAGGAAATTGGTGCTCATCCAGGTTTTTATGTCTTTAAGACAATTATGAAGTTTAGTTAATTGATCCCTTTCTTCTGGCTTCATCGATAAATACAACTGTGTATCATCCGCATAACAATGGAAATTTATAGAGTGATTTCTAATGATGTTACCTAAAGGAAGCATATATAGAATAAATAGGATTGGTCCAAGCACAGAACCTTGCGGAACTCCAAAACAAACTTTAGTACGTACGGATGATTCATTATGAACGTCAACAAATTGAAAACGATCAGATAAATAGGATTTAAACCAGCTTAGTGCAGAACCTTTTAGGCCAATTAAGTGTTCCAGTCTCTGTAACAGAATTTCATGGTCAACAGTGTCAAACGCTGCACTAAGATCTAATAAAACAAGTACAGAGACGAGTCCTTTGTCTGAAGCAATCAGAAGGTCATTTGTAATTTTCACTAGAGCTGTCTCAGTGCTATGATGCACTCTAAATCCTGACTGTAATTCCTCAAATAAATTATTATCCTGGAGAAAATCACACAGCTGGTCTGCGACTACTTTCTCAAGGATCTTTGACATAAAGGTAAGATTAGATATTGGTCTATAGTTGGCTAACACCTCTGGATCCAGGGTGGGCTTTTTTAGTAGAGGTTTAATTACAGCTACCTTAAAAGACTGTGGTACATAGCCTGTTAATAAGGATATATTGATCATGTCTAATATATGGGTGTTAACTAAAGGTAAGACCTCCTTGAGTAGCCTAGTTGGGATGGGGTCTAAGAGACACGTTGATGATTTAGATGATGAAATCACTGCGGTCAATTCTTGAAGAGAAATTGGGGAGAAGGAATCTAAATAAATATTAGGTGTTACAGCTGTGTTTGAGGTTAGATAGGTACTATCTGAGGACAGGTCGTCATGAATTTTGCCTCTAATAGCTAGAATTTTGTCATTAAAGAAGCTCATAAAATTATTACTGCTAAGGGTTAAAGGAATACAAGGCTCAATAGAGCTTTGATTCTCAGTCAGCCTGGCTACAGTGCTGAAAAGAAACCTGGGGTTATTTTTGTTTTCTTCTATTAAAGCTGAGTAATAGTTTGCTCTGGCATTGCGGAGGCCCCTCTTATAAATTTTGAGACTGTCTGCCCAGATTACACGAGATTCTTCCAGTTTGGTTAATCGCCAATTCCTTTCAAACTTTCGCGATATTTGCTTTAATTTACGGGTTTCAGAGTTATACCAAGGAGCGAACTTTCTTTGTTTTGTTAACTTCTTTTTAAGAGGAGCTACAGAGTCAAGTGTTGTTCGCAGCGAGCTTACGGCGCTATCAACAAATTGATCAATTCGGGAGAGGTTAAAATCGGTACGGGAAACCTCTGTTACTAAAGGACTTGGGATTGAATTTAACGACGGAGTAATCATTTTCTTAAATTTTGCGACAGCACTATCTGATAAACATCTGGTATAGTAACTGTTGCTAAGTGGCGTGTAGTCGAGTAAAAATAAATCAAAAGTAATCAAATAATGATCCGATAGCGAGGGATTCTGTGGAAAGACTGTTAGGTTATCAATTTCAATTCCATACGTCAGAACTAGATCGAGGGTATGGTTAAAACAGTGAGTGGGTTCATGCACACCCTGACTGAAGCCAATGGAGTCTAATAATGTGATAAACGCGGTAGCCAGGGAGTCATTATCAACGTCGACATGAATGTTAAAGTCGCCTACAATAATAACTTTATCTGATTTTAGAACTAAACTGGATAAAAACTCTGAGAATTCAGATATAAATTCAGAATACAGGCCAGGAGCACGGTACACAAAAATAAATAAAAGTGGCTGCGAGGTTTTCCAGGTAAGATGTAAAAGACTAAGAAAAAGGCTTTCAAAAGAATTATAATCTAGTTTAGGTTTGGCGCTGATTAACAGACTAGAGTTAAAAATGGCTGCAACTCCCCCTCCTCGGCCGCTGCCTCGAGGAATGTGGGTATTATTATGACTGGGAGGAGTGGATTCATTTAGACTGACATATTCATCAGGACACAGCCAGGTTTCAGTGAGACTGAGTAAATCAATATGATTATCTGATATTAATTTGTTTACTAACACTGCTTTAGACGAAAGAGACCTGATATTTAACAGTCCGCATTTAATTCTCCTGTTTTGTCTTTCTGTCACAGAGGAGGTTTTAATTTCTATGAGGTTGTTTTGCACAACTCCTCTTTGTTTAATTTTAGATTTAAATAATTTAGGTGGTCGGGGGACAGACACCGTTGATATAAAACTATGGAAACTATGGCTGGGTAAGTGAACTAGAAGCTCAGAGAGGCGTATAGGACTGCAGCTCTCTGTTCTGGTCTCAACTCTGGGTTGTCAGGGATTTAATCTGCTAATAAAATTTTCCAGGTTCCTAGAAATGAGAGCAGCTCCATCCAAAGTGGGATGAATGCCGTCTCTCCTAATGAGACCAGGTTTCCCCCAGAAAGTTTGCCAATTATTAACGAAACCCACATCGTTTGCTGGACACCACCTGGACAGCCAGCGATTAAATGATGACATGCGGCTAAACATGTCATCAGAGGTCAGATTAGGGAGGGGTCCAGAGAAAACTACGGAGTCCGACATCGTTTTTGCATATTCACACACCGAGGCAACATTAATTTTAGTGACCTCCGATTGGCGTAACCGGGTGTCATTGCCGCCGACGTGAATAACAATCTTACTGAATCTACGTTTATCTTTAGCCAGCAGTTTTAAATTTGATTCGATGTCGCCCGCTCTGGCCCCAGGGATACATTTGACTATGGCCGCTGGTGTTGCTAACTTCACGTTCCGCAAAATAGAGCTGCCAATAACCAGAGTTTTATCGTCAGCGGGTGTGTCGCTGAGTGGGGAAAAGCGGTTGGAGACGTGAACAGGCTGGTGGTGAGCCGTGGGCTTCGGCTTGGAGCTACACTTCTGGCGCACACTTATCCAACGTCCCGGCTGAACGGGAGTTACCGGAGGACCGCTAGCAGGAGCTAAGGCTATGCTATGTGGCTCCGCACCGGCTACAGGGGACTGGCTAACTACCGCAGCTACTGAGTGATTTTCCATGGTGCGGAGCCACGCTTCTAATTCACTAAGCCTCGCCTCCAACGCAGCAAATAAGCTACACTTGTTACAATTACCACTGTCACTAAAGGAGGCAGAGGCATAACTGAACATGTGGCACACCGGGCAAGAGAGAGCAGAGGGAGAAGCCATCGCTAGCAGTAAAGCTAATGTAGCTACCAAGGCTAGTAACGTGCAAACAACAGCTAAGAGATTAGCGAGAAAGTCGTAGAAAGGAGGAGAGCTATGAGTGCTTAAACAGAACGAGTGTGGGTTAAGACTTGGAGTAGACGTTTTAAGCAACTGAAGTGAGAAAGCAGAAAGCAGGCTAGTAGGATTCACCAGAGCACAGAGAGTACAGAGACGCTGCCACAGAAACACCGGAAATGACACAACTTGCTTACCGCAATACGTCAGCACGGGGAATGCAGGTGATACACAATTGTATTTATCAATAAAGCCAGAAGCCTTACCCTATTGCAAAAATTAGTCCAAGTCTGTCCCAAAAAGATGCAGAAAAAAAGTCTCCAGCTAACCCAGAACGCAGCAGCATGTGTACTGACAGGAAATAAGAAATTAAATCACATTTCTCCTTTTAGCTTCTCTGCACTGGCTCCCTATAAAATCCAGAATGGAATTTAAAATCCTTCTCCTAACTTACAAAGCTCAAAATGGTCAGACTCCGTCATATCTTAGAGAGCTCATAGTGCCCTATCATCCCACCAGAACACTGTGCTCTGAGAATGGAGGGTTACTCATGGTTTATAAAGTCTCCAAAAGTAGAACAGCCAGAGACTTCAGCTATCAGGATCCTCTTCTGTGGAATCATCTTCCTGTTTCAGTCCGGGAGGCAGACACCATCTCCACATTTAAGACTAGACTTAAGACTTTCCTTTTTGATAAGGCTTATAGATAGGGCTGGCTCAGGCTTGTTTTGGACCAGCCCCTAGTTCGGCTGACAAAGGCCTAGTCTGCTGGGGGACCTCCTATAGTACACCAAGCACCTTCTCTCCTTCTCTCTCTATCCTTTGCTAACAATCATGTCCTGTTACTGCATCTCGCTAACTCAGTTCTACTGCATGTCACTAACTCTGCTTCCTCTCTGGAGCCTTTGTGCTCCATTGTCTCTAAGGTTAACTCGTATCACAGCTGCGCCTGTATGGTGTGACTGGTTGTGCTGATGCCTGATGCCTCCTACTGCTGCTGTTATTATACATATATGATTACTGTCACATACAAATACTATTATATATTAATATATACTTACAACATACTGTACCACAATAGCTGTAATTATTATTATAACATTATTACTTAAATTAATGCGGTTGTAAGCTACTGCCATATGGTGTAAGACAACTGTCAAAAAGATGTGTGCATAATTTTAACCATTCGTATTCGTAATGTTAAACATTTGTATATCACTAAAATTGTTGTACACAAAATTCTGCTGTCATATACGTGAGCCAGTGAAATTGTTCAGGTTAGGAATGTTTCTATGTGAGTATGAATCTAAAAGCTGTGAGTGCAGAGTCTTGTGAATACAACTCTAATTTTTACAACTACAAAGTCCTCACTGTGAACACGAATTCAAGTTTGTGGGTACGAGTTGTAAAGTGTTGAAGTTACATCACTGAGGTCACAGGCAGGTCACAGGGGAAAGTAAATGAACAGCGATTCCTCCAAACCCCGCATGCCCCAAAGGCAAAGATGACAGCGGACCGGGTGGAGCCGCCAGCTTATGTTACTGTGTCCTATTTCTGCAGTCCTGTAAATCATTCTTTAGACTGAACAGCCTACATTAAGAAATTTCTGATGTAAGCCGCTAACAGCAGAGTTGGAACAGAAGGACACACAGGTTTGAGTCTGAGCTGAGAGTAAATTATGAAGGTATCGTGTACAGGTGGTGCTGTGACTGGCTGGTAACTGAAGCCTGATCCACTGAATTATGTCCGATACGAACAACCCAAATGTGTCGTTATTTTTTGCTACGTACCGATAAGAACGTTATGCGAGCACATATACCACGGTAACATCTGAGGAAAATACATTAATATAAATTAATCAATCAGACAAATTAATAAGTAAATAAATACACCAAAAAAAGGGACTGATGGAAACAGGGATTGATTACATGTATTAATGATTTGCATTTTTTTGGTACAATACAGTTGGCAATGTAGTTTAACCAACAATTACCAGCAGTTACTGTGTGTGCAGAGTTGTTACTGGTAGCAGTGGTATTTAACTGGGTTTCCACCATAAAGCCTTATTTATGGTCGTGCGTTGAATCGACGACGTCGCTACGTGGTTGCCGTGACGTCGTCGTGAACCCTTCGAACTTCTCCGTCACTCCGTTTCGTCACGGTGCAATTCACCGCCAGAGCGGTAGGAGGCTGCGTTCCTTTCCTGAGTGGTTATCGTCGTCTCTAGTTGATTCTTTGTTTAGCTTCCGGCTTTTCCGGTCACAGAGAAATGAACGCGGAGCACGGACAGACGGCTCCGGCCGTATCCATATCCATATTGAACGTTGAGCATAATGGCATATATATAATGAGCCTTAACACTGCAACATCTACATAGCAACAGAAGATGTTTAAAGAGATGGGATGGGGAAGGGATGGCGGAATCTGGAAATACGGAACCGGAAATGCGTTGCTACCAAGCAAACCAATCACAGCCGTGCCGGTCTGTGCTGGGTCTGCGTCACCTCGACGCGTAGTTACATTTTTGGGGAGGTGCATGTCAGGCTACGCCGGGGGCTACGGCGAGCCTTCTGCGTAGCCCCGTACCCTACGACGTAGCGACGTCATCAATTCAACGCACGACCATAAATCAGGCTTAATGCGCTGTTGCCTGAGCGAAACAGAGTGGAAGTAGGTTAAGCTGACTCTCCACCAGCAGATGGCAGTATGAGTACTTAAATGTATACCTGGTTTGTCTCTTTGTGAACTGTTGGCTTATTTTCCAGGTTATTGATGCAGATGTATTTAATACCATAGACCGTGGAACCGGGGGGCCAGGGGGGCCATGGCCCGGGTAACTTTTGTACTCTGACATAGAGGGCTGCATTGGGACCCGGCGGGACCCAACGCAAATAGTAGGCCTAATAGTCATTTTGATCCACACTCCACCAGTTGGTGGCGGTAATGAGCCAATTCGCTGTTTGCCAACCGAATAAGGAGAAGAAGAAAAAGAAGAAGAAGATGTAGCCTAGCGACAGGATGTCAACACAGGAACTTGGTGCACATGCGTGAGCGCCTCGTAATTTTTAACCGCCGCCTCAGTAACTTCATCCTGGCGCCGGGCTTGCCTTAACCTCAATCACTGCGTGATTATATAAAGGTAGAAAAGTAAATAAATACAGAGGAGAACAGAATATGAAACAGCCTATTAAAAACTAAATGAAAACAACAAAATAGGAGCGCTATTCCTGACTAGTGCGTCAAAAGACATGCAGACCAGGGGAACGAAACAAGCAACCCCATGAATCTCTTTATTAATAGCCGATAAAATTACGTGTTTTCTCCTGTGGGGCGGGAGAAGACACAAAATCAATGCATCTCTATTATTGTGCGGGCATAAATTCTCAGAGTTTTGCGGGAGCAAGCGGGAGTGTAACACACACATTGCGGTTGCGGGCGGTAATTGTCAGAAATTCAGGAAAATTAAATTCAGGAAAATTAAGAGACAGAAGTCAGTATCTGATTTTTTTCAAGTAAACAGAAAAAACAAAATGATCAAATTACTCCAGCTTCCACTGTGGCCTCATCTGTGCGTTTATGTAGGCTATAAATAGGCTTGGCCTGTTGTGTGTGAATGTTAGAGTGGGATCAGAGGGGCTAATCTGAGCAAGCATGTGTTCGTGTTCATGCCTGTACTGTAGATGTGACTGTGTGGCATTTGAACGTTATTTAATACATCAGTAATATTGTCTGTTTCAGTGCATATGCCCCCCCCCCCTCCGCGTGACTTGAATTGAAATTTGATATTTGATGTTTATAGCTTATTTACAACCTAGTTATAGATAGCATGTATTCACTTTTCATTTCAGAACCACACGTAGGCCTACCTGTATAGAAAAATGAGCATGTGTTGATAGTGTGGCAGAAATGAAAATTACAAAGTAACTAAAAATAAAGACACATTTGGGTTGTTCTTATCGGACATGATTCAGTGGATCAAGCTTCAGTTACCATAAGGTGACCAGATTTCTGAGATGAAAATCTGGGACATTTTCAGTGCGGCGGTGAAAAATCATTAAATATTATCATTATAAAATAAAAAAACGGGGACAAGTACTTTTTCATGTATTTTGACCAGCTTTTATTACTCAAAAGGTTGCAATCAAACAAATGAGTGACATCACCAACCATCCATCCACTGAGGAAGACAAAAATATCTTCATCTTATCAACTTGAGTTAGAATGGATTTTCATAACTGAATACTAAACTGATATTTATGACACAAAAGGTGGCAATCAAAAAATGAGTGACATCACCGTGATCTCCTCATTCATCCACCTCCGTAGCCTCCGCCTCAGGAGCCTGGGTAGAATAACTCCAAGAATAAAAAGAAAAGTTTTACATAGTATATCAAAAAGTATGGGAGGATTTAATCTTCCAGATTTAGAACTGTATTACCTTGCAAATCAAGCATCATACCTACACCATATTGTTAAACATACAGATGATGAACAATGGATCCAGGTTGAAAATGCTCAGGTCCGTCCTCAAAACCTGTTTTGCTATTTGTTTTCCAAAACTGAAAAAAATACCTCTGCCAATTTTATGGTAGTGGCTATCAGCAGCATCATGGAGAAAGGTGAAGAGTCTTTTAAGGGAATCTATAACACTGCATTTTTCACAATTTAATGAAAATAAATTTATTTCCTGGACTGACTTTAAAAGCAGATATGATCAACCTAATGGGGAATTTTTTAGGTACATGCAGCTGAGGAGCTTATTCCAAAGTTTTGATTTAGAATTTTCAGGACAACATAGTGAACTAGAAAAACTTATATTCAATTCTGAAACATGTCACAGATTGACAGGCAAAGTCTATAAAATTTTGCAGAAGTCATATTTGGTTGATAATTTGTTGAAATCTAGAACTTGTTTATGGAACCAGGATTTAGGAAGGGAGGATATAAATTCCAAGTGGGAACAATGTTGGAATATAACAAGAGATATTACAGTCAATGAAAATTTACGTTTGATTCAGTATAAAATAATGTATAGAATATATTGTACCAGGGATAAAATGCATAAGTATGATGGAAAGGTTTCAAATACCTGCTTAAAGTGTGGAACCCCAGACTCTCTGGTTCATGCGTTCTGGGAATGTTATAAAGTTCAGAAGATTTGGTTGGAAATAGAGAATTGGTTATCTGAGGCTCTTGGTACGAAGCTTCATTTCCATCCATTGCTTTGTATTTTGCAAGATGTTTCAAATAATAATATGCATTTTCCACAAAAATGGATCATTCTTTTCTCATCTTTGATATTAAAGAAACTTATTCTACAACATTGGAAATTTACATATCCTCCCTCTCTTAGTCACTGGAAAAATGAACTGTCTTTTCATTTGAACATGGAAAAGCTTATAGCCACTGAAAAAAATAAAGTGACTCAATTTGAAAACATATGGGGGAAAGTATTACAAGTGTTGAGTTCATAAAGTTGTATGTTTAACAAATGTGTTTATTTAATATAGTATTCTGGTTCCTCCCGCGGTTGGGTATGAATTATCTGTGCTGATGTTATATTTAATTTATTCAGTATGATAAATAAAATAGCATGGCTGAAAGCAAGGGACATCTATTAAACTGTTTAACATGAGTAAAGTTAATTCGCTGGATGATAGAGATTAATGTAATGATAAAGGACATGAAATTAGGAGGTTGAGTTTGTTTGTTTTCGCTGTGAGTTTGATATAATTTGTGTTGTGTTTTTATTTATTTTTTTGTGTAATCGTTTTGTTTGGTTTTGTTTGTGTCTGGGTTTTTGTTTGTTCTTTCATTTGTTTGTTTTCTCGTTTTGGATGATTTTATTATAATCGTGTATTGTGTATCAATCGTAAGATTTTTGTTGTTTGAGAAATGAAAATAAAATAATTATAAAAAATTATATTTTTATAAAAAAAAACGGAGCCTGGGTAGAATAAGAGCAGAGGAGAACATGAGAGAAACTTCAGGAACAGAGCCAATAGTAAGTGAATAGTTTCTTCAAGAAATAACATTTGGTAATATAATACTTATAAGTACTTTTAAATATCACTTTAATATAGTCATTACAGATTACTACAGTCATTGGTTACCCACACAGCACTGTCTGGTGCCAGCCTGACACAAAATACAGCAGTTAACACACACAACTATTAACCATTTACTTATTATTTATTTATTATTTTAACACAGTCTCAACTATGCCTCCAGAAAAATCCTATGCTACCAAAGCGGTCTTCCACCTCCTCCTTTTCTAAAACAGAGCCACAACAATGTCATTACCTGGTAATCTCAAACTAACATTACAGCTTCACCAATGACAGATATAAAAACAGTGACATAATGTTAACGTTCATTGACTTTTATAACCTTACGTTAGGTCTTCAGTTCAGATTAAACAGATGCACTGCATGTTATCTCACTTCACACACACACACACACACACACACACACACACACACACACACACACACACACACACAGTAAAATCTACTGCCAACTCACACAAAATAAATAAGTTCATACACAACATACCATTTAACGCGGCAGTTGGTCTCCTTTTCTCCTTTTCTGTCCTTTTTGCCGCTTATAGATTGTTGTTGTTGATGCTGCTGTGTCTGGTCGTGCTTCCTGATAACGTCTGTACGTCTTACAACGTCTTCTCTGGCAAATTGCCGTTCGATTACTTTCCTCTGTGACCTGCCTGTGACCTCAGTGACATAATTTCAACACTTTTCTACTCGTACCCACAAACTTGAATTTGTGTTCACAGTGAGGACTTCGTAGTCATAGAAATTTCAGTTGTATTCACAAGACTTTGCACAGCTTTTAGATTCATACCCACAGAGGGTATGGGGGGAGTTTTACCTTAAATCCAAATCCAAAATCGCTGGAACGGTCCTGAAATAGATGACAGGATCTACAGCAGGATAAGATATAACTACAGCACCTGTTTCTGTTTTGTCAGTCAAGCAAACATGAGGGATTGAGATCATAACCTGACACCTATGTGGGTGTCAGGTTGAAATGGTTGGGGTAGCATGGCATGAGCAAGCAAGGCAGAGCTAAGTTTACTCCGTCTACATTGCTGAGACAGAAATCCACTGCATTATTATTAGACTCATCTCTATCTCTCTCTCTCTCTCTCTCTTTCCCTCTCTCTCTCTCTCTCTAGCTAGTAAATAACTGTTAAACATCAGTATCATTAAATGAATGGAATGGTGTGAATGTGCTATGGGACGTAGTGCTTTGAAGCAGCATGGCTGTCTTTTGGCTTCCACCCAGCTAAGCATATCAGAGCCAGGTGCATCCTTTGGGGCAGGCCTTCTGCTGGTCTTGCTCTTTTCCTGCTCCATACTGTTAAACCAGCATGCTTACTTAAACAAGAAAGGTGTTGGGGCAGCATATAAGGATGCCTAATTATTTGCAACCAGTCAAAGCAACAGCATATTTGAGCTTTTATTTCTTAAAGAAAAAACTAAAATATGGCAATACTGTTTTGCTGCACTACCCCACTACTTTGTGGGCACTTGTTAGCGTCATGTTACACTTCACATAATGTTTGACTCTGAAGAAGACGCAGTTGCGTCGAAACGTCAGTCTGTTTGCACCTTATTAAAAGCTCTGCAATTTATCAAGTGCTCCAGCCTCCTTTCAGTTGGGTTCAGTCATTTTTTGAAGTGGCCCACTTGATGTACTGTCTACACTTCACATAATCTTTTGATTTAGACAAGCCATGAAACATCATTTAAATATTTTAATTGGGGTCCTGGGGTGAGTGCCTGACTGACTCTAGATCTCACAGGTAGCCTTAAACCTCAGGGGGGAATTAATCCTTCTTGGCTGAGGCTTTTCCCAGGTAATCTGAATGGATCTCTGCAACCTCCATTGTAAAAGTGTCAGGACTGAGTGACATTACCCAGTCTGAGTTTCGGGCCTCTCCAGCACTAGGAGAGGAGATGCTTTGACAAGATGACCAAATTCACAGCAGGATGCAGGATACTTGTAGCCTGGTGTTGCCAGACCCGATTCGCAAAACGCGAATGGGTCTGGACACAGAGTGTACATTTCCTCTATTCCAGAGGGGCCGTATCAACGGCTGTCACTCAAAGTGCCCCGTCACGCAATTGGAAAGACGGAAAAGCAATCAAAGTAAACGAAACGTGTGGTGTAGGCTAACACAATACCACTGTAAACGTCCCAAAAAACTGCAGAGTGCAGAGTGTTGCCGTCTTTTGACAATGTCAGCTAGCCTGACCTGCTCCTCCATGAGAGCAACTAGCAGAGAAACAACAATAGCCACTGGGTTTTCACTGAATCTCATCTTTTTCCCAATCAATGGAGCCAGTTGGTAAATTAAACCTTTACCAAACCCCGTAGGAAGGACGGCAAACACATCCTTTTTTTTAATAAAAGCTTTCAGTGCAGCCGTTTGTTCTGCTTTTAAAGAAAATGTACATTCCAGTTCGTTCAACACATTTACCATCGCAGTTTCAAAATCAGTAGCCATGTTGGTTGTTTACGCAATGCATTTACTCTGCTCCTTGTCCCTTCTATTCTGATGACGTGCCTGCCCCAAAGCAATAAACGGTTTTTATTGGCCCAGTAAGCTTTAACCGATGCCAGAATGCACCTTAATGATTGCATGGCCAGACTGATCTGCGGCGTGAAATCGAATATGAGCTCGGTAGATCAGGATGGTTTCACCAGGCTAGGATACTTGAGTGACCTCTTGGGTCATTTCAGCTAAGTGGACATGACAAGAACTAAAAACAGTAAGTATTAATTTTCCAAATGGAACATAGATAAATCAAAGGAGATTTCACACAGACTTGACACTGTTGGGGGACTGAAATATGTGTGACATCAAAACCGTATCATGGTCTTATCATTTCATCTCTTCCTCTCAGTGTGGTACATACACACTCAACCCTGTCCCCCAACAAAAAAGATGAGATTTGCTAGAACTTAGGTAACAAATTACAGATGCATTTCTTAGTGACTTAGGATGATAGTTTGCTTCTTTGTTTGGTTTACAGATGCAGCCACTTCAAATTTCCATTTGGCCCATGGTAGAGCCCTGACCGATCCATAACAGGACCTGTCACCCCTTTGGCCTCCCATTGAACTGGACCCTCTTCAGTTTGCCTACCAGACAAATGTGAGAGGGAAATATACCATCATCTCCCTGTTTCATTGTGCCTAAGCTCAAATAGACAGGCCAGGTAGCACTGTGAGAGTTATATTCTTTGACTTCTTCAGTGAGTTCAATCCCCTGGGGAGGAGACAATGTCCTGGATCGTGGATATTCAACTGGTCAGCCACAGAATGTTAGACTGCAGGGCTGCATGTCTGACACTGGGGTGAGCAACATGGGGACCCCACAGACAAATGCCCTGCACCCTTTCTGTTCACCCTCTACCCCTTGGACATCAGCTACAACTGCAAGACCTGCCACCTATAAAAGTTCTCCAATGACTCTGCAATCGTAGGCTGCATCTTTGAGGGAAAAGGGGCAGAGTACAGGGATGCTGTGGACTCCTTCATTGAGAGGTGTGGGCTGAGCTGCAGCTGAACACCAAACACCAAGACTGAGGTGGACTTCAGTAAGCTGAAAACACCCCTTATACCTGTCGTTATTCAAGAGGTTAATGGGCAGTGACAACAAGTACCTGGGAAACAAGCTGGACCATGGAAGGAACACCGAGGCTGTGTACATTAAGGGCTAGAGCAAACTTTACTTTCTACGGAGGCTCTGGTCATTCAGTGTCTGCGGTGCAATGTTGAGGATGCTCTACCAGTCACTGGTAGTGAGGGCACTGGGGCAGGAGGGTGAGGGCAGTCAGTGCCAACAGACTAAACAAGCTCATCTGGAAGGCTGGTGCCTTCCACAATCAACAATGTGCAGGTCATGCACGAGCGCACCTTCGGCAGCAGACTGTTGCCACCATGATGCACAACAGAACACCACCGAAATCCTTCCTTTCAGTGGCTATCAGACTTGACAACACATCCGCCTCATGTTTTGGAATGGACAGCAGAGACATGGGATGCTGAAGAGGCTCTAGTCTCCATCTCAGTTGTTCTCTCTGAATTAATGTCTTTCATGGATAACATTGGTTTATTTTATCACTACAACGCGACTCCTTACAACTGATTTAGTGATATGATGGGACATTATGTGCAATAATGGGACATTAAGTGCAATATCATAGACATAATCATGAACATTCTGTATTGTGATTTTGATTTTATTTTTTATTTTATTTCTGTTATGCATACAAGCACATGCCTAACCCTCCTGGGTTCATAAGATGCCATTACAAAAACAATAACATTGCAGTGGACAATCAAAATATGTATTATGTCACTGTTTACTCTCTAAACAAAATACTTTGCTTTCTATCCCAGGACCGGCATCCCTCGTGTATGCAAAACATGTATAAAGTTCAGACCAAAGATTCACTACGAGACAAAACCGCTTTAGAATGTCGCTGAGAAAAGTTGCAACCTTATGAACTGCCCGGTCTGAGCTCAACTCAAACCAGCTGATGGTGTCACCTGCAAGTCAGCTGGTCAAACTGTTGGCAGCTGGTTTTAGAACGTAGAGTATGTCACCTGTTTCAACAGCCAATCAGCTTCTAGTAAAGTCTGATAGTCAAGTCAAAATTACCCCAGATGGTGTGTCTGCTTACTGCGGCAGGTGCTCTGTACCCAGGTCCGGTGGGTTGCTATTTTGATGAATACAGTCCATCTGATGCTTGTTTTGTTTCTGTTTTTGGCTGTTTCATCACTACTACCAATGCAACTGTAGGTGGTATCCCACTATCACTCATTCATATTTTAAGAAGCTACAAATTATATTCAGCCACAAAATGAGCCTGAAAAGCTGGAAATCAGAATGTAAGTACAGAGAGTTGTTGCATAGAGATGATTCACCGTCTCATCTTGTTGCATTGGTGTGAACTGGCAGGTTTTTAGAACGTTGCAGAATGGCACGTCGCAAGTAATTGCTTGTTTCAGCTCATCTCATTGCATATCTCTAGTCTGAACTAAGCTTTACACAACAAACAAATTTGTCCTCCACTGGAGTGGGATTAAACTTCCCAGTCTCTAATGATATTGGTACCAATTCTGATGATCTTTGTCTTATGTTTAAATTAGACTTCAGAAAGGTTCCACACTGTAGCTATTCTTTATGAGACAAGTTCATAATTTTAGTTTATACCATCAATCAACAGACCATTTTTCTCTAAACATGAGAAACATTTTACTCATAATCCCCTTCTTATTATGAAGTATTACCTGTTATGAAGAATAAATGACAAGTTGTTCAGATGAAATAAGAATTTCAACTCATTATCCCAGGGGTGACAGTGGGAGAAGTCCCAATCATATATTTTTTTGGTGAGTCTCTGATCTGACATCATCACAAGTCTATTCCAAAGCAGAAGCATTTGACATTTATGCCTGATGTTCGGAGGTTTTCATCCCATATCTCCTCTAATTGATAAAACTGAAGTCTATTTATGGACTCTCAAAAAGGACTGAATCGCTCTATGATGCACAGTGTTACGACTTGTATGTTATCGGAAACCCCAAACACCAGACGCACAGTCAGACACAGGATAGGCATGTGAATTAGCTGTGTGCTTGCGCGCGAGACCAGCGAAAGCACTAGAACACACATGAAGGCGGTGCCCATGTCTCACGGCCTCGCACAAGCGTACACACGTGAGCGTGGTGTACAGAGAGCCAGTTAGAGCTACAGACTACAATGAGGCTAAAAACAGAGTTCGAATGACGTTTTTCCAAACAAGTTTTTATGTCGGAGCTTCAGGACACTTGGATCACTACGGACAAGCAGTATGGAGATATTTTGTGGTTTCAATTGTGTGCCGTCAGCCTGCATTAGGTGGAGCTGTGTTGCTACCCCCTCTCCCCTGGGATGTGAGGACTCTAAAACTTCACCTGAGCCTCCCTCGGCATATGGGTGAGTAGATAATGGCTGAGTTTTCATTTTTGGGTGCACTATCCCTTTAAGTGTCGGTGAGAGGAGCGGAGAGGACCAGCAATGGTAACGTAACCTTGGCTTGTAACTATAATCTAATTACTATTACTAATTCATTTCTCCTATTTTTGAAATTATAACGCATTACATTACTCTGTTATTAAGCCTCTGCTCAGAAAATTGAATGGTCCTGAAACTGCAGTCCTGAAACTGCAGCCTCTGGTACTGCAGCTTCACCTTACTTCCACTTGTGTGCACAGGATGATGTCATAATGATATCATATAACACCCCTTGTGGGGAGGCACTGATGTGATTGGCTGTAAAGGAGTGAGACATCTGATTATCTGCAGACAATCCCCTCTTACGCTGAAAAAATGGGAAATAGCAGGTCTTTCAATTTACAAAAATGAAGTACATATAAGTAACACAATTAATTTATATTCCTCTTGTGAACATGATTTCATCAGTTAGACTCCAGGTGTTTATTGCTTATGTTGAATGCACACGATTATCTTGTGGTAACTGAATGTGATTGAATTGAGTACTAAAAATAAAATAACTGGCACATATTCAAAAAGGGTGCAATGACATGTCATTGGACCTCGGGTGACAGGAATGCACCAATGCCAAACACCAAGGACAACAGGAAGAGGTGTGGCACAGTTGCTGCCCGCGAAAGGAAGTTTCAAGTTTCTGCAGCCAGCCAGCCACACATCCCTCTCTACAGAGACTCAATTACTGAAAAAGTAAGTACATTGAATTGATTTATGGTCGTGTTAACTACATTGACATGGTGTATGCTATTGAAACAAATACAGCCGACTGTCCTTGAAGCAAGTTTCCGCCTTGCACAGCACGAGGGTGTTTATCTGAGTTTGTCTGACAAGGGTGAAATTTCTCAGCTCTCAGCTAGCTTGTAACGTTATGGCTTGTTAGCCATTTGGCATAGCACTGCAATACCTTACTGCCTTTCGGTTTAATCAAGAGCATTAAAAAAAGGAGTTGTCAGTTGGTGTTTTAAACACGGCACAGTCCGCCACAGAAAGAAAGGAGTGAGCGGCGCTGGCAAGAAAACACCATTAAACAGAGAATACACTATTTATCATTGTTTTAATGTACAAAGCAGAAATAAACACCCTTCTGATAAACTGCAGAAGAGAGACACTTTTTTTGTAATATAAGAGAAGCGAGCACACAATACGAGTCTGTGGCAAGACGCACTGAAGGAGGGTACCGGTTAAACACGTTATGGTGGCTCCCCTCCTCTTCCTCTTCCTCCTCCTCCTCCGTCAGCCACATTTAGCGGCTAACTGTTAGCTGCTCTCCCTCCGACCCTCTCAGTTCGGTAAGTTAGTGTTCAGTACTCCTCTACACCGAACCAGTTTTCTCCACCACGGGAGACACAGTCTGTGCTGAACGTTAATACATAGGCCCGTTTCCACCGCAGGAACTTCGGGGTAGATTTACGGGGCCGGGGCCGTTGGTGCGTGTCTCCACTGCAGGAACCACCCCCGAAGAACAGAGTTCCAGAACTTTTACAGGGGCTAAACAAGTCCCTGCTTCGGGGTAGGTACTCAGAACGGCCCCGAAAGACTCCTGGGTGGGGCTTGGGGGTTACTTGGTGCTGATTGGATTTACTCAAGGCGGGATGTGACGTTAACAGAAAGCAACAAAATAGCCGGCATTTTTAAAACTCAGCAGACGAGGGTTAGCTCGTTCATAGCTTCCACCGCCATGTAAACAAACTCAATGACCGGTCCTTGAGAAACATATTTTTTCCGGCGGATGTCTTAGTTACAACATGATTGAGCTAGCAAAGCAGTTTTGTGTTGCTATGTGTGGTATTTATTCAGTTTTGGGAAATCACGATGTCTAGAAAGCATCAGTAGTTGCAGCCGACAGGGACAGCTAACAGCAGCAGCAAAGCTAACATCAGGACGTCATTTGTTAAATGCCTCCTGTTGTCGGATACGACATGAAACTACTCCAGTTAGCTCAATCATGTTGTAACTAAGACATCCGCTGGAAAAAAAAAAATTCACGGGCCACTTTGTGAGTTTAGTGAGTTATTACAGACACCGCTAACAGCGTCCCTACTCTGCTACGTTGCTCCGGTCAAAATGGTCGCGTAACGATTACATCACATCCAGAGCCTGGTAACTTCACAGGAACCTTCCTCCTACTCGGCTCTCTCGGTGGAGACACGGCGGTTGAGAGGGCCGAGCGAGTGGACGTTCCTGTAGTAGTTCCTGTCCCCCAAATAGTACCAGGAACTTATTCAGTGGAAACAGGCCTCATGCTGCATGAGACCACAGCTGGTTATTTTTCTCAGCAAAAACGGTTTTTAACCCTATGGGCCTGAACGACGCACAGTACGTCAAAATTCACACATCTGTTCTTCTCTATGGATTTTCTCCGTGACCGTGTGTCATAGCGAGAATCCATGCATATCACATGAAACAGCGGGACCGTAGCTTTCCAACAAGACCAAGCACTTGTCAGTAGTCCAGTGTTTTCACAGCGGAAAAAAATTATAAATTTACACTAAAATAATGTATAACAAAGCTTTCATACAGCTTTGCACAGGCGTTGGATGGATTACTCGCGAATGCAGGCTCGCACAGAAATGCCACACATATCACAACACACCTTTGCGTACCCAGACAACTGAGGCCTAATTATGCATGCCTGACAGGGCAACAGGGCAGTAGTCACCAAATACATTGAGGGGGACATGCACCCCCAATGCCGTTCAGGTCAGGTCAAAGAGCAGCATGGAGCACAGAGAAGTGAGTCAAGATCATGTTGACAAGAAAACGTCCAGAATTCTTTTTTACTGCAAACAAAGAGACAAATATTATCTTGGAGGACATCATTGCACTTGGTTGACTATTTTTCTATTATCTTAGATGTAAATATTGCTTGTTTCTTTCAGATGAAACACATTTTTGACTTGTGAATGAGTCAATGGAATTTCGTGCAATAATGAAAAAATATTGGCAATCATGTCCGCCTGGCACAAACAACATGTTTTGGACAGCTGTGAAGTGACAGAATGTCCTAGCATCATGGTTCTTATATTGCCAGATTCCAGAGAGTCTCCCCTCTTCATATATGGCATAATATGTCTACTTCCAACTTGCTATGGTGACATAAATGTAAAAATGTAAGAATTTAGTAACACAGATTTATGTGGTGCTGTTTGTAAAGTGGCTCACGCTGAAAACAACATCAACATTTTGCCACATTTAGCTTCAAACAATGTTTAAAAAAGTGTAGTGATTTTTTTAACGTCACCTTTTACCACATTTACAGCAATATTTGTTAACTTAATAAAAATATATTAAATAGTTAAATCTAAATATTAAACGTGGCACCTAAATGTTATTTGTTAAATCTAAATATTAAATCTAAATCTAAATGCTAAATCTAAATCTAAATCTAAATGCTAAATCTAATTCTAAATCTAAATGTTAAATGTTAAATCTAAATGTTCTGGGTGAAACTAAATACTTAGCTAATATGCAAATTCAAATCGCCAGTCACCGGAAGTACCAAAATAAAAGCTCAAGATGGTCAGACTGTGTTTATAGAATCAAATAACGAATTAAAACCAACTTATCGGGGGAAATGAACACTTGAACATACATTAGCGTGATAATAACTATCTAAAATAACAAAAAACATGTTTGGAGAAAGTTTATTTGAAGTGTACTTTGAGTTGTTAGTGTCTCTTCGGAGGGAATCGCCTGGTTGTTTACAAATACTTCCGGGTAGAAAACCAGCAGAGTTTAGCGGTTAGCCCCGTTAGCGGTATCTGTAATAACTCAATAAATGGTTTGTGAGAAAAATATTTTTCGGCGGATGTCTTAGTTACAACATGATTGAGCAAGCAAAGCAGTTTTGTGGTGCTATGTGTGGTATTTATTCAGTTTTGGGAAATCACGATGTCTAGAAAGCATCAGTGGCTGCAGCTGACAGGGACAGCTAACAGCAGCGGCAAAGCTAATATCAGGACGTCATCTGTTAAAAGCCTCCCTTTGTCGGATACAACATGAAACTACTCCAGTTAGCTCAATCATGTTGTAACTAAGACATCCGCTGGAAAAAATATTTTTTTCGTGGACCGTTCACTGAGTTATTGAGTCATTACAGACACCGCTAACGGGGCTGACGGGGCTAATGGTTAGCCCAGCTAATTTACGATAACCATGTTATTAATTACAAACGTGCACACAGAAATAGTAATGTGTGTTCAATCATTGTGTTTATAGACTTAACAAACAACAGATTAGTCTAAACGGTGATATAGTGACGTGAAAAATGTGAGATATACACATAGCTAAACACTGCTGGTTTTCTACCCGGAAGGATTTGAGAACAACAAGGCGATTCCCTCCTAAGGGACACTAACAACTCAAAGTACACATCAAATAAACTTTCTCAAAACATGTTTTTTGTTGTTTTAGGTGGTTATTATCACGCTAGTGTATGTTCAAGCGTTCATTTCCCCCGATACGTTGGTTTTAACTCGTTACTTGATTCTATAAACATAGTCTGACCATCTTGAGCTTTTATTTTGGTACTACCCTAAAAAAGGCCTGGGGCCCAAAGTTAATGTCTGAGCTTTTATGACTGATAGTGTGCGCAATGCACGCGTGTGCGTGCAGAAATAAATGTTCTGAGTTCTCCTCATAACTTTTGTTAAGTCTCAACAGATCAACACGTTTAGATCACGTCTCTTTCTCAACTTTTCCTTATTAATTTAAAGGGCTCTATTCTTCACGTCTTTTCTTCTCACTTCTTCTCTCTCTAAATTCCACAAAACCACCTACTGTCTGACTAGCGCCGCCTAGTGACTGAAACTAACACAAAGCTGACATTATGACAGGAAACGACAAATGTACGGTGGCCGAGACCCGCCATCGCTGCAAATAAAAAAAAACGCTGCAAATGAAAAGAAACGCTGCGATGCAAATAAAAAAAGCAATGACGCAAATGAAAAAAGCAACGATGCAAACAAAAAAAAACGCTGCAAATAAAAAGAAACGCTGCGATGCAAATAAAAAAAGCAATGACGCTGTCATGGTTTTATTGTGACCAGTATTAGTGTTTTGTGTGTTGTTGCTTCTCTCTCTCTCCCCCTCTCTGCTCTCCCTCTGCAGAGCTGGATCTTGGCAGGGGGGCGGGGCTGAACTCGCAGGCTGAGCCTCATTCACCGCACCTGAGCCTCATCAGGCTGATTGACATGCAGCTTTTTAAGCCGGCTTCTTCCCCTGGTTCGTTGCCAGAAGATACCTTGTCTTGCACTGTGTCTCGCCACGCTTCTGCCCTGTTCTCCTGCCACGCGTTCAGTCTCGAGTTTTTTTTGCCTGTGATCCTGTTGTTCTTCCGACACGAGATCTTCCCTGAGTAAGGTGATTTTACGTTGTTACTTTGTTTTCTCAAGCTTCTCCCTGAATAAGGTGATTTTCTGTTGTTACTTTGTTTCCTCAAGTAGTCTCCCTGTAAAGGTGATTTTCTGTTGATACTTTGTTTTTTTCTTGTTATTAAATTTTTGAGCTTTAACTTTTTGTGTTTTGTTTCCAGCCAGCCGCCAGAGCCTTTTTCCCCATTGTGGTGATTTTCTGTTCTCTTTGTGTTGATACTTTTGTGCCCGAATAAACTTGTGCTCTTGTTCTCTGTACCCTGGGTCCTGGCCTTGCTTTTTGCCTCGCGGCACATAACAGACGCAAATGAAAAAAGCAACGATGCAAATAAAAAAAACACAACGGAAGTGAATTACCAGGGACTATTATTCCCGATGCACATGTTTTTGTTTTTTTTGTGAAAGAAGAAGAAGAAGAGAGAAAAGTAAGAAGAAGACGACAAATAAGAAGAAAAACGAAAGAAAAAGTAAGTGTGTTATATATGGTTAGGCCATTTAGCCCCAGGTTTGATATGAAGCTGAACTGGAGGATGCTGGTGTTCCTCCATCTGTATAGTATAGACGAATTCGGCGATCGATTTGTGTATGCCGCCATCTTGCGGCGGTGCCATTGCTGCGGTGACATGTGTCAGTCATCAATTCATTATCCTGTCATTGTGAACTGGCTCTCTACAATGACACCATCATTAATAGTAGGATTGATGAAGCCCACAGTAACAGATAAATTGATTCTGACAAGCATTCAGAACAGCTTCTCACTGAAAATACAAAAAAATTACCACCAAGATTTTGCATGTAGCCCTTAGCCCAAACCATATACATAATGCAATGCAATTTAAAGCAGGATGTCTGAAAATAGGGCCAGAGTTCAAGTGGTTAAGTCGGTTTAAAATTATTTTCAGATTGCCATTGTGTCCAATATTGTGCTGTATTACAGAAAATACTCCATAGTGATATTTAATAGTTAATGCCTGCTGCATCATCACTTTATTATTTTATCTGTTTGTAGTCATTTAATTAACTAAGCAAACCACTGAGTTCAAATTACTGATGCTAAATATTTTCTTTCATAGATCCTATATTTGCACAGCATACACACTCAAAGGCTTTATAGTGGCAAGTGTTGTCATTTGTGACCAGCCATGGAAAAACCAGGAACAAGTCTCCCGAGAGGCATTTTGAGTTATTTACAGATTCTGAAAGTTTCTAAGCTTTCCAACGATGTCTAACACATGGAAATCTGAAAATATTTGAAGAAGTTGTAGGCACTCCTTAAAGTACTTTAGTGAGAAAACCAGCTTGAACGATGCTGAATTCTCAGGTGCCAGGTAACATAATGCTGCTCATTTGCATTTCATTTAGATAAGCCCTACCCCCTACTGGTCTAGCTCTCAGTGACATCTGGTATCTGTTAGCCTGCAGGGCAGAAACTAACACATAACCAGGCTCCATTACCGGAGGGGAGAAAACACCACAGATAGCCGATAAATTACTATTCCACTGACGGACAATGAAACTTGGCACAATTCTTTCACATCTTAAGGCTTTTCCCGAGAAATCGGCAGAGTTTATACGGCAAATAAACAAATAAATAAGTTACTATTGGTCTTCTGATTCTGTCATATCACCAATATCCCCACTGTCACTACACACTGCTAGTGCTAATACAGCGATGCTATGACAGGCAGAAGCTCCGTAAGCAAAGCGGCTACGTAACAAGACAGTTGAAATACAAATTGAATAACGTGCTGACGAGACGGAAAATTAAATTGTGTATTGTTTTGTCACATGGTTTAACATTCGGCTTATACATGGTATACTGAGATACTGATATACTGAGAGTCAGCACAGGTGTGTGATTCACACATTATTCAAGCACATCATCAGGTTGGTGTGTTACTCAAATTAATAGCAGATGCTCACATTACCCTATATAAACCTCCCATTACAGCTTAGTTTCGATGTGCACATCATTTTCATTTTAAAATGACAGTACTGAACTAGATAATAACAATGTAAGGTATAGCCATGAAAAAACATGAAAAAACAGTTTGTAATCCCTGTATGTGACTTCGAGTGAACACAAACGTAACGTAGATAACTTGGACATTAATGAAAACTCACCCCATAAGAAACTGAAAAGTATTCCTGCAGACTTCATTGCCTCAGATGAAATACATGGTTCGGGGGTGCTTTCTCTTGGTGGATGTAGTCATCTCAGAAGTTACGGATCTTCTCCATTTCGCTGTCTTTATCCCCTTCAAATGTTACCGTAGATATAGCTTCTGATATCTTACGCTCCAGCTCCTCCGCTGTGAGGCCGAGGGATTCTTTGTCGTCTTCATCTTCGGCTAAGGTCAGCTGTAGATTAGGGATGTTCTCCAGTGTAATGTAGTGTTGTCACGATACCAAAATCTTTGTTTCGGTACCCATACCAATATGAATTTCGATACTTTTAGTTACTTTTCGGTACTTTTCCTAAGGAAAAGTCCTTTTGGCTACAATAAATAGACCAATAAATAGTGGAGGTGTAACGGTACCAAAAAATCATGGTTCGAAATAGGGCATTAACGACTTTGATTTTTTTCAGGTCGACTTATCTGTCAATAAAGTCGAGTCGACAAGTCATTTGATGACGTCATCACATTGACACAGCGGAGGAAAGTGAAGTATCTCCACACACCTGATGTGTGTCTGTGAAGGGCGGAACGTATGCGGGACGGACTCTGCGGACGTCCGCAAGCCCTGTGCGCGCAAAGCCCAAGGCCCGAACATACTCTGGCGTGTCCGTGAAAAATACATGCCGAGCAGTCACTGGTGCGCGGAGCGGAGGTCCGCGAGGACTCAAAGCGGACATCCTCAAGCCCTGTGCGTGCAAAGCTCAGATTTTACGACCATGCGGACTCCGCTGTGTGCACCAGTGACTGCTCGGCATGTGTTTTTTACATCGGGGGATTTTTCATGGACATTTTTACAGGAAACTACAACGCGGAAGTGCGCTCAACTATGAAAGCCCGAATGACTGCGGACATTCCTCGCAGAGTCTGTTCTGCTTATAATACGCTGAGTATGTTCACTTCGTCAAGGATAAAGTCTCAGCATAAGCACACAGAGAGAGAGAGAGGGAAAAAACAGACGACTTGTCGACTCCTCCCTGGGGGTTTTGACTTGTGCCACTGACTTTTCTGTTAATGCCCTAGTTCGAAAGTACCTCGGTACGGATATCACGGTTTGGTTGCTCAAATGTTTCACCAAGTTGGTGTTGTCTCGTGTTGTCTCCCTTTGCGAGGCAGACTTTCTCTTGTCTTTTTTCATGTGCACCAGCTGTGAATGTTGATACAGGTGTTGTCATACACACCACTTGTGCAATATGTGCTCCAGTAGGAACAAGAAAGGCGTTTTTGTGCATAAATGAGTAAAATACATTAACTAAATTAATGAATTGAATAAATTTCAAAGTACCGGTATTTTCCAAATGCAGTATAGTACAGTTTGGAATACTCTAGTACTGCGGTACTATTTTAGTACCGGTATACCATGCAACACTAGTGTAATGCAGTCGCTCTCGTCGATTTCGTCAGTTTTATCTTCTAGTTTGAGTTCAGAACCAGAAGTCAGATCGGCGTCGGCACAACTCTTAGCTCTTCTGCAATGCGTTTTTCCTGGTCCATCTTCATTCAATGATGAAAACACATGCAGCCTACTTAATATGCAGGAGCGGCTGGCTGCATAAGTAGCCATATGGTTCAGCTGATTGGCCGAGAAAAAAACAACAGCACGTGAATAGCCAAAGAAAGCCAATATGCAAATTTACTGTTGTATCGCCGCACCCCCAACTAGGATCAGAGCATTTCCTCTAAAACAACCCAATTCAAATACAAAGTTTATCGTTTTAATGCCACCAATACTGTTAATTGAAACATGGAGGGGCTTCTTCATGATTTCAACTGACACATTCTGCGAAAACCGAAAATCACTAATTTTTTTAAAAAAAAACAACAACGATTTTTCCTTTTTTTTTTCGATTTGTGTCGGGCGAGTTGTTGCTGGGTTTCTTGGGTGGACCACATTTTTCTCTTTGTTTGTGTTGGTGTTCAAGCCTGAAATCTGCATTTTTGTGACACTTTGAGTGTTCATATTTTGGCTGGAAAATATCAATTGTTTGTGTTGGGGTCAACACCTTAAGCTTGCCACGGAGGCACCAAAAATATTGGGAACATAAATTCAGGCTTCACACGGCAGCACCAAATATGTTGGGGTCAACACATTAGGTCTCACCAAGGGACACCAAATATGTAGGGATTTAATTGGCTATCGGAAATAATTAATAATAATTATTAATTATATTAAATAATGTGAATAAATTAACATTAAATCACCTTGTGGGGCACCATTCCTGTAAAGGGAAAAATGATAGCCAGTTAAAGATAACAGTCTCATAAGATAGGCTAAACTATTAATTTGGAGTTTGATTGATAATTAAATTAATGGCAACAACCAAAATTAATGGTAATGCCTGAAGGATTTCAGAGTTCCTGACGCAGCAGAGGATGACTATTCATTCACTCTTGTGCAACATTAAACAAACAGCAGGTATGATTCCAAAAAATTATATTTATTCACAAACTACCAAAGCAAACCAAAACACAAAAATAACTAACTAACTATATACAAGCTTAGTGTGTGTGTATATGTGTGTGTGTGTGTGTGTGTGTGAGAGAGAGAGAGAGAAGAGAAAGACAAAGGTGGGTGTGGGTGCCGTTTGGCCTACAAAACAAAATGGCTGACAACAGAGAACTACCAAAATGGCAGAATCAAGGCTGGCTTCAGGTCGGGGGAGGTGTTTGTCTGACCGTGTGGTCAGGACAAAGACAAAGGAAAAGAAGCAGGAATGTGATTGTAATTTGTGTTGCAACCGGTCTGGATTGGTACAGAGATTGTTTAGATGTGTGCAAGAATCTGTTTGTGAACAGTGTTCTGCCTCCCAGGCAGTTTGAAGTTTTAGGCGTTTTAGCGACCCCCTGTTTGGTAATGTGGTCAACTGTGGTATTGCAGCAGGAAGTTAGAAATTAGGGAAAAGGGAAGCAGGAAGTAGTTGTAGCACATGTTCCTGTCAGTCAATGGAGAGGTCAGCAGAAGATGGAGCTGTCCTCTCATCCGTAATCCGCAATCTGTTTGATTTGAGCCATAGAAAGCATTGTCTGTAAGTAAAATATATTATTTACATGGATATCTTTTAGTTTTGATGTATATTGACGGAAATGTTTATGTTGCTAGATTATTATCTAGATATTGGTTAGTTAACATTGCTTAGCATAGGATATGCTCATTGTACCATGCAACCAGGATATTTAAACCTGTAAACCCTTTTAACCTGTACTTTACTTTCTAGTATAATTAATGTAAATTTGGTTTAATATTCATGCTTTAGTATTTGTATAAGAAATTCATTCGGGCATATTTCTGTTATTTCAGTTTTACACCTTGTCTGACAACAAGAGTCTTCATTAAACTTGGAGCTTGAGACGCTACATCCTGACTCTCGCTTTGATCATTCAGGGAGTTTGGCTGGCTGTCTAATTTTGGTTATGCACACCATTAGAGGGCAGTACAAACAGTATTAGCAAACTAAACACTTAGCTTTGGCAAAGCCAACTAATCAATGACCTAACTGCAATCTATCACAACAATAACTCAGTAAACAGCATCAAAACACATACAACGAGTTAAACAGTCTTGCTTAGCCTGTAAAGTTGTGATAAATTATGCCCAGCTGTTACGTTACCGATCCTTGAGTGGATGGAAGAATGAGTCACTTGGTGGTGTGTAGCTTTGTGAGCCGACAGAAGAAGGATGGGAAGATGGTTCCAGGTGCAGTCTTTGTTGTGTTCTTTGTTCCAAAGGTGAAACTCTGAGGAAGCTGGTTGCTCAGGGTTTAATAGAGTTAGATGCTGGGTGCTAACTCACTTAGTTCCTTGTTGCTGGAAAGCTAGTTGCAAACCTTGTGTTTGCAAGAGAGTCTGTGATCAGTTTAGATTTTACCAAATGACAAAACATCTGTGGTCCTGTGAATCCCAACATTTGTTTCTTAATTGATTACAACTGAAAATATAGATCTGTTTTCAAATATTCCATTATAACTAAACCTTTATTTAAAACAAATGTAATTGTTGTTTAATGTTAGTCCATATATTTAAAGACCTGTTATTTCATTTGTAACTTTTCATATGTTTTGAATTTTCTTTCTTGCAGTGAATCTTTTTTTATACCTGAATTGCAGATTTGAGCTTTTTGTTCCTTTTCTACTTTGTTTGTGTGTCTCTCAGAGGCTGACTCTGACCCATGGACTTCCTCCATCTATTGATGACCTTATGGCAGAAGTGAAGAAACGGTGTGGACTCAGGGTTCAACGCTAAGGTTTTTTTTACACTTGCCCAGTCGGGCAAGTTGGTCAGAGATCTACTTGCCCAAAGTCAGTTTTTACTTGCCCTATAAAAATTGTTTAATTTAAGTGGCTATCAAATAACAAAGACTGGAGTTATTTTGTAATGTATGTAATCTTTATTCACACTGTATTTATTAATTAAAACAACATATGTCATGTGTTGTAGCTTAATTCCTACACAAAAATGACAGTGTCAGGGCAGCGGCAATCTTTGTCAGTCGTTCTCTCTCTATAATTTTGCGCCCTACTTGAGCCATGCCCACCTCTATTTATTTTTCCCCCCTCTCTCCAGTTGTGCTGTAGTAACACTGGGTTTAATATATTTTGCTTCCATCTCTCTGCCCTGCTCTACTCTACTTCAACGCTACTTAGCTCTCTCTCTACTCTACCAGTAGACTACCACATCCACCTGTTGCACAAAACGCATGCAGCAGTGTTTCCCCTAGGATGGAGTTGTAGCAGCAGAGGTGAAGCACACACATGAAAAATAATTTTCACATGCGTAAAACTTTTTTGTATGCTTGCAAAGCACAGCCTGCTGGGATGTTTCTATGTATACTGGCACCAGAAGGGCTCTTTAGGACTAAGTACATACAGTACATTTGCACACAGTAATGAGCAGGTGAAATGTCTGTCTAGCTCACATATGAGGTGTCTCCAGATTTAGGAAAATACAATTTTGTTGAACATAATAAAAGTAAAAAGTCACTTGACATGCTGCTGTGCCCTTTTTGAGTGCTGGAAGTTGTTATTTAAGTGACAACGCCTGAACGCAACACAACACAAGCTCAGCACCGAGTGCCGTGCTGCGCTGCTGTGCGAGCAGCGTGTTTTTCTGTGCGTAACAGCAGTCTGTTGATGGTTATTTACACACTTTCCATAACAATAACTTTGTCAGCTGACAAACTGCACCGGGCTCGGGTCAGGTTTAGTCAGGCCCGAGCTGCTCTAGTGTGCTCACCTGTGTGTGGTGGAACTCTGCCGTGCGCGATACAGAGAGCAGAGGAGATCTGTTAACGCGTGACCATGTAGAGACAGAAATGACACGATGACGTAACACCATAAATAGTATATTGTTCTGTTATTATATGAAGCGTCTGTTGCGCAAAATAATATGACTTTAGTTTATGAAGAGGTAAGACAGTGCAGCATGTAGAGAGGCTTCAGTGTTGATTGGCTTCACTTGTGCCATGTAACCAATCAATGGGGGCTGTGGGCAGGACATTGTTACACACTGTGCCTGTGACTTCAGGCAGAGAGACCGCTGCATCAGAGCCAAAGAAGCGCGTTTTAAAATACATTTATTTTATCAATTAGTTATTAACTTTTACTATTTTTAGCAACTTGCACGATAGGGCAAGTGAGTTGTTAGTTTACTTGCCCGACCTTGAGGCAATCGGGCAATCCTTATTGTTGAGCCCTGGGACTTGAGGGCAATTTTAGACTTCAGTTTCAGGATTCCTTGTTTGAAAATGAGTTCCTTAACCTTACCTCACTTTCAGAGGTAGAAGACAAAGGTACTTTTATAATCATTGATATGTCAAGGCCCACCACAATCCAACCCAGTCAGTCATTCCTCTGAAAATGACTCTGTCTCCAGATCAAATGGAACTGTGGATACAGATATACTAACCTCATGTGAATCTACAAGCTCACGGTCTTCTTGGCCTGCTGTTTTTCATATTCCCAAGTTCTACGATGCCGAATTAAAACTTCAGCAGGCAAATTTAGCTTACGCTCAAAGTGGCACTGCACTTTTTCCAGATCCTAAGTTGAAATCAACCATCCTCAGTGGTTTAGTAGTGGTTTGTGACGTACAAAGTCTATGTCACTGATAAGGAGATGGAACAGGTAGCCCAGAGTCACATCAAGACACATCCATGTTTAACTGAGATTGGGTCCTGCACTGTATATGGTGGATGGAAACCAGTTTATAATATAAACTGTCTAACTACCGAACACACCTGAGAAAACTTGGATGCCCAGAAGTGACTGTGAACTCATTAAAAAACAAACATGCAGGAAAGCGCTTTGCAGCCTTCGGTATCAAAATGGCAAAGAGAGCAGAAGTGAATTTTTGCCATACATACCCAGCCACAGAAACTGAGGTAAGTCTTGAGGCAATGCAGAAAGATCTACTCTTGGATGTAAAGAAGAAGTTGAAGTTGTAAAGTTGTAAAACTCAAGATGGAAAAGACCTTTGCACTCAGAAGACATGACGTTTTACGTGATGCACCAATGGTGGAGGATTTCATGGCAAGGTGGCCTGCTCTTTTTGAAGTCAGTGAGGTAAGGCTTATCTTATGCTGGATTTTTCATTTTGGATTTGCTGTTGATAAAAGGAAAATCTTGACTACACTGGCAAACTGCAAATAAACCTCACTGTATATTATTAATCTGTGCTTTCTCTCTCTATATATATATATACAATAAATCCACATAATGCCTCCATACTTTGTTCTAAAGTAATCAAAGTGTTGACAGGCCAGTTTTGTTTTTTTGGTTGTTTTTTTTTTTTAAATGCCACTGCCACTATGTTTGTAGCCTTTATGTTTATTGTGGCCTGTAGCTCCTCAGCGTTCACATATGCATGGTTGCATGCACACCTATTCAAGCCAAAGAGGTAAAAGTCCCAACCTTTGGCTCATGGAAGGGGGCTGAGAGAGAAGTGTGTCTGGGATAGAGCACTCTGAGTCCCTCCCTTTCACTTGTAGTCTTGCAGACAACCAGGACCACCAACAGCAAGACAAGACTTAAGTTGGACCTCCAGGGCACTTCATTGTTTGAAGAGATGTACATGTGACTGAGTATACATGAATGCTGAGGAGCTACAGTAAACAGTAAGGCTAAAAACGTAGTGTCAGTGACGTTTTTCAGAAAACGAAAATAAAAAGGACATTTGGATTACTTTGGATGAGCAGTATGGAGGCATTTTATGGATTCATTATGTACTTTTTGACATTTGAATGCTGATCAAAGTTAGCTTCAATTGATTGGGAGATGACTGTAATGCCCTCTTCCTGTGAAACTCCGGTTGTGTTCTGTGGACTACAAAACTTGACCTGAACATCCACCGGCATAAGGTGGAAAAGTGAATTTTGGGTGAACTATCTCTTTAAAGTTAAGCAGAAGGGCTCAATTAAGGCATTAAATATGATTTTTTTTTTTCTTTCACTGTGATGCTATAGATGCTGGATGAGAGTGTGTCATTAAGGGAGTCTGCATCTACATTAGTGAAGATCCAGAAAACCTAATACGGAAATATGTGGTATATACATGGATCAGTGCTTACTTTGCCCCCCACCCCCCTTATCTTCCATTCTTTGTTTGGTCTCCTACTTGGTCACTTAGGCTGTAATGATTGATCAATAGAAAATGCATTGATTATTATTTTGATGATCTATTTAAACATTTATGTTTCACAACATTGTAAAAGCAATGGTGTTTCTTGGGTGCTGGTTAAACTAAGAACTTGACAAATTTGTGACATGACTGTAGACTGTCTATTTGTGGTAGATATTTATCATTATTTTCAATAACTAACCCTTTTCAAGACTTATTTTTGGAAAACGGCTTAAAACTTAGTTTAAATTCATCTTACTGGCTTTTTACTGCACATCACTTACAGTGCTTGCTTATTGTTTGGCAATACTGTCTATCATTTCATATTTTATGTATTGCTTATTGTCACATCATGCTCTTTACATTGTGTTTTTAATTGTGGGAACACACTACTCGGGTAGGGTAAAAATGGGTCCCATTTTTATAGTCTTTGGGATGACCCAGCCGGGGATCAAACCCACAACCTCCCAGTCACAGGGTGGACACTCTACCACTAGGCCACTGAGCTGGTATGGAAGTAGATGGCGGTAAATTTTCTAACAAAGTAACCACTCTGAAGAACAGGCTCTTTCAGTGAAAAAGAGCCTTCACTGAAATGATCTGAGGTCTTGTCCATGTACCATTTGACTGTTTTCCTTTTTTCCAGCAAGTTAATTGTTGATAGACATTGTCTTTTATCAATCCCTTATAAAAAACTGTTTAAAATGGGGTTTGTAACCATTTTTTCTGTTCTGCATAGGGTTGCACAGTATACGGATACTAGAAAAGTACCGTGGTACTATGCTACGGTACGGTACTATCATGTGAGGTCAGGTCCATGACTCAATTTTTGTTGTTGTTTATCACTGTAAATGAGAAGACTTTTGAATTGTCCACAAAGGCATTTTGTCATTGCTGTACCATTTGAATGATTTTTCATTTCTACCTGCAAGGTCATTGTTGTAAGTTCACATTCTATTTTAGGAATCTCTTGCAAAAAAAGTGTTTTCAAGCACTGCACTTTTGCTGTATTCCGTAACGTTTAAAGATTTAATACAAGAAAATTTTGGTATGGAACTCTGACTACTTTTTTTGGTCACTGCAAATTAGTTTACATTTATGATTGTGTAATTGCACACACTTAAACTTTAGAAACAGTGTTTAATATATTTGGATAGGGTTAACTTAACTTTTTTGTAACAGGCCGTAAACATGTTTAGTTTCTGCCGTAAAGTTGGACATTTTCACAGGAGGATCTATGGGGATTGATTCTGTTTTGGAGCCAGCCTCAAGTGGCCATTAGAGGAACTGCAGTGTTTGACACTTCCGTCTAGGCTTAATTTTTCAGCCTTGGATGTTGCTCCTTGGTCATCAGAGACTGTGTTATGTTGACTATGGTCTGTATAGAGGATTTGAGCAGCAAGTATTCAAGAAAATGTTCTTTCCCAATAGGAATGGGTGATAAAACAATCTTGAGAGGGGATCATCAGTCCGCTGCCTCTCTTCTCTACCTCTGCTCTGTTCTGCTGCCCGTTTGCAAGAGGGAAGGATTATGGTCCACAAAGAATGGACATCAGCATAGAGCATTGCTGACGAAATAAAACAGACTTAAGAACATAGTTTACTGCCATCACCTTTGGCAATGGTCATCATTTATATGTGAAACAAAAAGGAGACAGTATGATCAATTTATCAAACACCGGTTGAACAGGCAGAACCCAAACCTCCAGAAATGTGATATCATTGGCCACTTTGCCCACTGTAAGTTGTTAATCCACACCTTGGCTCTTGTTTTATATAGTCATGAAGCTTTTTATGCTAAAATGCTGAAAGTGTACTTGTGTTATTCTCTAAAGCTGAGAACAGTGTGGACAAAAAAGCTACCACCACATCAATTATATGGTAGCAGTTTGGATATCTCAGAGGTGACAAAGCTCAGATGAAGACACAGAACCAAGATGGGAAACACATCAAATCAGTCGTTCCAGATGAAACTGAGGTTCCTTCAATTTTGGACGATCACTAGTTCTGTTTATTGTATTCTGCTGTGTTAAATAAACTAGGCTATATTCTAAAATCTAACAAATGAACCCTCTGGATTTCTCAGGCTTTAGTTATTATCAAGATACTCTTCAGACTCAAATCAGAAAAGCACTCAGTAGAGTGCAGATTTCTGCGAGAGGGCAAGCTAATTGTGGTTACTCTAATCCTCGTCTTTTTTTACATCACCTGTCATTGTTAACACTGGAGTTTTCAAGCTACATGTGGAAGAGGCGGATTTTTAACCACTATCTCACAAGCCACAATATGAATTAAAGCTGCAAGCAGCTGTGATCGGGCCCTCACTCCCCCATGCAACTGCGGGGCCTGTGGCGTGAAGTGAGAAGGGAGAAAAAAACCTGTCAGGAGCGAATGGAAAGTTTAAATCAAAATGGCCGACTTCCTGTTTGGAGTAGACCATTGGTGCCAGAGACTTTTTTGTGCGTCTGGGTGACATACACATATGTACCAATTTTCATCTTCCTACTCCTAAATAAAAAAACCCTATGGGAAGGGTTTTTTGAAAATTTCAAGGGGGCGCTATAGAGGCATTTTGTCCCCCCCATGGATGACGCCCCTATTGGATGCAAGAGCTCGCCATTCTTGATCTGTGTATCAATTTTCATAAGGATATGAGATTGCTGAAGCCATCAAAAAGCCAAATGTATTTAGTGGCGAGAGATCGATAGTCGCCACGCCGCCACAAGGACACCATTAGACGTAGCTACACAGCATTCATAAGGTAGCTTCACCAACTTGTTCTGCATGTATTAGAAGTGGAATGAAGTTGATGCGGTCAAGTTTGTGTCATCAGTACATGTTAAAGTAAAAACTGGTCACTTCCTGTTACCACTGGGGGGTGCTATGAGTAAGGTGGGATATTAATATATCTGGCCGTTCAGGGCGGAGCCATCATTATGTCCAGCAAGTTTGAAGCTGCTGAGATCAAGTATGTAGGCGTGAGGTCCATTCGAAATTCAATGGCGAGAAAACGAAAAGTCACCAAAATTTGTCATGCCCTAGCGGCCACGCCCCTTGACATAGAGATAAGCTTTTAATCATGTTTGATCAGCATGTTCTCAGGGTGATCTGTACCAAATGTGAAGTCGATCGGACGAAATCCCTAGGAGAAGTACATGCAGAGCACTACTTTTGATAAGCAAAAAAAATTTATTCAATTGGATGAAATCCCTAAGACAAGGTCATTAAAATACAACATGTGGAAATCACGCCAAAATGACAAGTCAAAAATGTCAAAATTTCAAATCAAAATGGCCGACTTCCTGTTGGGTTTACGGCATGGGTCCAAGAGGATTTTTTGTGCCTCTTGGCATGTTCTATGAGCCCACCAATTTTCATGTGTGTAGGTGAAACTCACAGACGGGGCTCGAGGCACGAAATTATCTAGGGGGTGCTATGTTGCCATTTGGCCCCGCCCACATACAACACTGCCGAAATATCAAATTTTTTGCCAGACCGAACATGTGTGCCAAATTTGGTGAGTTTTTGAATTTGGGAAAGGGACCAAATTGGGGATTAAAGGTTCATAAGAATAATAATAAATAATAATAATAAACAGTGCAATTATAATAGGGTCCTCACAGACAACTTTGTCGTCGTTTGGGCCCTAATAAATAATAATAATAAACAGCGTGATTACAATAGGGTCCTCACGGAAGACTTCGTCGTCGCTCGGGCCCTAATTAAAGCTGCAAGCAGCTGTGATCGGGCCCTCGCTCCCCCATGCAACCATGGGGGCCTGAGGGACGTGGGGGCTATGGCGCAAAGCGAGAAGGGAGAAAAAACCTGTCAGGAGCGAAAAAATGCAATGTTTCGTTCATCCACCAGGTGGCGCTACAAGCGTAACCAGATGTGGCCAGGTGCATTCAGGGGTGGACCCTCATCACACATGTTAAGTTTCAAGCAAATCGGACAATGCATGAAGGATTTATACCAAGTTGATATTCAGTGGCGAAGGATGAAAAGTCGCCACTGCCGCGGCGGCAGCCTGCAACGTGACAGGACACATGTGTCACTGTGGAGATTCATCCACTTGATGGTCATGTGGCCACAAAATGTAGTTTGTGTTTGTCAGTCTAAAAGATGACATTTCCTGTTTCCACAAGGGGGCGCCATGAGCGAGACTGCCTACGAGCATATGGAGGCGTTGAGGGCGGGGCTCTTATCATGTACAGAAATTTTGAAGCATTTTGGATAAATTATGTGGGAGAGAGCTGCTTGAATATGCACGGCGATGGATCAAAAATGGCAGCGCCATAGCAGCCACGCCCTTTGACCTATAGACAAGCAGAGCACAACTTTTGATAAGCATGGTGTCTGGATGATCTGTAAAAAAAATTATGTCAATTGGATGAAATCCCTAAGACAAGGTCATTAAAATACAATGTGTGGAAATCGCGCCAAAATGACAAGTAAAAAATGTCAAAAATTCAAATCAAAATGGCCGACTTCCTGTTGGGTTTATGGCATGGGTCCAAGAGGATTTTTTGTGCCTCTTGGCATGTTCTATTAGCCCACCCATTTTCATGCGTGTAGGTGAAAACTCACAGGTGGGGCTCGAGGCACGAAATTTTCTAGGGGGCGCTATGTCGCCATTTGGCCCCCACACTGCCAAAATATCAAATTTTTTGCCAGACTGAATGCGTGTGCCAAATTTGGTGAGTTTTTGAATTTGGAAAAAGGACCCAATTGGGGATTGAAGGTTCGTAAGAATAATAATAATAATTAAAGCTGCAAGCAGTGATGAATGTGCTCTCACACCTTCACGCAACTTGAGGGGGCTGGCATGACGCCTTCTGACGCGTCAGTTTATTTCTGTCAAAGTTAGACATTGCATACAGGAGTGACTTGGCATATCCTTGATACAGTGCTGGAATGACATATTTCACATTTTGTATCATTTCCTCTTTCCACTAGAGGGAGTTGGAGAGCGCACCAATTATAAATATGCACCACATCATTAAACTTTCAGATAAATCAAAAGATAAGTGTTTGATGAGACCTACTTCCTGTCACCACTAGGTGGCACTATGAGTATCAGGAAATATGGTCATATAAATGTTTTCAGGGCAGGACTAATATGATTCATCTAAAGTTTGATGGAGATCAGACCATTTACACCAATGTTATAGCAATTTCCTGTTTCATGTTTCCTCTGCAGCATGCGTAGACACTAATGATATGTCATGTTTGTGTACATCAAATATAGACCACAGCACTGAAATTTCAGGTTAATCCAAAGATAAGTGTCTGATAAGAAGTATTTCCTTTCGCCACTAGGTGGCGCTATGACTATCACTGTATATTGTTATATAAATGTGTTCAGGGTGGGACTAATATGAATCATGTGAAGTTTGGTGGACATCGGACCATTTACTCCAAAGTTAGAGCAATTTCCTGTTTCATGGCGAGAAATCAAAATTAAACCCTCTGCAGCACGCGTATACACTAATGACATGTCATGTTTATGTACATGAAATATAGACCACAGCATTGAAATTTCAGGTAAATCCAAAGTGTCTGATAAAAAGTACTCCCTTTCGCCACTAGGTGGTGCTATGACTATCAGCGTATATTGTTATATAAATGTGTTCAGGGTGGGACTAATATGAATCATGTGAAGTTTGGTGGACATCGGACCATTTACTTCAAAGTTAGAGCAATTTCCTGTTTCATGGCGAGACATCAAAATTAAACCCTCTGCAGCACGCGTATACACTAATGACATGTCATGTTTGTGTACATGAAATATAGACCACAGCATTGAAATTTCAGGTTAATCCAAAGATAAGTGTCTGATAAGAAGTACTTACTTTCACCACTACATGGCGCTATGACTATTACTGTATACTGTTATATAAATGTGTTCAGGCTGGGACTAATATGAATCGTGAAGTTTGGTGGACATCGGACCATTTACTCCAAAGTTAGAGCAATTTCCTGTTTCATGGCGAGACATCAAAATTAAACCCTCTGTAGCACGCATATACACTAATGACATATCATGTTTGTGTACATGAAATATAGACCACAGCATTGAAATTTCAGGTTAATCCAAAGATAAGTGTCCGATAAGAAGTACTTACTTTCACCACTACATGGCGCTATGACTATTACTGTATACTGTTATATAAATGTGTTCAGGCTGGGACTAATATGAATCGTGAAGTTTGGTGGACATCGGACCATTTACTCCAGAGTTAGAGCAATTTCCTGTTTCATGGCGAGACATCAAAATTAAACCCTCTGCAGCACGCGTATACACTAATGACATGTCATGTTTGTGTACATGAAATATAGACCACAGCATTGAAATTTCAGGTTAATCCAAAGATAAGTGTCTGATAAGAAGTACTTACTTTCACCACTACATGGCGCTATGACTATTACTGTATACTGTTATATAAATGTGTTCAGGCTGGGACTAATATGAATCGTGAAGTTTGGTGGACATCGGACCATTTACTCCAAAGTTAGAGCAATTTCCTGTTTCATGGCGAGACATCAAAATTAAACCCTCTGTAGCACGCATATACACTAATGACATATCATGTTTGTGTACATGAAATATAGACCACAGCATTGAAATTTCAGGTTAATCCAAAGATAAGTGTCCGATAAGAAGTACTTACTTTCACCACTACATGGCGCTATGACTATTACTGTATACTGTTATATAAATGTGTTCAGGCTGGGACTAATATGAATCGTGAAGTTTGGTGGACATCGGACCATTTACTCCAGAGTTAGAGCAATTTCCTGTTTCATGGCGAGACATCAAAATTAAACCCTCTGTAGCACGCATATACACTAATGACATGTCATGTTTGTGTACATGAAATATAGACCACAGCATTGAAATTTCAGGTTAATCCAAAGATAAGTGTCTGATAAGAAGTACTTACTTTCACCACTACATGGCGCTATGACTATTTCTGTATACTGTTATATAAATGTGATCAGGCTGGGACTAATATGAATCATGTGAAGTTTGGTGGACATCAGACCATTTACTTCAAAGTTAGAGCAATTTCCTGTTTCATGGCAAGACATCAAAATTAAACCCTCTGCAGCACGCGTATATACTAATGACATGTCATGTTTGTGTACATGAAATATAGACCACAGCATTGAAATTTCAGGTTCATCCAAAGATAAGTGTTTTATGGCGAGACCTCGAAATTCAACACACCACAGCGGGCACGCCATTCAACATTTGGCTGATCCTGTAATAACTTTTGGTCACAACGTAGTCAGGCTCACATAAACCAAGTTTGGAGCAAATCTGATTAATACGGAAGAGGATTAGGGCCACTGTTGAAAAAAAAGTGAGTTCTGACTTTAATCTCAGAATTCTGACTTTTTTCTCAGAATTCTGACTTTAAACTCAGAATTCCGACTTTAAAATTAGAAGTATGGGTGTCTGTAGGGAGCCAACTTCGGTGGCGCACTAGAGTGGAGGAGAGGCGAGGAGAGCCACGCGCGGACCGAAAATGTCGGACCTCAGTGAGTTTTTGCGTGTTCGAGGGGTCCCCGAGGAAGCCATTTCATTCATGGAAGAGCAGAAGGTGAGTGAAGAAGATATGTGTTGTTTTGGTGCTTGGTGTTTGGTGTTTGTAAAATGAAGAAATAGCTGCAGATATGAAGGATGTCAGAAGCTGGTAAACTCATAGCATGTTTGTTAGCTTAAATAGTTGGGCTACCGGACAATATCCATGAGTCCATCCCGATTTTTGCCGCTTTTGTGGCAGCAACTACCGAGTGAGAGGTATGGAGCCACAGTTAACGTTACACCGGTCTACACCGGGCAGTGGTTCTTTTCACCGGTCGATGCCGTCTGCGGCATCCCCTCTCACAGAACTATGTTACCGCAAGTAATTTAGCCATAGGCAGTTTTCCCTGATCGCCCCAAGAATACCAACCTCCTCAGCTGTCTGAAAGGGATTAGAACAGCAGGACAATGTTGGTAATGTAGGCTAACCTTGTAGCTACAATTCAAATAGCAGGCAGACAGAGAGCCTTTTATACTTTTTATTTACACTCCAAGTCCAGAATTGATCTACTGTGCAAATTATTTATAATATCAGAATCAACAAACATCCTGCTGTAGGCTACTGTAGCTACTGAAGAGCAGCAGCCTAGGTAAATTGGGCAGTGCTAACATTAGCTACATTAAGACATTGCAGCAGTAACAGAATGATTCAACCAAAGGAAAAGTTAACACAATAAACACAATTAGGACTTAGATCAAGCAACAAAAGGGAATGATCAGAAGACATTACATGACTTCATGATTATGTAAGTTCATGCGCAGGCATTGCACTCCCTAGGATAAATTAGCCTGTTAATTTGTTGTTTGAACAATAAACAGCACAATGCTTACAAGGGTTAGATGTATTTAAAGTGATTTAGCCATTTAGCTTAGCTCTATTCATCCCATTCTCTCAAGTCTGAGAGATGCTTAGTAGCACTAGTTTCACTTAAGTCAACACAAAGGCTTTTCCTACATGCATGGAAAGGGTCCAGAATACAGTAAACTAGATGATTGCAGGCAACATCTCTGGAATCTGTCTCACAGTCACAGCATGTAATATGCATATAATATGTACAAGTATCTCTTACAACCTCACTTAAAAAACAAAACAAAAAAACAGAACGATCACTTCAACATTTATGCATGTGCACATTGAAAAAAATCATTGTCTCTTATTTTATGTCCTCCTCTGTGCAGATCGACCAGGATGTCATCGTACTCATGGATGATGCAACTCTGGCAAATTACATTCCTTCCTACGGTGACCGAATTGCTGTCTTCAATTTCTGCAGAAGTAAAAAGTCCCTCCCCAAACGAAAGCAAGGGCTTTTGGAGAAACTTTGTGAGAAAATGAGAGTCAGAAAGGAAAGCACAAAGGAAGAGACATTACATGAAGACACAAGAACAACGGACAAAAAGAAGCTAAAAACTACACGAAATGTAGAGATAGGATGGATTCATGATGATGGTAATGGAGCCAAACAGGTGAGGACAAAACAGGGCGGTGGCATAGGAAGATACAGTTGCCAACTGATGCTGGATTAAAAGCTATTCTTGAAGAAGGACAGGAGCTTTTCTTTCCTGGTGGGATCTCTCCTAAAGGACCAGTGTCTGATTATCAGTTTGAGGTGTGGGATTTCAAACAGAACCGCCTCACCGATGAAACGTTGACACGTTGATCTATGAGGGTTTTCTCATGCCCACTAGTCCACCTAATCCAGAGGATGTGATAACAATCACCATACATCATACTAACACTTTACATGACATGATCACCGCTTTCTCTGATGCAGAGATATTGAACAAAGCAGTGAATGTGAAACGCATACTTCCAGACAACACTGAAGAGGCAGGAAGTGGATCTGGGGTCATGAGAGATGTTCTCAGCTGCTTCTGGCATGAATTCTACGAGCGCTGCACACTTGGTACAATAGTTAAAGTGCTCTTCATTCGGCATGATGTTGCTGCTGAAACATGGAAGGCAATTGGCAGAAGCCTTTTAAAAGGTTACCAAGACTGTCAGTATTTACCAAACAAACTCGCACTCGCCTTCCTTGAACAAGTGCTTTTTAACTGTGTGTACAGTGATCTGAAAGTGCATTTTCTACAGTTTGTAAGCAGGGAAGAACATGACATTTTGATGCAAGCAATGAGTGATTTCTCCACGGATGACTGCGATGTCCTTGTTGACATTCTTGACAGTTATGGATGCAGGAGCAGGATCACAGCTAAGACTCTCCCTACAATTCTTGATGAAATAGCACACAAAGAGCTTGTCCAAAAACCGATGTTCGTCATTGACTGCTGGAGAGAGATTACCCATCATCATCTCTACCTCAGTCCAGAGGCATTGATCGAGTTGTTAACTGACCTGCAACCAACCTCAAAAAAGGTCTGTCAGCTGCTGAAATTTGCAAATGATTTGATTCCAAAACAAAAGGAAGTGAAAAATCATCTGAAAAGATTCATCAGAGAGCTAGATGAAATTAAACTGCAGAAATTTCTGCAGTTCTGCACCAGATCTGATCTTGTAATAACAGACAGCATCTATGTGGAATTTGAAGAAATGACAGAGTTCAGCAGAAGACCAATTGGTCACACATGCGGAAAGATCCTACACATAGCTGAAAGCTATGACAACTTCCCGGATTTCTGTGCAGAATTTAATGCAGTTCTTGAAAGCAATGTCTGGGTAATGGATATTGTTTAGATTCCCACAACCATTACCAGAACAACCCTCAGGATTGCAGGAACTGAATTGCAAAGAAAGGAGACGAACAAATATTTTGGATCTTTAATACATGCACTTCAACATGCACTTCAGCACTGTCCCTAATAGAGAGATATATCCTCCAGCTATGCAGGAGAAAGTCCAGTTTTGGTTACAAAAACTTGTAGTTTTTTGTAGCCAAAACTTGTAGTTTTTTTTAGTTTTGCCCTTTAATCTGTATAGTGTTATTCATTACTTATGCATAAGCAAAATGTTCCATTGTATGCCATTGCTTTATTGAACTGAGTTCAGGTCTTTGGAAATTTGGATACTTTCTGGTGATTGCTAAAATGTCACCTCCAAACTCATTGAAAGAATGTCTGGAGAGTATTTAGTGTTCTGAAGTGTTTTTATTAAACACTGATGCTGTTCTAATGTTTCTCAGATGTCATATTGCCCTGATAACAGACATCTTGTTAACCAACAAATTTAATAATACACCAACCAGTTGAGTTATATATTGCCAAAATTAACTGTACATCTTTGCATTTTTTTTGTGATTTCATGTTGACTGAGTACTTCATCAGAGTCAAACTGGTTTCTCCCTCTGAACAGACCATGTCTTCTTCCTATCCTCTTTAAAGTTCAGATACTTGTTAATGTCTGGTTGCTATGTTCTAAAATAGAATAAGAATTTCTGAAGCAGTGTTTGCTTAAGTCATCCAACTTTGGCATTACATGTGAGAAAGAAAACTGAGTCAGTCTCTGAATGTTGGACACATTTATTATTAATTGTTATTGCATATGGACTATACCGTACGGTATAAAGTCTAATCATATTGGGTTCTTTTATTACACACCTTGTGGATAGTCATCCTTTTGACAAATTTTCATGTTCTTAGATGTAGGGTTGAACTTCATTCAACACCAGAAAGAATTTCCTTGTTACTGAAAGCAAGTCTGGAGTATATCTATGTGCCTGCCTGCCTTAAACTTAGCATCTGAATTCTACTCTGTTTATGGATGACCCATGAGATATTCTGTTATACCACAAACCCTTGCTGAATTGCCAGTGTTATCTGTTTCGTGTTCATGGTCTTTCACATTAGGTCACTGATGTTATAATAAAGAGGCTATATGAGACCATCTAAAACCAAGCATACCTTTCCTTCTTTTTCCATCAAAATGTAATAGTATGCTTTACATGTGGCATGGATTATGTAGGATGCTTTATGTAGGGACTGTTTTTAGCTCATGAGCATTGCTATAGCTAAGATGTCTTATAAAGGCTCTTTAACATTATAAATGTTACTTTTTGTAATACTGAAACATTAGTTTAAAAAGTAGAGTCGTTCTAGTTATATGCTTGTTGTAGACCCCCCTATATGGTTGAGGTTTAACCATGTTATTGGTATAACAAATACAAATCTTTATTATCGTAAAGTTTTATTGTAAATAAAATGTTACTTCTTCTACCACAGTTGTTTTTTTCAGATAACAGGGCTGTGACATTATGTGGCACCCTGGATTATGCATTGGTATTATTTATGTTATTAACTGGGCCACCCCCTTCATTTTTCTGATTATTATTTCATTGCTTGTGGAGACACTCACCTGATTTCGGGCTGGAGTAGTATAGTTGCTACTTTTTGCCAATAGATGGGAGTAGCCACCTGGTAGCGTGACTGTTGCGGTTTGCGTTGTTGTCATGGCTTTATTGGTACATTTTTGACAAGAAAACTTAATTGATTGTGTTTACACATAAAGTTTATTAAAATAGTCTATCTTGTATAAAGCACAAGAAAATAATCAAGAGAAGACAAGTACTTTCACATTATGTGACTGGGATAAACTTCACGTTTTTATTTAGATGTGTTCCATTTTTCAAATTATTTGCAGCATTTCCTCTCTAAACATGATGTACAGATCAGCTGCAGCAAGTGGATCTGCAGGAGCATCCCACCCATTCTCCTCCATCAGGAAACAACACAGTTCAAAAACGGTTCCACCACACGGAAACTCGCCTTTGGGAGTGCACTCTTCCATTCACACAGTGACCTCCTCCATGGAAACAGGTTTAAGTCTATCCTCAGCACTGTGCAGCTCTGGGAACGAATACATCACAAATGGCCGACCCGATGCCACGTCACCACTTGATCTTGGTCTGATTTTGTGTGAATTCCAGGTGCTGACAACTTCATCAAGTTCATCCTGCATAGAAAGAAGCACAGTACATACAGAAATGTGAAACACCGGGCACCTTCTCTCCTTCTCTCTCTCTCTCTGTCTCTGTCTCTGTCTCTCTTTCTGTCTCACTGTGTCATACGGATTACTGTTCATTTATCATGTTGATCTGTTCTGTACGACATCTATTGCATGTCTGTCCGTCCTGGAAGAGGGATCCCTCCTCAGTTGCTCTTCCTGAGCTTTCTACCATTTTTTTCCCCATTAAAGGGTTTTTTGGGGAGTTTTTCCTTATCCGCTGTGAGGGTCCAAAGCACAGAGGGATGTCATATGCTGTAAAGCCCTGTGAGGCAAATTATGATTTGTGATAATGGGCTTTATAAATAAAATTGATTGATTGATTGATTGAAATAGGTTTTGCTGTACTGACATCTTCTTAAGCGCCATGCTCTTCTCAGTTCTACACCTTGTGGATCAACCAGTTTGATGATGCGTCTTATGGTGTCTTGTGACACAACAAATCCTCGCTGAACTGCTCGAAGGTGTAGCCAGCGATAACCTTGCATCTGTCCATTGGTCATAACCTCATGTTGGACAAAAGCCAGCACTTCTTCCATGTCAGACTGGTTCTTCCTCCTCAACGGACCAAGTCTTCCACAAACTCTCTTTAAAGTTCTGACACTTATCACTGTCTGGTTGTAATGTGCTAAAATTGCAAGTATTTCCTTGTTACTGAAAGAAAGTCTGAAGTACAGTTTGATTAGGTCCTCCAAATCAGGAACTGCAGGCATTGTTGTGAAAAAGAAACATCAAGGGATCTATTGTTCTGCATCATCCATGAGTACGATGACATCCTGGTCGATCTGCACAGAGGAGGACATAAAATAAGAGAAACTGATTTTTTTCAATGTGCACATGCATAAATGTTGAAGTGATTGTTCTGTTTTTTTTTTTTTTGTTTTTTAAGTGAGGTTGTAAGAGATACTTGTACATATTACATGCATATTACATGCTGTGACTGTGAGACAGATTCCAGAGATGTTGCCTGCAATCATCTAGTTTACTGTATTCTGGACCCTTTCCATGCACGTAGGAAAAGCCTTTGTGTTGACTTAAGTGAAACTAGTGCTACTACTAAGCATCTCTCGGACTTGAGAGAATGGGATGAATAGAGCTAAGTTAAATGGCTAAATCACTTTAAATACATCTAACCCTTGTAAGCATTGTGCTGTTTATTGTTCAAACAACAAATTAACAGGCTAATTGATCCTAGGGAGCGCAATGCCTGCACATGAACTTACATAATCATGAAGTCATGTAATGTCTTCTGATCATTCCCTTTTGTTGCTTGATCTAAGTCCTAATTGTGTTTATTGTGTTAACTTTTCCTTTGGTTGAATCATTCTGTTACTGCTGCAATGTGTTAATGTAGCTAATGTTAGCACTGCCCAATTTACCTAGGCTGCTGCTCTTCAGTGTTACAGTAGCCTACAGCAGGATGTTTGTGATTCTGATATTATAAATAATTTGCACAGTAGATCAATTCTGGACTTGGAGTGTAAATAAAAAGTATAAAAAACTCTCTGTCTGCCTGCTATTTGAATTGTAGCTACAAGGTTAGCCTACATTACCAACATTGTCCTGCTGTTCTAATCCCTTTCAGACAGCTGAGGAGGTTGGTATTCTTGGGGCGATCAGGGAAAACTGCCTATGGCTAAATTACTTGCGGTAACATAGTTCTGTGAGAGGGGATGCCACAGACGGCATCGACCGGTGAAAAGAACCACTGCCCGGTGTAGACCGGTGTAACATTAACTGTGGCTCCATACCTCTCACTCGGTAGTTGCTGCCACAAAAGCGGGCAGCGAGCAGCATTCCTCACAGCAGCAGATCACAAAATTATTGTAACAAAATGACAAAAATTAGGATGGACTCATGGATATTGTCCAGTAGCCCAACCATTTAAGCTAACAAACATGCTACGAGTTTACCAGCTTCTGACATCCTTCATATCTGCAGCTATTTCTTCGTTTTACAAACACCAAACACCAAAACAACACATATCTTCTTCACTCACCTTCTGCTCTTCCATGAATGAAATGGCTTCCTCGGGGACCCCTCGAACACACAAAACTCACTGAGGTCCGACATTTTCGGTTCGTGCGTGGCTCTCCTCACCTCTCCTCCACTCTAGTGCGCCACCGAAGTTGGTTCCCTACAGGCACCCATACTTTTGACTTTAAAGTCAGAATTCTGACTTTAAGAGTTTAAAGTCAGAATTCTGACTTTAAGAGTTTAAAGTCAGAATTCTGACTTTAAACTCATAATTCTGAGATTAAAGTTGGAATTCTGAGATTAAAGTCAGAACTCACTTTTTTTTCCACAGTGGCCCTAATCCTCTTCCGTAGATTAAATTTGTAGGACAAGTTCGTTAAAATACAACACGTGTGAAATGACAAAGATGACCACAAAATTCAAAATGGCCGACTTCCTGTTGGGTTTAGGCAATGGGTCCAAGAGGCTTTTTTGTACATGATGGAGTGTTACAGGTGCCTACCAAGTTGCATACATGCAGGTCAAACCAGCTTTGGGGGCTGCTGAATTGAAATCTTCTAGGGGGCGCTGTTGAGCCATTTTGGTGCATCAAAGCACAAAAATCACATCAGACAACAGGACTTGAGACCTGTGATGTGTATGCCACGTTTGGTGAGTTTTCAAGCATCCCTTGTCCCTTCAAAACAACGTGTTTGATGGCGAATAAAGCGGCGCCATGGTGACAGCATTTGATGAAAACTTAAGAGCTTCATTTTTAATTATCATCAAGGTCTAAGGACTATTTTTCAGCAAATTTGAGGTGGGTCTGATTAACCTGTTAGAAGAGGGACTTCAAAGAATGAACAAAGTAACTTAATGTTGCCAGTAGGTGGCCCTATGACGGTGATCCAAAATTCCTCTGTAGATGTGTTCAGGGCTGGACTGTCATCATATGTGTGAAGTTTTGGCAAGATATTCCCACGTGGAGTCAGGTTACAGCAATGTTTATCATCACGGGGAAACATCAAAGTTCGCCACCAGGCCATGGCCACGCGCTTCGATGAAAACTCAAAGTTTCCACGATAAAGCGTCATCAACATCTTATGACTTTTTTGACCAAGCTTGAGATGGATCTGGTCAATGCTGTAGGAGATGTACATTAAAGTCTAAAACATGATATTTCCTGTTGCCAGTAGGGGGCGCTATATTTATTTCTAATTATTGACATGTAGATGTGTTCAGGATGGGACTGGCATCAATCCTGTGAAGTTTGGGCAAGATTGGACCATGTATGCTGGAGTTATAAACTACTTCCTGTTCTGAGATGTGTGCAAAGTTTCATGAGTTTTCGGGTATGTTAAGGCTCCCAAAAAGGCAATTCATTTGGAGGAATAATAATAATAATAATAATAAAAAATCCTTGCATTTCAATGGGGTCCTCGAACTGCTCGGACCCTAATAAATAATAATAATAATAAAAATAAATAGCGCGATTATAATAGGGTCCTCATGGACGACTTCGTCGTCGCTCTGGCCCTAATAATAATAAACAGCGAGATTATAATAGGGTCCTCACGGACAACTTCGTCGTCGCTCGGGCCCTAATAATAATAATAATAATAATAATAATAATAATAATAATAAACAGCGCGATTATAATAGGGTCCTCACGGACGACTTTGTTGTTGCTCGGGCCCTAATAATAATAAACAGGACGATTATAATAGGGTACTCACGGACGACTTCGTCGTCGCTCAGGCCCTAAATATTGTGATGAGATAAAATGATCAGGTAGTAGTAGATAATACAATACAATTAAAAGAGAAACTTAGTAGTGACTGAATCTCAAAATTTGTTTCCAGGTACTGTTTACAGTTTTAAAGATGTGTGGTTTTAGTGCAAATATAGAGTGAATATGGTCCTTTGATAATTATATAATCAAAATAATAATCATGCCACTTTTCACTGCAGTTACAATGTCTGTATCTGAACTTTCCACATCCATATATGATGTGCTTTCCACATCCATATGATGTGCAAGGCACCCTAGGTGCCATACCAAATTCAGCCTGTTACATGCATTGTCTGTTTTGAATATACACTTCTGTTTTCACAGGAAGTGAAGTTTGTATACAGTCTCTTTCAAAATAAATGCACTATGTCGGTATAACACTGCAAATTTACTTTTTTCCCCTTCAGCAACAAATGGATGTATTTATGTTAAGGCAACACGTATGTGGTTGGGTTTTGAAAAAGAAAAACAGTGTTTGGCTTTACAATCATACAGGAGGTGAACACCGGCCTCCCGGTGAAAGTTGTGGTCAGTGGACCCATCCACTACCCACCCTACTAGAGACTTTGCCTCCTTAACTTACTTTGTTGCGCACTGGCTGCGCATCATGCCAATATGAAAGGATGGGTTTCTTCATCTGTCTGATGGTGGAAGTCACTGCCCAAGCATCAGTATTCTGGTGGGCTGGTCCACTTTTATGTCTCTTTTGGGCCGGTTTAATGGAGAAAAAAATGTTTTGACAATTATTTTAATCTCAGATGAGGGAGATGAGGAGGATGGTGGACTCATTGAAACAGAGGTGGAACTTGAAAGCAGGACCTGTTCGTCCTGCAAAAACTGCCCCATCTGTGTCCACGTGATCCTTTCCCAGTACAACCTCCTCACTGATGCCTACCATGTCATTGGTATGGCATCCAAGTTTCTTTTGACTCTTTCGAGCACGCAGGTTGCCTGTAAAAGGAGTTTCTGAACTCTGAAATATGTCAAAAGTAGACTAAGAAGCTGTCTCTTGCAAGAGCACTTGGAGGCGTTTATGTTAATGAACACAGAAACTAGTGCACAGTTTAGGCAGTTGATGATGCTGTAGGTCAGATACTGTCTGGCATACTATCGGACCCAACAATAGAGAGACACTCTGTAAGGAACACAAATATATTTTTATTTCAAGTTCTGTATTAGGGTGATCAAGCCTGTTTATTTTGGATTTAAACTAATGGATTTTTACTCAGCATCCTGACACCAGAGAAGAATTGGTGACCAACCACTGGGTCACTTCAAAAATAGACCTTCACTCAACTGATAAGCTCTCAATAACCCCCACATCACCAGATGTGGCTGGAGAGTTTACGACATGTTACAAACTCTGGAAACGAACAAAGAGACAGACTCAGCCACATGGTCTGAAATGTGTTTCAAATGTAAATCACTGAATAAACTAAAGAGAAGAATGTAACTTTATTATTTAACATGTTGATGTTGTTGTTATCCAGGAAGAAGATTCAAGTTGAGATGCGACTCTGACAACATGACCCCCAGACGTCTGTGTGTATGTTAATGTGATAACACCCACCTTTCCCTGCAGTTTTCTTTTCCTTAGGAAGACAGACAGAAATGCGGATTCCAGGAACCAACATGTGTTATGTTCCACCTTTCTTTCTATTTCATTGCATACACATACACATGTATCTACATATATATATATATATATATGTATGATGTTATAACATGATCACCATGTATAACATTTAAATCTGAATTAGTAGTGTCTGTTGAACACTTATTTATAAGTTGGTCCTGTTGCAGACAATGGGCTTTTGGTACCATTCAAAAGCAGACAGGCCACGTTGGTAAATATGGAACCATTAGAAATGTTCCAAGCTTCTTTAATTATCTATCTATCTATCTATCTATCTATCTATCTATCTATCTATCTATCTATCTATCTATCTATCTATCTATCTATCTATCCAAGCTTCATTAATTATCTATCTAATTAAAGAAAATTAAACTTTAAATTAGCAAAGGTACAGGAGGGGAGGAGTGAAATGTCCCACCAGTGACAGTGAACTGCTCCTACTGGACATCAGCCTGAGACAGACAGCTGGCAAGGCCAATCACAGCACAGAGGCCAGAGCCTGCCTGCCAGTCTCTACCCCTTTGAACAACTATAAGATGAGAAGAGACTTTTGTGTTGAAGAGAAAAAAAGAAGAACTAGAAGAAGAACATGCTGGGCCCCATCCAGCGTGGCCCCACTGGGCAATTTGATTGCATCCTGAGCAGAACTGAACATGCTAATCTCACCATTGTTCACTGCTTCATCTGGTTCACTCTGGTCATTTATTCATTCATTAGCATCGCTGTATTCATTTCATTCCACTCATAGTTGCATTTACTCATTGTCTTGTCTGTTGTTAGTTGTTGGTCTTCTGTGTCAATAGTTTAGAATAAATGTTTGTCTATAAAGTTGTTGTTTTGATTTTCTGTAGGATTACATTCAGTCACTTTATGGGTGCAAAGATCCTGGCTATTTGAGCTCAATTTGAATTTATAATTCATAATTAGTAATTTCCCCAAAGTGCGTTAAACACTCTTGTCTGATCAACAAGCAGTGTGGTCTTATTAGTCTGACTATGAAATTATATTGCTGGATGATTAAAGTAGTTATGTTTAATAATTCTTATTAACATCACTTTTTCTTAATATTGAGTTAATCAAACCCTACAGTTTTCATGGTGAAAAACGTAGGCACCTGAATAAACTGTTTATAATCAAGCAAATCTTACATATGTAATGGTGGAGAATGCAACCCCTAAATGAATCATACCAATCAAACTTTAAATACAAAATGGTGGAGAATGTCAGTGAGCATTTATTTGATAAATGCTGCCATAGAATAAATTATAAATTATGTAACTATCAGTATTTCCTACATTTGTTTAAAATGATTTATTCTATATTATTTAAAATTTGATTTTAATATTATTGGTAGATTATTGTTTTCAACTTATACATTTTTGAGTTTCATAGATCCAGTGCGTTATTGAGCAGGCTTTTAGGCCTGCCCAAAGAATACTGGAGACAGAAATGATGAAAAACAGTTGAACAATCTAACTCCACAATTCAGTACTACACAGTTCTCAGTCCCGTCCTGTTTTCAGTAAGTATTTTCTAACATGTTCAATGTGTTTAGAAAGTAATCCTTGAATTTGGATTACCCAAACCTTTACTCAAAATGACCAGTTTTTAATGAAGCTCAGAGTAAGTTCAATCGGTAAGACATTCTCTGTACTCATCCTTTCACATTTCTCTCCATCCCACTCTCACTGCTCCCTCTAATCAGCTGATTATGGGTTTTCACTCCTCTAGTTATCAAACAAACCTTGCCATGATCTCTGTCAGACAATCAGGATGCCACTGCAAAATTTTAAATCTGCTCTCTTTTCTGCTGCCGTCAGCCATCATTTTAGGGAGAACTGTCGTGCCCTCCACCCCATTCACCTCCAGCCATCGTATCCAAAGTCCAAGGCAAGCTCAACAAAGGCTCATTCCTCTACTCATCCAGATCGTCAGCACTTCTTCATCTTCCTCTCATCTCATTTTCACCACCTCTACCACCACCAGCGTCTAGACCCCGGGAGGGGTATTCGACTATGGATTCATCACCCTCTTTAAATCATACCATCTCTATGGGGTCTAATCGCCAAAGACTATAGATTATTTGGGGGGGCTTTTTGCCTTTAATGGACAAGATAGAATGAAATGGGGTGAGAGAGTGGGGGTTGACAAGCAGCAAAGGGTTGCAAGCCGGAGTCGAGCCTGCGACCACTGCGGTGAGGCATCGCCTCTGTACATGGGGTGCTGGCACTATCCACTACACTACCGACGCCCTGACTTTCCACATTTTTATTCATAATGTTCACATGTTAATAAATATTCTTTCATCATAAAAACGAGTATTTACTTACTAAAGGCAGAAAGGATAAATAGGGAAAAGTATCTAAAACATGCTTTTTTCAACATCTTAATGCATCATATTTCATTGCAAGGGTGAAAATTTGTGCCTGACTTGGCTTCGGCACAATGTGCTCTCATGCGGTAGTAGGTATCAACTTTTGTAGTTCAGTGAACTAGGCTTTTTAACAAAAAAACAAAACAAACAACAAAAAAAAAAACACCAGGTGTTCTTTTGCTGTGCTCGCAGGCTTTTTAGAGGTTTCTTCTTAACAGCCATATGAAGCAATAAATAGACAAGTAAGAAAAAAAGGCTCGTGTGATTCTGCTCTCAATATTGTCTGACCTTAATATCTGATACATATTTTGGTGCTTTATTCAACAAACATGAGAAAATGTATGGAGGTGTGTATTGCATATAAAGGAGAAGCTACCCTAATGCACACAATTTCTATTCAAAGTTTTAAAAAATACAAATATAAAATGTAAACAATCCAAAAACAATTGTATCCAGTGCAAAATATATACTTCAAATATAGAGCTACAGTTGAGCACCTGGAGAGAGCAAATTTATTCTGGTCTTTTTTAATCCTTATAAACAGACATCTGTGTATCTATGCAGAAGATTTTGGTATCAGAAATGTTGTGGTTTCCATTTGTAGTCTGAGTAGTATTGACCAATCACGTTTGAGCTGCAGGTTAACAGTCTGTATGGAGAAGTGGAACACATTGCCCAGAATGTATTTATATGGGTTTTTTAATGTTTATTTGTAATTATATGCATATATTCATTGATAGAGATTAGCCAAAATGATCGACACATGGATGAGGAATTCTTGGCCTGGATATCTGGTGGCTACGCAGCATCACTCAAATATTGGACTTTGCCCCAGAGGCTTATCTTCCTCAGACCAGTAGCCTGTGGGTTCTAAAATGGGCCCTTTTTTGCAAGGTTTCAGTTCTTTCCAACATCTACAGTGTAATAATCGGGCAATAATTATTACGTGGAAAAATAATTTGTTTTAATTTCTGTCATTAAAAAAATATTTCGTTTTCTTTTTTTGTAATGGTAAAAATGAGCAAGAGAGAGAGAAATTCCCACAGACTCCCTTCAATGATGCTAACTGGCATGTCATTCAACACAATGTTGCTCACCTTCTTCATTGGGATGGGGAGGGGTAAAGTTTTGGGGAGACAGGGCTGCTCATAGACATATAATACGTAGACGCCACATTGAGCCCTGCATCGCCGCCATATTGGATGTGGCAAGCTGTGGAGACCGGGCAAAATGCCCCACTCGTGTGCTGCTTGGAAATGTATGAACCACTTCACGATATATACCAGATCCCAGGGAATTACCTTTCACAGATAAGACTGAACAATTACTTTTGATTGTATATGGCCATTATAACATCATTTTGGGAACAGAATTTGCCGATGTTGTGGATAATACTATGAAGTCTCGCGTGCAATACTGTGACTTCCCGCACGGTCAAACCAGACTCCAAACAATGAAAAAGTCAATCTTATTAAACAAAATTGCCCCGAAATAACTACTCTGATTATTGTCAGTTGCTTAGCTAACTTTTCTTATACTATGTAGGTTTCCTAAAGATAAAGAGCTGAGAAAGCAGTGGGAAGTATCTCTCAGAAGGGAAGAGTTTTCTGCTAGCCCGTCCTCCATGCTCTGCAGTGAGCATTTCAAACCCGAGGACTTTAACAGAACAGGTCGAATAGTCTGGCTCAGATCTCCAAGGGGTAGGTGTATCAATAGGCTGTAAGGATTAGATAAGTCAATGCCACACTATGCTGAAAATGTTTATTTATCCTTTCTGAATGTGAGGAATCAATTATGTATTTTGTATTACCCTGTGAGATAATTTAAATATTTTATCCTTCACTTTAGCCTGTGGTTACCAGAATGTCTCAGACCTCAAAGAAGGCTCAAGAGAGCCTGTCAGTGGACTGTTCACAGCTCGTCCAAGAGACTGAACCCCTGCCTGTGCCCAATGTTGTGAGTACTAGCTATGCCTCAAACAACTGTGAGCATCACGACCCAGGTTATATTCAAACCTCTTGTCACCCCCACCCCCTTCCACCACTTCCTACTCTCTGTCACTCTTTTCATACTCACGTACAAACATGCGCATACATTGAAACATGTTAGCTTTGAATGTGCATCCTTGACACACACACACACACACACACACACAGTGCTGGCAGTACAACTGAGGAGTGATGTGATTAAGAATGTGGGACAGTTGAAGGCACATTGTACCAGTGTTAATTTTGTCAACTAAAACTTAAACAAAAGCTTTTCGTTGACGACCCTTTATTCCATGACTAATTTCTGACAAGAACGTAAATTTAAATTTATTTAAATTTAAGTACTGACAACAAAAACTAAAACGAAATCTCTGTTCATTATGAAGTGACGAGTAAAAACGTGATGAAAAAGCTGACGCTGGCTGGATATATATGGATTATAACCATCCTCAATGCCTTGATTGTTTTCCTTTTTAACCAATTAATTATCTTAACTCAAATTCAAACTCTCAGTCTATCTTTCTGATTGGTTGACCTCCCCCCGCCCTCTGCGCGGTGGCGATGCACGTCCAGTTTTGCCACACAGAAGCCTTGGCTCCACAGCGGGAAGCTGGGAACAACAACACCTGTAAAACTCTGTAAAAGTACACCAAAGCATACATTTTCGTTTCCAAATATTTATTTGAAAACAAAACCATTCATACGGTCAGTAAAAAAACATTTTGTCAATAATTAAAAAAAAGAATGTAATCTCAACAGTGACCGCGCCAGCCCGTGGGACTGCGGCTGAACCGCACCCAATGTTCATTCATTCATTCAATCGCGTGTTGTGTGTGTGTGTGTGTGTGTGTGTGTGTGCGTGTGTGTGTGTGTGTGTGTGTTAGTATGTCAGAGAGGAGGAGTATCAATAAAAAAAAAAGTTTCCACTAATTATTTCGGTGTTTATTTCTTTTATTAAGTTGATTTTTTTTATTAAAATGCGTAATTTAGCCAATATTATTATAGACCAACAGTTAATTTAATTTATTATTGTAGAATGTATTAAGCAAATCACAACTTCCAACTGGAGACACAGCGCAGCATGCAAAAAAAACAAAAAAACATGAGACATTGGAGAGGTTGTCTGTCCTATTCTATAGTCTGTAATATTTTTTTTTATTTTATCATAACTTCTCGGAAATTACTCAAAAATCCATTTTTTGTGTGCTTCTGAGCACACGGGCTATAAACAATGAAGTTACTATGACCGTTGCGGCCCTTGGAGGGGTGCTGTAATCCTGGCGGCCCTAGTGTTAACAAACACTGAATTAAAATGGGCATATGATAAATGTGTTGGCTAGGTTTTGATGCCCTTGTAAGAAAATACTAAATTAAAATGGGCATAACAGTTATGATGTTATGATCTTCTTTTGATGTCTTAAAATGATTGGAGCTTTATTCTTGCAGGTTGTAAATCATTTGCTGTACAAAATATACAGAAAATAAACAAGAACCTGTGAAGGACATGATTATGTATTGCACTTTTTCTAACAAGCCTTAGACATTATCTGACGAAACTGTCAGATTACTTCAAAAGACTAAAATGAGACTAAAACTAAAACTGATTTCCACTGACTAATTTTTAACTAAAACAAAACAAAACTAAACTAAAAGACTAAAATGTAACTTTAACTAAATCCAGTCTTTGGTGAGTGACTAAGACTAAAATGAAATTAAACATCCTTGTCAAAATTAACACTGTTGTACTAGCAAAGGTGTGACTGACTGTGACTAAGTGATGTAGTCACCTGATGATCTGAGGGCCAGACTCAGTAAAGCTTTGGTTCGGGTGGAGAGTCTGGAAAGAGAATAGCGGAATGCAAAAGATAGAGAAAGGAGGGCAAAGAACACTGTCCATGGTGTTCTGGAGGATCTAAGGGTGAAGCAACTCATAAATGAAGAGCTGAAAGAGAGGCTGGATTTTATTCAGGTAAAATTAAAATACAAATTTGGAGAAAATTTTTAACTTGAGTGTATAATACTTTCCCATTTTGTTAAAACTTTCTAGTTATTTCAAGGGTGCTTACTAATTAGCCTGTGCAAATTGAATTTCAGATCTTCCAATACACCTCCTGTCAAAACAGAGCCATGAATACACCAAAGACCAGAGGAAGTTTGTTGTCACTCTCCACTTACATGGTCCAAAAGCCTACAAATATCTGAGAGTCTCTCCAGATTAATCTCCCACATCCACATACATTGCAAAGGTATTATTCATGTTATTTGAAGCCTTTTTCTCTAAATTGTGCATATTATTTAATCCCGTTATGACTGAACAGAGTGAAAAGCGGACATAGCTTATTTGTTTTATGTCATGCCCTTTTATCATGTACAGCACTTTGGTCAACTGTGGTTGTTTTTAAATGTGCTTTAGAAATACATTTTGATTGATTAATTGATAGCTACACTTACCATAATTAACATTACCATGAATAAATAGTGATAAACAATAAATAGAGGGCCTTAAATAGATCCCCATCTTTTTTTTCCTATTTTTCCTATAGTCTGCATTAGTCTTCATAGCTTGGCGCCACAAAAGGGTGTAAGCTGTTTATGAAGATTGATGCACTGTTAATCTTGCAGTCAAGTATTTTATACCCATACTGTGCGTGGTTGTGACCGTTACCCACCCTCCCTGGAGACTAGCCTATCAGCCTTTATTGGATAAACTTCCTAATATGAGCCAGAGAGGGCCGTGATACACCATAGTGTGTCAAGGGGAAAGTAAGGAACAAGCAGGGGGGATTGAGGGACAGGTGCTTAAGTCCTGAGTTATATAGCGACAGTGCATGCGGAGAAGGAGGAAAAACAAACACACAAACAAAAACAAAAAACAGAGGAGAAACAGGCAGTGTAGCTGATGTATTGTGGCCTTGAGGTTGTTGTGCTCCATACAGCTCCCCAGAGCCCATGGACAGTGGGCCAGGCAGGCCCCAAGGAAACCCAACGGGCCCCCACCGAACCCCGCCCCCCAAGCAACTGCAGCGTCAGGCCCCCGCAATGGCCCCGACCTGGGTCACACCGCCCGCAGCAAACCGACCCCCAGCAGAAGGATAAGGTGCGCCACCAGGATGCACGGACGACGAGCCCCACCCAGCCCCCTGAACCCCAGCGCGCAGGAGCACAGGCCAACCCGCAACCCCACCAGTACACCCCCAGACCGCCCCAGCCCCAAAGCCGGACCCCCAGCCTATCTGACCCGCCCCCCACCGCTGACCGCACACCAACAGGCAGGCCCACCCTGCGCAGCACCAGAACAACCCCCCACGGGCAGCACCCAGCCCCCACACCAGGCTCGCCTGAGAGGGTGCACCTAACACATGCTTAAGACCTTGAATTCTGATGAACCGCTGTGGTATATTTTGGTGAGAGAGATAGAGGGATTAGGGGTTACATCATTAACAGAAACACATTACATATTACACAACAGTTTTTCTTGAGTTGTAATATTTATATGTACAGGTGGCATATGCTCACAGGCTGAGTGGCACTATACAGACACGTTTAGTGAGTGGATAAATGGTGACCATTTTTCTGTAAAGTATGTTAATTGGTTTCTGTGGCAAGCAGATATTTTCTCCAGCGAAATATGTTCTGAACAGAACAATTGATAGAACAATTGACTTTTTTCCATGAAGGATCTGATTAGCATGTGATAAGGTGATCAGTGTTTCTTTAGCATGGTCACACAAAGACAATAAAACATCAGAGAGGTTGTCGTCAGTGAGACAGACAGACAACTATAGTGGCGGGGCTGGGCTAACAATAGAGATCAGACTTGAAATTCTGTGATATCCAAAGTGGCAAAAGGCGTGATGTGCAGGTGACATTAAAAAGAAACTGCAGCAATGCAAACCAATGGGGATTCATTACCTCTACAGCATTCATCCTGAGGGATCGAATGAGGAGCATCAACTAAACTGCTTCCTATAAGAAGAAGCTGTGGGAAATCAAGAATTGTGCTTACATGTAATTTCTTGTCATTTTGTTCTGGTGTTTGTGGGACATTATTTATCACGATAGTTATGGATGGACAATGAACTTAACCTGTTCTACTATATTTTTAACAGTATAGCGATCAGATCTGCACCTAGACTGCAATAACATTTACAAAAATAATTATTTAGGCTGTAATGTTGATGAGATTAAGATTCTGACAGTTCATCCAATGAAGTTAGTGTTGGTGTGATGAATTGTAACGTAATGTAAACTGGGCTTAAGGTAAGGTTAGCTAAGTTGGCTTGCTAATTAGCTTTAAATGAGTTGCCATCAGTTGCATGCTATTTTAGCTATTAATAAAATGCTCTTTAAAGTGAATTGGCAAAATATATATTGGCAAATAATAAATTATGAAGATCTGGGTCTTGGGTTGGTTAGCCTAACTGCAAGCAGTTGTAAGTAACGGAAGTTAGCCATGGATTGCACATGGTTTTGGGTGACGGAAGTATCTCCTAAACAGTGATTCCAAATCTCCTTAACACTGTGTGTTAGGTCTGTAATGGGTCATGTTCTGGTGCCAAACCATGCACTCAGATGCAAGTAGAATGGGCAAATGTTTCACAAAATGTGGGTTCCAGGTCAGCTTATATTAATGTTACAACAGCAGCGGTGAGGCAGTTGTGTAGAATGGTGGGTTAGCGTTGCTCCACTGTTGTGGACAAGGAAGCTACAAGCTGTAGCCCATCTCCTTATCACCGCTACTTTTGAGCAGCCTTTAGAAAGGCTAAAATGGCTCAAGGCTGAAACCGAATCAAAAAAAAAAAAAAAAAACTGAAGACATTGGTTTACATTTGAATATAGTATAGCTAGGGTGGAATTACTTGAAAAACTCCTCCCAATGCACATGTTTTATTTTCATTGTTTTATTTATTTATTGAGTATTTTCAGTTTCATATAATGAAAATAGTTTACTAAAGTTGCCAGTGGGCAAAATGTTAAATGTTAAGAGGATTGTGAAAACAAACTGTTATGCATTTGTTCTTGTTGGGGTTTTTTTTTCCCAGTGCATTGACTTGCATCCAACCGTGACTCTTAAACTGGGTATGAACTGAACCGTGACTTCTGTGTAGCATCACACCCTGTATATAAGTCACAGGTGGTTATATATTACACCGTCACTTTTTTATTTTCTTTTTATTTTTTACTTTGAGTCATTAAATGCTTGTGACTACTGTCCCAAGAATGAATGCAGACAGTATATATTACCATTAAAGGGATAGTTCGGATTTTTGGACATGAAGTTGTGTGAAACTCTGACCATCTGTAGTTCTGATGTGACGGTGTCACTACTGTCAATGAGCCTCCTGCTCTGAGAAATGGCCTGTAGCTTACTGGAGAAAAAGTAGTTCTAAGATATAAAGGGGACACGTAACCAAAAGGTTTTAAGCTACAAAAAAGTATGCATGTGTTTTGTTAGACTATTTCAATAATTTTAAAACATCCCCACATTACGTCAGACCTTGCTATCAATTGGGACTATTTTCTGGACAGTATCACTCCGCCGTGCAGGCCGCAAGACAGCACGCCAACAGAAATCAATAAGACAGTTCATCACCACACCGTGCAGGTGCGCAGGATAGCAACGGCTAACGAAAATTTCATCGGCTGTTTCCAACAGAGAACCAGTAGGCTATTATTAGTGAGGAAAAAGATGTACTAGCCTTATATATACCGACTACTCAGGCTCACGACACACCCTCGTCAGCTGCTGTAGGTTAACAGAGGAATACCAAAATGGTGCGGACTTGTGATTTCCCCAGCTGTGGGAATAAAAACATTGCCGGCCCCCAATTCCATCGGTTTCCTGTTAGAGATGTAACCCGTAGGCAACTTTGGCTAACCCACCACCAGAACAAAGCAGAGACTGGTCATAATCACATATGAATTCACATTTCTATGTGACAAATATGGTAAGTTTGTATTCTAGTCTATTTAACAAGGAATCTATTAAATGTATCTGTGGATACACTGCTGAGATGTTGAGCATTAAAGTTTGCTGGTTTTAAATTTTAAGTCACAAAACCAAACCCACCCAGCCAAACCAACTGGAGATGGTGAGATACAACTTAACATGCAAATGTTTGGGTCATTCCCATCCACATACAATTACAAACAAAAAAAGTAATGATACTGCTGAGTTGCAATAGTCTGGCAACCTGCCCAGGGTGTACCCTGCCTCTCGCCCAGTGTCAGCTGGGATAGACTCCAGCCCCCCTGCAACCCCTAACAGGATAAGCAGTTATGGAAAATGATGAATAAAAGCATTGCCGACTTGTATTTTGAGTTTATAGTTTACATTACTCAGTGCATGGGCCCACCAAATACCTTGAAGTGTTATATCTGAAGTTTTTGCACAGATCATTATTAATAGAGATAATTGAGCATTTTGGAGTATACCATTTCCAAGGGGTTTTCAGTTTGCATTTAGAAAAGAAATCCAAACTTGAGAAACTACAGTGTTGAATTGTATTTTAACCACCTAAAAAAAGCCCACCTAAAAAAAATCATCATTACAAAAAGGCTGGATTAAACCAACAAAGATTAGCGTGTAAACCTGATTACATCATGAGTAGAAAAATGTCTGTGCACAGCATAAGTCAAGGTGCTGGTACTGTGGCAAAAGTGCAACTATGTAAAGAAAAAAATCCACATATGTTGTGGTTACATACCACACACAAGACAGGACTTTGAAAGAGGATCAAGATTTAATACAGCAGAGCAACGCGTTTCTTTTACAGCTGATGAGCCTGATGAAGCTGTAAACAAAACACGGTGCTCTGCTGTATTAAATCATGATCCTCTTTGAAAGTCCTGTCTTGTGTGTGGTATGTAACCTAAACATATGTGGATTTTTTTCTTTATGCTGATTAGATCATGGTTTAACTTAAAATTCTGTTGCACCAAACTTTAAAACTAGCTTAAAATGAAGAAAGATTAAATATAAACCTCTCTTTAAATCCCAGTTGAGCTCCTACTGTAAACCCAGATTACATTTAATTCTGTTGCACCAAAACTTTAAACTCCAATTTAAAATGTTTGAGATGGATTCAGGAAAACAATCAAGTTCCTTGAAGAAAGTTGAGTGACAGACTCAACCCACTTGACTTTTATGATGAGGATGAATTTGTGTTAAGATGCTGGTTAACTAAGGAAACTGCTTTGGAGCTGAACAGGAAGATTGGGTTAACTGTCAAACATGGCAGTGACTCAGCTGTACCACAGATGCTCCAGCTCCTGATGGCCCTGAGATTTTATGCTGCTTCTTTTCCTTTGTCTTTGTCCTGACCACATGGTCAAGCAAACTTCCCCCGATCTGAAGCCATCTTTGATTCAGCCATCTTTAAGTTCTCTATTGTCAGCCATTTTGTTTTGTAGGCCAGACAGCATTTGTTTCACACACCCACCTTTTGTCTCTCTCTCTCTCTCTCTCTCTCTCTCTCTCTCTCTCTCTCTCTCTTGCATACACACACACACATCCACACACACACACACACCCATGCTTGTATATAAACTAAGTGCAAAATGTTAAGAAATTTGTGTTTGGTAGATTATTTTTTTGTTGTAACAATATTTCTTGGCAATAAATCTTATACCATTGGAAAGCCTCTTTATTTCCCTTTTAAATGGTGCCATATTTCTAAGGAGCATGCATTTGTGAGATAAGCAGCAGAGCTGGGTATGTGGGTTCCGCCCATGAAATATTTGCCAAATCTCCTCTGCCAATGCCAAACAGCTTCTTTTTGCTGTTGACTCTTGTTTGGTGTTGTTTGGTGGATTGGATGGTTGAAGTCTAAAGAAACAAGACATATTGGCAATTTAACAATTTATTCATTTAACAAATAGGAGCCTGGCACCTCCTCCTCATGCTGGTCACCAGCCTGGTCACACACTACTGTGGGAAGGTATCCCATTCTTCAACCAGCATTTGTCACAAGTCAGCCAACGTGGTTCTGTTGGTCACTCTGGCACGACCAATATGCCCAAGCTGACCCCACAAGTGTTCAATGGGGTTGAGGTCAGGACTGCTGACAGACCATTCCATCCTCTCCACTCCCAAATTATGGAGGTAGTGTCTGATAAACCCCGCAATGTGGGGGCAAGCGTTGTCATCTTGGAGAACAGAGTTTGGTCCCAGACTGTGGAGATAGGGGATTGCCACTGGTTGCAGAATTTCATCTCGATATCTCTCTGCATTGAGATTGCCTCCATGATGACGAGCCTCGTTTTTCCAGTGAGGGAGATGCCACCCCACACCATCACACTGCTTCCACCAAAAGATGTTACTCTATCAGTGCAGCAATCAGCAAAGCGTTCTCTGTGACTTCTTCACACTCAACCTACGATCCAACTGCCGTAGGCAGAATCTGGACTCATTGCTAAACATAACATTCCTCCACATGTTTCAGTGCACGTGTTGCCGACACCAGCGCAAATCGGCCTGATGGTGAAGGGCAGTCATGGCAGGCCTCCTGGCAGTCCTATGAGACCAGAGATTGGCTGCGTGCAGTCTGTTGAATAATAATAATTATTAAAAAATTATTAATTATTCCCAGTAGCCATTTTGATACCTTAATTGGAGTTTAGTTACGAGTTCAGCCCCTTGTTAAAGCTGAGATCCCAACAATGGTCACCCTACATTAATAACAAGGATCTTCTGTCAATTACATACAGAACCTTTAATCATTCTGGATACTACTTACTACTAAAATATACACGAAAATAACAGACTGTGTAGTGTGGAGAATAGCTGACACCTTTTGTTTATGTTGTTCACTTAACCAATTAAAATGGTGGCCACAACTGCAAAAATCACCAAACAGGAATTTAAAGACAATTATTATGTTGAAAAAGCACTATTAAACAACATAAATGCTGCTTGATAATTCACACACTACTGTACCCATAGGACAACCTGGAATAATGTGTTGACTAATTAGAGGCAAGGAGTCTCTGTCAAACTGTCAAACTAGGCAGCACTGATCAAATATGAATAAAGATTCTGTTACTGCATTCCTCAGCTCAAATGGTTTCAGGAACATATTTAGCCATTAAATGAGAAAGTTGTTCCAGCTGGTGGGCAGTGCTTGGTACTCCATTTAACTGTGTCCAACATGGCATGACAAACTTTTAATTTTACAGCTAAACAGTCAGTAAAATATATTTCTGAAAACATCTGAGGAAAGGAAAAGACAATTCAGTGACAGAATCTTGTTTCATGTTGGATCAGCGCTGCCTCAATTAACAGTTTGACCGCAGTTCATGGAGTTATTGACATGACTGACAGCTGCGTTAGAGACTCCTCAGCTCTGAAAACCTGGAAATGAGTTAGCGACTGTTCCCTTGTCTTGAAGTTGTCTGAAATAAGGTCTGTGGTTAACACGAGTTGAAGAGACATTCACATTTTGTTCTCCAACATAAAATACATCAGTAAATACCCCACTGTGAACTTTGAGGCTTCTATGTGTCTTAAAAAAGGCAATTATGGGTGCCCTCTTGCTCATCTGGTAGAGCAGATGCCCAATGCACCAAGGCTGTGTCCTTGCTGCAGCAGCTGCGGGACTGATTCCAACCCATGGCTCACCCTAGCTATGGAGTCATTTAAATTCATCATCTGTTTACTTATTAATCAAAAGCTACTTCACCAAACAACACCACTGTGCAATGGTTTACAGAACCCGAACTGTGAGTTACCGATGGCCGCTCAGATGGATGGGGGATCTGATCAATGTGCTCAAAAGCAAACAAGATAATGCTACATACACTCAAGTGTGAGAGAAAGCGTGCACTCTGGCTGCGTGTGTTGAAGTCACTCCATCACTGCCACGCATAGCCAAAGACCCAAAGATCTAACACACTTGCTTGCAACCCCACAAGAATACTGGAAAAGAAACATTTTCTTGCTCCTCATCGACCACCTGACCACAGAGTGGTGGTCAGGGACAGAGTATGCCTTGCACTGCTACGTGTTAAAGCCCTGTACCTTCTACCCGACAAATTGCCACTGTTAACGAACGCTTTATGGCTGGAGACAAAGGACGAGTGTATTGATGCCCAGTGTTGGCACTGCAGATGTGGAGCTTGAACTATGGAAACAGCACAACAGGCTTACTCCTGCCACTGCTGACATCTGCCAGGCTTTGAGATTGTCTGCAGACTTCTACCCAAACATAAACACTGTCATGAATATTCTCCTTATGATGCCGATATCCACCGCCAGCACTGAGTGCTCCTTCAGCCATTTACACAGCTTGAAGACATATCTGAGGAATACAATGACTGACCAATGACTGAGTGGACTAGCACAAATGAACATCCATCATGATATTGAAATTGATGCTGAGGCCATTCTGCAGGAGTTCAATGCAACAGGGAGATGCAGAATGAACTTTAAATAGGTAAGAATACTTCCAAATTTTCTCATCTGGCCTTTTTTATTGTCAATCTTAGCAGCTTGGTTTGGGCTTCATGTTACATACAGTATTGTTGTATATTTTTTTTATACCTACTGTTAATGTTGTTGCTGTGTGATGGCAGCTGCAAAAACCTGTTTGCTGTGAAATGCCTGTTTCTCTGGGCTGTATTCAGTGCATTATATGTATTCCATTATTTTGCCTGCTTGTTGTTGTGAGGTCTGTTGGCTTGTCTTTGAAAAGCACATGGTAGGCTAATCAGAGTTTTATGGTGGAATTTTAATGCTTATCTCTTGCTTGCTCACTGAGTAGACTGCCTATGTCCATGCGTGGGAACCTATGTGTTAAAGGTACCCTACAAGTGGGTATACGGTTCCTGTGCATACTATGAAATATAATCCTGCCGGCGCCACTGGTGTCACACATCTCAAATGTTTCCACCTTGGGCATGATAAGGTTAAAATTAACCACTAAATGTCAGACAGTTCACTCATCTTAACTCTCAGTGCTTCTCAGTGTAAGTTTATGGGATTAGTGGATCCCCTCTGCAGCTCAGTAATGTTATTAGAGACTCGGATTCAGATAGAATAAAGGCATCACCAGCCAAAGACAAACTGAATAAAGCAGATTAAGAAAGAGGATGAGGTAAGTAATCAATGCACAGGCTCTTTAACTGTTTCATGAACCGTACTTGTTGATAACGACCTACCCACTGATGATTTCAAATGGAGGTAGTTCCATTGGCTCCACCTGAAAATCTCCATTCGGACTGTTAGCCACTGCACCATTGGTGTCCGCAGCCTCAGCTGATGGGACCTCTCCATTATCCACTGCCTGCTCTCCCTGCTGTCCTTCATTCTTCACTTCCTTTACATCCTTGCTCATTTCAGCAGACTCATTTTCTCTTCTTTCTTTTCTTCTTGTTAGCATACGGCTCTTTTCAGCCATGATGAAAGAATGACTGTCGAGAGAATTTGTGGCTTCTGAAACAATTAAGGTAAAAAAATATAAGGTGTAGATAAGGACAGGAGGTAAGGACAGAAGACCTGAAACAAAACTACTAAAGAGAAGACAAGCAGAAAGAAAGGGAGACCAAGTGAGGGGGAGGAGTGGAATGGTAGGGAAGGCAGGGGAGCGGAGAGGAAGGACGTTGTGCAAGAAACTAACCAAAGAGAGAGTGAGAGAGAGAGAGAGAGAGAGAGAGATGCTAGGATTAGACCATAGGGGTCATAGGTTTGTCCATAAGCCAGGCTGAAAGGTTATTTACACTTTGGCAGTTTTCTGTCACATATCCCACTGTTAAAAATAATTAGTAAATAAATAAAACCAGCAAAAAAGTTAATAATACAATTGCTTTCAAAAGTGAGTTTTTTTTGCTTCCAACAGGATTTAACAGGCTGTAATATGGAAAGTGGATACCTGTTATTGTTTTCATGAATTCATAAAAATAGATTCAAAGATGCTGTATTACAACTGAGGATACAATAGGGTGTATAAGCAGCTAAAAATATTAGTGGTGACACTAGCCTTTAAAGGCTGATATGGGTTAAACCATGTTAGATACACACAGGCAGCTGCAGCTCACAGATAAGGCACATCTATTTAAAGACCCTGAGGGGGAGGTGGGGGGCAGGGCCCCAGCTCTTTGTTGTTGACAGTTGTGTCTGTGCTAATCTGCATTTTTACAAGCTAAAATTGCAGCCAATGTTGACACACATGAAAAAGGTAATTTCACATGGAGAGGAATGCAGAGGTATAAAGTAGCACAAAATGAAAATATTTAAGTATAGGTACCTCTAAATTGTACTGAAGTACAGTAGTTAGGTAAATGTACTTTATAACTTTCGACCACTGTCATTGTTTTTTGTTCTAGATCTGTGCAGAGTTGCAGAGGCTCATGGCTGTTCTTCTTTAGGATAAGTTTACCACCCAAAAAGTAGCAACGTTGCAATCACAGACACTTTGGACCAGCTGGTGCTGTAGATTCCACCCTGATTGGGTTTAAATCAATCAGATTATTTGTGACATGTAATCATATCAATCAATCAAGCATAATTACACCAGTTCCTCAAATTTGTGCATTACAATAACATAACATAAAATAACACAACATAACATAACATAATATAACAATAATTATGTGTATGACTGGGGATAACTAAGATCACAGTTTATTTGTATCCTTATAGACACTTTAACATGGATGGATAAGTATTGACCATGTGTTTCATATTTTATATGTTAATAATGCAGGGCACAATACCTTCTACTCAAAAGATACATTGTTGAGCTCATATCCCTTTTCTTTTTTTTCTTTCTCTTATTCTTTCTTTTTTAAAAAAAACAAAAAACTAAAACTGGCACCATAAATGTCAGTTTTGACTTAAAGCACATGTAGAAGTTGAGCTATATGATGTCTTTTAGAGAATAGGAAAAAATACATTAAAGGGTAACTTCAGCATTTTCAACCTGGACCATTTTTTCTGTGTAAATTGATCGAAGAAACTGATGACTCAGTATTTTTAATATTGTCCAGTATTGAGGGAACCTGCAGCAGCCGTCACCCCGAGAACGAGCTGCAATGGAGGGACACGGAGCAACTGAACATCGTCACTGTATGTCCATAAAAAGGGGTTGTTTTTGATACAGAGTGGCTCAGATTGTTATTATAAGGGTCTGAAGTGTCTCTTTACCTTTCACTTGATCCGGTCTGTTTGTTATTGCCTCGTTAAGAGAAGTCTCTTTCTAAAATATCACTAGATATCACAGGAAAACAACAGTGGAAACATGAGTGAGTTCTGGAGAGAGTAGTTTACAGCAAACATAGTTCAGTTTCATGGATGATCATTTACCTGATTTCAATAAGTGGATGAAGTCTTGGATTTGACTGCCACTGGTATTTATGTGAGCCGGAGTATAAGCATAGAAGAGAAGAGCGAGAGGGGAAAAAAGGCAGTGAAAAATGTCTATGGTTGTTTGTGTTTGCGCATTTCCGACCTCTAATGACAAAATGAGGTGCTACACTGCAGCTGTCACAGACTTTGTTGGATATGGACGCCCTAAAGTTTTGGCTCGTTGTGCTACAAATGGATTCTAACACTCCTGTCCATACACTGCCTATGCAAACCTGCAGGTCTGCAGTAGAGTTTAGATTCTCTGCCCGTACCCGAGCCCGGCCCGAACCCGACCCGATTGCGGGCCAGGTCCGGGCCAACATTTCACACCAATATCCGCGGGCCGGGCCGGGCCGAAAAGCCCTACTACATAGGCGTTGTCATTAATGTTGCTTTGTTCTTGTTTGTGTTGTTTTTGTGATCTTTTCTGAATAAACGAACACGCCAGATGGCAGGTTCATGCCTCGTACTTGTTCTATTATTTATTAACTCTGAACATGGGCAATTCCTGTGTGTTGTTCAATAGTTAGAGTACACTGACAACAGCATAGAGGTTGCTGCAGAGATGCGGGAGAGTCAGGACCCTGAACAGCTCCGCGGCTGAATTTAAACAGCCCACCACGGCACGGATTTAAAAAAAAAAAAGTCGGGTGTTAATAGGGCTCGGGCTCATAATTACAGTTAATATGTCGGGTAGGGCCGGGCTCGGACACGACGTGCATGGGCTCGGTGTAGCGTCGGGCCAGATTTTTTAGGCCCGATCTAAGCTCTAGTCTGCAGTGACCACAGGGATGACTACTACAAAGAGGAGAAGAAATCCAGAGCTTATTTTACCACAGAAAACTGCTGTTCCAGTAGTGGATTTACCTGCTGCAGACCAGTTGAGGTTGGCTAATGCTATTAGCTAAGGTTATTATGTTGACATTGCATAATGTTGCACATGAAAGCATGGCAAGATAAAGGCATAAACAGTTTTTTTTCTTCTAATTTTCAGTATGACTTGGGGTGAATTCCAATTCCTGTCTTAACCCTCAATCTTAACCCTCAATCTCAAAAATGCGCACTCCCGCGAAGTGCTAGTGCTGTCCCGATTCTCAGAACGTTAAACTGAGGGGCAAGTTTGAGGGCTGTATGTCCCTCACTTTTAAGATTTTCCAGGACCACCCTTGGTAGTGAGTGCTCAATGTGCTCAATGTGAGTATTTTCCTCGTTAATAGTTGTTTTAAAATTATGATAACCGTTGCATTATCTTAGTTTAACGTCATTTTATGGACTATAGATCTCTATGTAGTGTAACACACATATCTTTTGGCTAGTTAACGAAGCCGGCGCGGGCGCTTGCCCCTGCACGTAACCCCGGTTCTCTGATAACCGAGTATGCTGTCATTCAGTTACAAAAAGTCATGTTTCTCAGTGATAATGTAGTTGTTAAGTTGTTTTAATATACGTGAAATGTTTGCATTGACATTTTTGTAAGATGACCGGACGGTGTCACCTCCTGTAGCCGTAGAGTCTGCAGCTGGTAACGTTACAGCTGCAGGTTAACGTTAGTGATCGTATTATCTGGTGACTTTCTGCTGAATAAGTTCAGTCGGTTGTTGTCATACAGATTATTTGGTTGAATATCAATTTATAACCCAAAGAGTGAAACGTTAACGTGGATGAAAGTCACCAGATAACACTTGTGTGACCGTATAAACAGCCTCACTAGTTCTGCTGGATGTTGACTACAGTATTCATTGTGATAATACTTGCAATACTGCATGAAACTAAACTAATAACTTAACGAATATCTGACAGGTAGCCAAAAATATAAAAGAAAGTAATGTTGTTATCTCTGTTCCATTTCAGGGCCACCAAACAAAACACAAGCCCTGATTCATTTCAGGGCCACCAATGAAGACAAGTTTACAAAAAGCAAGCAGGCTCCAAAAAAACTATGGGAGTGAGTAATTTGTAACTTGTGAACTGTTCATATTCATAACATAATTCTCAGTCACAACGACAACTGTTCCCCGAGTGATCAAACATTCTGTTACAATATGAAATCAACACAGCTGCAGACGGCAGCAGATTATTGTTTGGTAACTGCACATTTGTTTTGCTGCCCCTATACTGTCACTTTTTGGAAAGATTTTGTCGAGTATATTAATTGTAACATTTATGTTCTATTTTCACTACTGTACAAAGATGTGTTGTTTGGATTTTATGATGTCAGCATTTCTAAACAAAAACAATTCTATTTCATTAATCTATTTATTATCTATAGCGAAATTCTATATTCATAAGAGTAAATTTTATAATAGAAAATCCTTGTTCAAAATTTTTATGAATGAAATGCAGCAATACTTAGAAACCATTCAGCACTCCACGAACTCCAAAGCTATAAAGACTCTGAAAATATGTAAACAATTTAATGGTTTGAGCTGCTGAACTTTTTATTTATTTATTTGTTTATCTTATTTCTCTTTCTTTTCTCTTAACCCTGGCATATTTGTTCTGTTCATGTCTGTCACTGCTTGTTTTGTACAAGAATTGAAATAAAGTGTTGGGGAAAAAAAATCATTGCATCTTTTTATTGATGACTACTGATGATGTATATTTCTTATTCTTTGAACTGACAGACTGGACAGAGTTTTGGCCCCCCACAGTCTTAAGACGTATTTGCCTTTGAGGGGTGTCCCATTTCTAAGTCACAACATAGCCCTTAACACTTGGTTTTGAGGGCTACTAAGATTGAGGGTTGAGCTTGAGGGTTAAGATTGAGGGTTAAGATAGGAATTGGAATTGGCCCTAAGTCATGGAATGGTATGCTGTACATAATCACAGAAACTGGCAGTGTGTCATTTTGTCAGTCTGTCAGTCATTCTACCAGTGCGCCCCACTTTTAAGTCAATACAACATATAAACACTTTAGCTATCTGTCTTTCAACGTGCTACCTCAACTACTAATGTATAGTTCTAGCCCACTAACTATCCCACTATTGGCAATGGTACTACTGTACTTTCAATAAAGCAGTTGGACTATCAAATTAACAAAAACTCTGTCTGAATACATTGCTCTTATTAATGGGTTCAGTTGACTATTTAATCTGCAATTTCCTATGACCTGTATCCCAAACACACACCATGTGAAACTGTACGTGGGCAACTGTGCACTCAATGGGTATGGAATAGTTAATATGTAAAGAGCAAAATAAACGCTTTCACTGCCTGAATGCAAGAGCCTGAGCCACTTTTGAAATCTGGTAAATAATCATCCATGATATTGAACTCTTTTACACAACACTAAAATACATTTTCTATAAACTACTCCGTTTGTTATACGCTCTCCAAATCTCTCACACACATCTTGTGATGTTTCAGAGAGAGACTTCTGCTTAAGGAGGCAATAACAAACAAATTGGATCAAGTGAAAGGTTGAGACACTTCAGACCGTTATAATAACAACCTGAGCTGCTCTGTGTCAAAAATAACCACTTTTAATGAACATTGAATTGAATTGTTTATTGATCCACAATCAGCTATCTCATACACAGACGAGTGCTGTTCTTCCTGTGGTCAAAATTACAAATTGCATATCATTTTTAGACATACAAGCATGCATTCATATAGCATAAAAAACATTCAATAAAAAGAGGAAATGAAAGTCATTACTTGATTTAAGTTAGTTATATTCTGATCAACTCATAGTCTGAGAACCCTTATGCACTTATGAGGTCCAAAAGAAAAGGTACATAGCCTCTTTTAAAAGAAAAAAGAAAAAAAAATCATGTAACACCTTGTGTAAACAAATACAATTTCAATTTGATTTTAAAGGCCATCTTACTTTGTTCGTGAACCAAAAAACGTGGTAAGGAATTCTATGCTACCATTGCTCTGTAGTGCAGTGTTCTCTGTCTGGCCCCTGTCTTATAAGCAGGCAGCAGAAATCTCCTCTCTGATGACTGATGTGTAGAGCATTTGTGTCTATCATAAGAAAACATCAAGCTATTAAATAAACTAACAGGACTCTTTGCTGTTATTATATTTCTAAAAAAACTGACAAGAGAGGAGTGTAACCTACTTTTAACTGGTAACCAATTCAACTTATTAAGCATCTCACATACTGTAGTTCTGTATCAGCAGTTGAGCACCATACAAGCAGCTTTGTTTTGAGCTACTTGTAGTCTATTAAGATTATTTTTCTGATGTGTTGGACCATGTGACTGTGCAGTAATCAAACTGAGATAGGACTAAGGCTTGCATTAATTGTTTAATCAAGCATCCTGGTAAATATGTCCTACAGTATCTAATTGCAGCTATCCCTCTACCCATTTTCTTCAACATTTCATCTATGTGGATTGTCCACGACATTCGGCTGTCAATCAGCATACCAAGTAGCTTAACTTCTGTGACCTGTTCTATTTCTTTAACACAGGGGTGGCCAACCAGTCAGAGACCAAGAGCCACACAAATCACTGTGGTAGTACAAAGAGCCACATCATGCACGTGTGCTTACAAACGCACTCCCTCTCTCACACAAACACGAAATGACGTAAAATCAAAATCCATGCATTTCCAATTTTCAAAGCCAGATTTATTCATCTCACACAGAAATGAATAACCATGAATAGAGATACACAGAAACACAGTCTCTCCCTCTCATACTGTCTTTATCCATCCCCCCTCCACACCCACAGTCTCTCCCTCTCATACTCTCTCCACACACACATCCACACAGTCTCTCCCACTCTCATACTCTCTACAGATTAGTGTTGTCAGGGTACCAAAATTGGGACCCACGGTATGATACCAGTGAAAGTATCACGGTTCTGAGTAGTATCATGATACCACAGCAAAAATGAGGCAGATGTGCCTTTTGTCATTTATAAAAAAGATAAATCACTTTCCTATAATACATCACTGATATTTCAATGGAATAAATTACTTATTGACTTATTCATACTTCAAAAACAGCATCAATAAGTAATTAACATAGGGGGGATCAAAATAAAATAAATAAATAAAATAAAAATCAACCAGCCACCCTCCTCCTCTGATAAGTAAAGAACAGTCCCTAAAGTGCGGCGAGGTTTGTGGACCGTTACCTGGCACAAAAGAGAGAAATGTAAACGGCTCGTTTCTCCTCTGATACGTCACATACCTGTGTGCCGCCACGGCTCGGCTGTCCAGGTAGATTTCTGGGCAGTCATGACGCCAATTTATTCACCTGGGGCCGGGCTTCTCGCCGCGGAGCACTATGGCTGTTATTGGCCAGCGCATGGACACTCACCCTCCTTTGATTGGACTTTGAACTTATCCCACAGTGGCACCATGTCATGTACTGTGGTGTTTAAGTAGCAGCCTACTGCGGTCTACCGTTGGTACCAGTATACCGTGCAACACTACTCCACACACATCCACACACAGTCTCTCCCTCTTTCATACTCTCTCCACACACACACAAAGACACGCATTTCTTCCCTGACATTTTTTGTTGTGCGATATCACCACAGCACTGCAGTCCTGCATTCCTCCCGAACTCCACACCCTCTCACCTGCCTTTGCACACTCCTCTCCCTCGGCCCACTTTTAAGCCTGTTACATTTCTTAAAGGGCCATACGCACTCATAACAATAAATTGATTTTTTTGATTTTTTTGCCGCATGCCGATGGTTTTAATTAATGGATCGAAGAGCCGCACACTGATAGGCAAAGAGCCACATGCGGCTTATCATTTAGTTTTAACTACAGTTTCCGTTTAGAGCATAATACTATGCATTTTGTTTTTTCTGTGTTAAGTACCAATTTATTTACGTTAACCCATTTCCTAAGTTCCTAAGATCTCTCCACCTGATCTCAAGAGTTATGTGCCCTGCTTAGTAGTTCCCCCTGCTGGCCCCCAACTGACATTATATTACATTTACATTTAATTGCTTCATCTGACATTTTCCTCACTGTCTTCCTCAAACTCTGTCCCCGCACTCCGAGATCCCCCAGGAGCGAGACAGCTGATCTTGCTATGAATCCCCTACACCCCACTTCCACTGGACAAATCCTAGTCTTCCATCCTCGCTGCTCAGCTTCTGCTCCTAAGTCTGCATATCTAACCTTTTTTCTTTCATAGGCTTCTTCCACTGAGTCTTCCCAAGGAACTGTCAGCTCGATGAAATAAACTATTCGTTGACTCACTGACCACAACACTAAGTCAGGCCTCTGCCTGGTACAAACTATTTCCTGGGGAACAACAAGCTTTCCCCCTAAATCTACTTGCATTTCCCAATCACAGGCACCTTCTAGGCAGCCACACCCTTCCCTCCTCACTAACTTATCCCTTCTGTATTTCTCTCCCTCACGGACAAACTGAATTACTAAACTCCTATCCTTAACATCTTCTGAATTCACCTGTCTTTGTTTCCCTTCGATGCCTGCAGCTAAACATTTCAACATCTGGTTATGTCGCCATGTACATCGGCCTTGTGACAAGCTAACTTTACAGCCTGACAAAATATGTTTTAAATTTGCGGTACCTGAACACAATGGGCATGATGGGTCCTCATTTACCCACAGTTTTAGGTTCTGGGGGGTTGGTAACACATCGTATGTAGCCCCTACCAGGAATCTAATACAATTTTCCTCCACACTCCATACTCTGGTCCTGCCAACCAAGCTTCCTCTTCCCTACACTTTCCCAATTCAACCACCGTCCCTGTTTAGCCTGGGCTACTACCTTTGCACCCCTTAACATCTCTTCCTGTCTACATATCTGTTCTACAACCAGCTTTCTTTTATCTTTGAGACCTGCTTTATTCCATACCGGTTTGCCTGAGCCAAGCCCCAGGCCTCCCCGGCCAAACTGAACATTACCTAAAATCTCTGCATGCCTAAGAGCTGCCTCTGCCTCCTGAACTGCCGATCTTGGGTTCCACTTCCTCCCCTTGGTTAGTTTTGGAACCACACTCCTGACTACCACGTCCTTACTCCCAGATAACAAGAGCTCTGTCCTGACCTTGGTACATTTAAATTCCTCTGTTAAACTAGATAGATCTTTCCTAAGTTTCACCACCTGTTCCTCATCATTCAACTCCACATTGTACCACCTACCTAAGCTCTTTACTGACTTTTCCCTAATTGTTGGGATTTCCTCAACATCTATGACTAACTGCTGTAAAGGCATATCGATGAATGCCAGATTTGCTCTGTCCCCTAACTGACCCTGGTCAAGAAAGAGACGGTCAATCTGTCTCCAAGGACATCATGTGTAGACTATTCAAATCAGGACATTAACTTACTTCCCCCGTTACCCTGAGGCGCTAAGTTTTATTACCAACTCTGCTTTGAAAACAATGCACCCTTTTGATGACCGCATTCTGTCACTTACATATGACCCCGGGGAGAGACAAAGGTTCTATTGCAACGCACTGAAACGTATGTGTGAGATCCGTGTGCCTCTGTATTACCGTGTAATTGCCTTGACTTAATATGGTATGGTTAGGTTTTGATATGAATAGTTCTTTGTTAAGACCAAATGTTTTGGTATGTGGCATGACTAAATGTTAATTTCAGCTCCCTAACATGTAGCCATATTGCCACCTCGTGGCGGAGTTAGGAAGCGTTACCGTAGAGAAGTCCACTTTATACATATATATTTAATGAAGATATAATTAGGTAGTATTAATCAACTTGTTGCATGACTAGGTGTTCCTTCATTCTGTTTATCATTATACATTGTCATTGAATTAATCAAAGTGTGTGTATTTGATGTAGGCTAGCTGATATTATGGTATACTAAGTGTATTTTGATTTAACATTAATCTGTGTGTTTAATGGGACATTAAGAAATAATGTGGACCATAGTGGGAAGAGTATGCGTCACTCGAGCGTAACATATTAAAGTATACAACCTCGTATCAGGAAAGAATTAAAGTTTTCCTCTGATTAAGATTTTAAAAGGATGAAGAGGAAAACCTCCTCCTCTAGATCAGGATCGCCGCCCACTTTTTGACCTGGTGAAATACCCGAGCGCGGCCTGCTCTTAGCTCTTGCTTTTTCTTGCGCTTTTACTCTTGCCTTTTTGCTTCTTGTCTTTTTGTCTTGCCTCTCGTTCTTAGTTTTTCTTCTCCCCTTTTTCGCTTCCTCTTTTTGGTCCCTTGTTGTGTTTATTTCTCTTAAGCCACGCGCTCTCAACTTTTAACTGTTACTGCAATTTTTCCCTCGTTTTTGTCTGCCATATTGGTTCACATTTTTATTTTTACCTGTCCAGTAATGCGTTATTGTTTTATTACGTTTTTAACACGTTTATGCTCACGGGCAAAGTTATTTTAAACTTTGAAATTTTATCGATCCAGTTTTTCCATCTTCAGTGCTTTCAACATTTTTTATGCGTAGTAGTAAATTTGACATCAATATCGAACGGCCAGCGATATTGTTGTCACATTACAATAAACGAGTAATCAGAAGAAGTAGACCGGCACCTGTCGACCACTCTCCGCTCCAGATTCCTCGGAACTGGCTGTCCACCACTTGCCATAGTGGTTCTCCATCCAGCCCAAAGGCCTCCCGCAGCGTGGACCAACTACTGGGTACCCACAGGACATCGTGAACTCATCTGCTCTCCGGCTGAGAAACTGCGGTACTATTCTGCTGGAAAACCCACGGAGCAGCTCGTGATAGTCTGGGACCCAGACTGAGAGATTCACCTGTGATCATCGCTGCTGAAAAGTAGGCGCAAAACTTCCATAATCCGAGCTAACCGCTTTGCGGTGAAGAGAGAGGTTGAACAGGAGGCTTAGTTAAATTATCCCGATGGAAATAGGTCTAATTGAATGGTTTTGCGCATTACTGCGGTTCCCGTTTATCCTAGGCCGTCTCAGTGTTACTCTCCCACTATCGCCGAACTAGACAACCCAAACAAGTGTTACTTTTCATTTCATTCATATATATTTTTAATTTGTGTTGTGTTATATAATCATCATTTGCTATTCATCTACTCAGTGTTATCCATTTAGTGAAATAAATCTTCAGTTATCGTCAAGTCGCTGTCTGTGATGGTATCTTGTGTACAGGAACAGAGATCACTGTCTAGAGGAATAATAACCCAGATATTGAGATTGATTCATTACTGATAAGCGTGCTGACGAATTAATAAGTAATTTATGGAGTTATTAATTTGATTAGTCGCTTCCCTTCTAAGGGTGGTGCCCCAAATTCATTATTACGAGTGCAATTATTCTAAAAACATGTATTTCCCCTACACTTCCTATCACTTAACTTCCCTCTACGTATCGAGATGCTTCTAGATTTACTAGGCTTGATCTTCATGCTGGCCCACTTGAGGTTCTTATTTACCTTCTCTAGTAGCCTCTTTGCACATGGCATTGTTGTGGTCACCAGTGTCATGTCATCCATATAATCCACCTACCACCCACTTAGAAGCCCTGATGATTACTTCCATTGCCATAGTAAATGCTAATGGAGAAATTGTACACCCTGCCATGATGCCTATTTCTAGCCTCTGCCAACCTGTTGTGCTGTACTTAGACACAACCTAATATCCTGGAAATATGCTTTCACTAAGTTAACAACTACCTGTGGCACTCTGAAGTAGTCAAACGCACTCCAAATGAGGCTATGCGGTACTGAACCAAACGCATTTGCAAGATCTAAAAATACTACATGCAGGTGCCTTTTCTTAATCTTCGCTGCCTGAATCTGGTGCCAGATCATGCTAGTATGTTCTAAACACCCTGAAAAACCTGGTATTCCCGCCTTCTGCCTTCTGCACCATGGTATCTATTAATATGATATATTTTAATGCTATAAGCAGTAATCAGTTCTGATATAAATGGTCCGTATATATATATATACATATAAATATACATATATACATATACATATATATATATATATATATATATATATATATGTTACCTTCCCTCCAAAACTGACATATTAAATTAAAACACTTAACTATAGCACTATAAAAATAAGAGACTTGGGACGCACCCTCAGACCCGCAGTTCTGGACCCGCAGTTCTAGATCCCTTGTTTTTCGCGACAGTGCCCCCTACTGGACGGCTGTATAACTGCAACTAAATCAGCGTCTCACCCAAACACCACTGTTTGAAAGAAGTTACACTTTTCATGCTTTATTACAATTTACAATTTTAAAATTTTATTACACCCGAATAAAAATACCAAGATTTAATTGTTAATTTATGCCTGGGTACTGTTCTGCATTATTATTGTTTGCTGGTTGTTTTGTATGGTTTGATCCAACTATTTTAGTTCTTTATTTCTTAATATTCAGCAGACTGCTCTGACTGGCACGCCAAAAACTTGCACTGCATTGATCAAACCCGCTACAACATATAATAGCAAATGTCTGGTCTTGGGTGTCCAGTCCTTACTTTTTTTGTGGGAATTTGAAACAAAGGCTGTGAAACACTGAAATGGTTTGAAATGTTTTATTGTGTGCAGTGGTTACATCACACATCAGGGAGATCTGCAGAGAAAAAAAAAAAGAAATCAAACATATTACAAAAATGAAAACAGAAACACTAAAAAAACACTAAAAAATTAGTCTACACTGAAATACTGAAGATTCTAGAGCATGGCAAATACATTATTATATCGACATATTAACATCATTACCTACCATTTGAATAGTGCTCCTTCCTTCCTTGTTGTGCATTTCTTCAGTTGGGGCAAGGTCTCCCTTTTATGGATTGTTATGTGCACCTTAAATAGATAGTGCCTAATTAGTCAAAGTTAATATTTTTCAACCGTTTTACACATATAAAGAAGGCCAAAACCTAATAATAGACAAAATTACATTTCTGATCTTCTGCGCTGGATGAGCTTAATTTCTGTCCACAAAATCTCTAAATATATGCTATAGAGTAATATAAATGTACTGATACAAACACACGTGATATATAATATTATGAATAATAAAGGAAAAACGTGTGTGTAAGTGTATTACATTATACACTTGAATACAAAATTAACTTTTAGCAGAAAGTACACTAATTACCAATATGTAAACAGTTTCATGCTTGTATGAAAACGTAAGTCTATACATGTTTTTCTCATATCATCCACTTCATTGCTTTAATCATGTATTCATGTTCAATTTAAAGCACATGCTAAAATTATTCGTCATCGCGCTTCGGTTTCATGAAACAAAATGTGCAGGTCAAACAGTTCATTGCTAATAAGCTAAACTATTAGGCTACCTACTACTTTAACCAATATTTGACATGGGTTAAATATGGGAAACTCACACTCGGATCGTCGTCGTCCATATTCAGTAGTTGTAATAGTATGTTGGCTTCCAATGAAATAGAGGGTGCTGTCGCGAAATGTAAGGGGTCTAAAACTGCAGGTCCAGATCTGCAGGTCTGAATCAGCAGTCTCCGGGTCTGCAGACACATCCTCCTCTGTGAAGCTGACTCTCCATCAGTAGATGGCAGTATGAGTACTTAAATGTATGCCTGGTTTGTCTCTTGAACTGCTGGCTTATTTTCCAGGTTATTGATGCAGATGTATTTCATACTATTCATTTAATTTGATGTTTATGGTTTATTTACAACCTAGTTATAGTTAGCATGTATTCACGTTCCATTTCAGAACCACATGTAGGCCTACCTGTATGGAAGAATGAGCATTTGTTGATAGTGTGGCAGAAATGAAAATTAAAAATAAATGAAAAATAAAGACACATTTGGCCTGTTCTTATCAGACACGATTCAGTGGATCAGGCTTCAGTTACCAGCCAGTCACAGCACCACCTGTACACTATAGCTTCATCATTTACTCTCAGCAGAGTCAAACCTGCATGTCACTCTGTTCCAACTCTGCTGTTAGCGGCTTACATCAAAAATGTCTTGATGTAGGCTGTTTGGTCTAAAGAATGATTTACAGGAGTGCAGAAATAGGACACAGCAACATAAGATGGCAGCTCCACTCGGTCAGCTGTCATCTTTACCTTTGGGGCATGCGCGTTTGGAGTAATCGTGGTTCGATTACTTTCCCCTGTGACCTGCCTGTGACTTCAGTGACGTTGTTTCAACACTTTTCTACTTGTACCCACACACTTGAATTCGTGTTCACAGTGAGGACTTCGTAGTTGTAGAAAGTAGAGTTGTATTCATAACACTTTGCACTCACAGCTTTTAGATTCATACTCACATAGAAACATTCCTAACCTGAACAATTTCACAGACTCACGTATATGACAGCAGAATTTTGTGTACAACAATTTTATTGACATACAAATGTTTAACATTACGAATACGAATGGTTAAAATTATGCACACATCTTTTTGAAAGTTGTCTTACACCATAGTGTGCCATGTGACGTTTGTGACTTCACTCCTATTTGATTATAAGTTGTGTCCATTTTGTACCGCAGTAGACCGGAGGCCCGTTGTTCGAAAGTAGAATGAACCAATCCAGGATAAGTGGAAAAGCGAGGCTGGACAAATTCCCCTAAATCCATCCTGGCTTAATTGGTTGTTCGACCACCAAGCCAGGCTGAGGAGGCGCGGCTTTGTCAAGCCAGAATTTATTCAGGTGAGTGCGCGTCCACGGCTTTCTTAAATAGACCCCGAGATCGATCACAGATTTACCGATGCAGCAATGGAGAGGACGCGTGCCGCATACTTCTCACCCAGTGAGCAGCGTCTCATCATGGACACTTATGAAGAGGCAAAACATATAATCACAAAGAAAGGAAACACTGCAGTGATAATAAAGCAGAGAGAGAGTGCGTGGTTAACAATTGCGGACCGACTGAGTGCATAAGTAATCTAAATATACACTTGCTGCGGAAATGAATCTGTCATAATTACAAGTTAAGTTCCTTTCACAAATTAACAGTTGTACACTTCACCTTAAAGGTGAGCAGTGGATATAATATTACTCGGGAACCAACTGCTGATTTCACATCAACGGAAGAGCTCGCCCTGGATCAGAACCGGCTACAGACTCTGTCCCACCCACAGAAACCGCTCTCTTCATACAAGGTACATTATTCCAGTATACTGTACAAGGAATCAATCATTTTATTTTATTCATTCATTAATCAACCAGTGGTGTTCTGTGGACTGTCTGACTTTGGATTATCTTGTAGTGTAAGACAAATTGACAAATGAAAAGAAAAACCTTAAGGAAATCTGGATTAGAAATTAAGAAACTAGAGAAAGAAGTGATTTTAATGCACATTGTAAGCATGACGCAAAGTATTAAACGTTATTTCTCTCTTTCTCTCCACAGCTCCAATCAGATAGCCTTTTAATGAGGTTGTTTTTTTTTGGTGAAAATAGCTGCCTTTTATAAGGTGTTTTGTTAAAAAAGCTGCCTTAAAATAGTTGCCTTTTTGCAGTTCTTATCAAATAGCTGCTCATAGCAGGGTTGTTGAAAATAGCTGCTTTTTGCAGTTTCATTAAATAGCTGCTTATGTCAGGATTGCATTCGTGTTTTGTTTTTATAAAAAGTATAAATCGCTTAAGATAAAAGCAAGTCATCTAAGGGAGCAGATAGCAGTGGCAGATGTCAAGCTCCAGTGTGAAAAGAGAAAGCTGCAGGACATGGAGCTTGACAGACAAAAGAAAAACCTTAAGGAAATTGGGATTAGAAATTAAGAAACTAGAGAAAGAAGTAAGTGACTTTAATGCACATTGTAAGCATGACTGTGATGCAACGTATTAATCAATATTATTTCTCTTTCTCTCCACAGCTCAAAGAAGAGTGTGACTGATTTTAGTATTTTTCATTTAAATAAAATGAGGTCAAAGAATATTGTGGTTTCATCTTCATGTTTTCATTCATTGATGTAAAGGACACAGGAGTTATTGGTCCAGTTAACTGGGAATATAATTTGGGAAGGTCATACAGTTATGGAACCTAATAACCACTAATTGTGTTAATGCCAAATGCACCTACTTGTATGTTTTTTTGACAATTAATCCTTTTATTGGTAAAGATATGTGCATGTCAAAGTATGTTTGGGCTATGACAAAAATAACATTTTAAATGTTGTTGGTTTTTTTGTAGGCTTAATGTATTTTGTTAAAAATGATGCAAATACGTACATAAGAACATGAAATGACGGTAAAACACATTGATTTCCGATCGCAGTGACAGCTGAATGGACAGATAAGGCACCAGGCTAAACTAAGCCTGGTTGTTAGCCTGGTCGGGACCAGGCTAAGTGCACAGAATAAATTTCCATGGCAACATATGCGCCTCTGCTTTCGAACAACCGAATCAACGCTAAATTAAGCCAGGATAACTAACATATCCTGGCTTAATCCCTTATCTAGGTTTCGAACAACAGGCCCCTGTACAGGAAAGTCCACAGATGATAAGATATGCAGTTAGGAACTTTGCCAGCAGGTGGCGATGCACGCACACACACACACACACACACACACACACACACACACACACACACACACACACACACACACACACAGAGAGGAGGGCAGACCTGAATGCATTTATTGTTTTTCCTTGAATGTACCAATGTCCTTTAGATGAAACCATGCCCACCTCTGTGTGATGAAAGTCCTGACAGCTGTTTTCCCATGGAAACTGCACTAACTGCATCTCAGATCTGTAAACTTTTTAAATACAGATCTGCTGCAGGAGGAAATGGACAAAAATCTGCAAAACAAATAGAAGGGGAGTCACAAATGTTGGCTGACCTACAAACTGTCAGGAAGCGATCCACAGATATTTCACATTTGCACATGTCTTTGTTGTGGTGAAACTGGTTGCATTTGTAAAACCTTATACATATTTGCAAATCTCTCTGTAATTTTGTGGATATGACTTTACACTACTGCCCTGTCATGCATGCATAATTAGGCCTCAGTTGTCTGGGTGCGCAAAGGTGAAGTGCGCTGGTCTTATCATACAAAGTTTGATGGAGTGTCAACTGGACAATATGGAGATATTTGCATCTTGAAAGCTGGACTACAAATGTGGATAGACAGGGAAAAACACACGCAAGCCTAAGGCGTGGTAAGATACGATATTCCTCACTATATGAAGTGACTGATAAGATCTGTATAATGGATTGTAAAGAAATTCGTCTGGTTTTTATTTTGTAGACAATTGATCTGTATATATAGCGTGATGGAATGACAGCACAATCAGTAAGTTTACATGGACAGTTTAATTCCACTTTCATTCGGAATGAAAGGCCATTCCGATTAAAAGTGGTCATGTAAACGGTCATTCCGATTGAAAATTAAAAGGGGTGGTTTATTCCGTTTGTCATTCCGAATGAAAGAATTTTGTGTGCATGTAAACTATCATTCCTCTTTAAGTTCATTGCGGTCTTTCTGCGCATGCTCGTTTCCTTGCCCTACTGGCATATAGCGCGAATAGCAACGGGTTGAGATAGAGCAGTCAGACTCGTTGCACTCACCGGTTTCCATACGCCAAAGCACGGTCTTCTATCTCCCTTCTTTAACCTTCTACCTCTCCTCTCCTCCATAACAGACAAAGCATTAGCAGAACAAGGTTCTTGTCGTACTGCTGCTTCAAGAATATAAGCAAAACAAGCCCAAAAAAGGCACTAAGAATGGCGTTGTCAAGCATCTTGTTATCAGGAGCGAGAACTACAGTGTTTTTTTGTTTTTTTTTGGTAAACGAAAACACGTAACATCCGCCCCAGCCCCTATCCAATCAGAAACCTTTCCTGCCCCAAACCTTGCGCAGACCCGAATATAGGCGATTAAACTGATCTCCCGTGTAAACCCTCATTCGGAATGAATATTTCCCATGTAAACTACCTGGAAAAACTGATTTCATTCAGATTTATTTCATTCTGAATGAGAAGCCATCATGTAACTGTAGCCAATGTCTCATTACTGCTTGGTAGTTTGCCATTTTGCAGTGTTGGCGTAGTGCGTCACATGTTGGAGGCATGGATAGTTCTGGCAAAGCTGAAGATGCCATGCAGAATGCTTTGTATCTTGCACCGTTCACATTTTCAGCAGATGACTGGCCATTCTTAGCTGATTTATCCTCAGCACCTCTTGGTTTACAATGATTCTTGCCTGATGATCTGCTCACAGAAGATCTTGAAGCTGACGTCAAAGGCCAGCTCATTTCTGAAACACAGAGACACAGACACAGACACACAGAGATACACACACATTTAAATAATGCAGAGAATTGTGCAAAAGATATCTTATCTATAGACAATATATCAAGCATGTGCATATGTGCAGTCTGAGCAAATTATTACATTGACCACATAATATCTTACCTCACATTTATTTTTCTGTGGTCCCAGTAACTGTTGCAGTGGACTTGGTCAAGAACCTGGTTAACTGACGGTAACAGGACTTGTGGTATCGGACTTCTATGGCCACACAGTCTTTATCTTAATACGCAAAAGAATCCTTTCAGCAACAGACCTTTAAAGAATGAAGATAATTACATGATGTCTGTCTGTATTTGTGTATATACAGGAGAGAGAGAGAGAGAGAGATTTTTTACCCACCTGCTGATAACGTCTTTGCCAGTGAAAGTTGATCCTTTGTGCGTTTACCTGACAGGTTGATGTATTTAGCCTATCTACTTTTTTACATATGATGCACAAGGCAGGCAGAACAGGACCAGAGGAAACAGTAGGCCCGTTTCCACTGAGGAAGTTCCTGGTACTATTTGGGGGGCAGGAACTACTACAGGAACGTCCCCTCGCTCGGCCCTCTCAACCGCCGTGTCTCCACTGAGAGAGTAGGCCCGTTTCCACCGCAGGAACTTCGGGGTAGATTTACGGGGCCGGGGCCGTTGGTGCGTGTCTCCGCCGCAGGAACCACCCCCAAAGGACAGAGTTCCGGAACTTTTACAGGGGCTAAACAAAGTCCCTGCTTCGGGGTAGGTACTCAGAACGGCCCTGAATGACTCCTGGGTGGGGCTTGGGGGTTACTTGGCGCTGATTGGATTTACTCAAGGCGGGATGTGACGTTAACAGCAGGAACTTCGGGGTAGATTTACGGGGCCGGGGCCGTTGGTGCGTGTCTCCACCGCAGGAACCACCCCCGAAGGACAGAGTTCCGGAACTTTTACAGGGGCTAAACAAGTCCCTGCTTCGGGGTAGGTACTCAGAACGGCCCTGAAAGACTCCTGGGTGGGGCTTGGGGATTACTTGGCGCTGATTGGATTTACTCAAGGCGGGATGTGACGTTAACAGAAAGCAACAAAATAGCCGGCATTTTTAAAACTCAGCAGACAAGGGTTAGCTCGTTCATAGCTTCCACCGCCATGTAAACAAACTCAATAACCGGTCCGTGAAAAACATATTTTTTCTGGTGGATATCTTAGTTACAACATGATTGAGCTAGCAAAGCAGTTTTGTGTTGCTATGTGTGGTATTTATTCAGTTTTGGGAAATCACGATGTCTAGAAAGCATCAGTTGCAGCTGACAGGGACAGCTAACCGCAGCAGCAAAGCTAACACCAGGATGTCATTTGTTAAATGCCTCCTGTTGTCGGATACGACATGAAACTACTCCAGTTAGCTCAATCATGTTGTAACTAAGACATCCGCTGGGAAAAAATTTTCACGGGCCACTTTGTGAGTTTAGTGAGTTATTACAGACACCGCTAACCGCTAACAGCGTCCCTACGCCGCTATGTTGCTCCGGTCAAAATGGTCGCGTAACGATTACATCACACCCAGAGCCTGGTAACTTCACAGGAACCTTCCTCCTACTCCACAGACCCATCCTGGATCGGAGTTTCTTTCGCGGAGTTTCACTTGTTGATCCTGAGGTGCTGCTGGCATCACCTGTTAGCAGACTCGCCTCCCTGTGTTTCATTAACATCTGAATGCTCTCTGGTATGTTTCTCCGCTGAATCCAAGCACTTTCTATCAATAAATCGTCTGTAGCATGTCGAATGAAATCCAGCATCTCCTGGAACACTGTCAAACTCAGTAGCGATACAGTGTACGTATCCCACCGTTTTGCTGTAAAATCATGTATCTTTTTTTTTTTTTTTTTTTTTTTGTTATAGATATCAGGTTCTTTTATAGCATGTTTTTGATCGCTTTTTAAAGGTTTTCGCTGTGTTTTCATCCTCCGAACTGCTGGATTGCCGATGAGCGCGGACATCTTCTTCTTCTTTCATTTAATGGCGGATTACAACCAACGTTTTCAGGTGTATACCGCCACCTGCTGTACCGGAGTGTGTAGTATCATAGTGTATAGGCTACTTCAGGGGGGTATTCCATCAACGTAGCTAAGGATATCCAGACTAAGGTGTAGCTAACCTTGAAGTTTGACAAAATGCCAACTCCCAATCTAGCTCCAACCCGTTCCATCAAGTGAAATCAGCTGGCTCCAATTGACGCTTATTCAAGCCTCAACTCATCTGACTCATGCACCCGCCCAGGGAAAATAAAAAGCCCAAATTAGTCGAGTGCCGAAAATGTTGCAAAATGTCAAAAATCAAAGGAAAGGAGCGAGCGGAGGCTTTTTCTACGGCGGAGCAAACGCTCCTTATGGAAGTGTATGAGGACTATAAGGACATAATTAAGAAAAAGGAAATAGTGCAGCAATTAATAAAGCAAGGGAGATGGCGTGGCGGAATATTGCTGACAGGCTTAATGTGCAAGTGACAAAGAAAATTCAGCATTTCAGCATAATATCATGTTATATAAATCCCACATCAAAGGGACAAAATATATGTAGATAAGAACACCTATTAAATCTAACAGTTCAAGTCTGCCTAATGAAATTCATCACGTGTAAATTAATATTAATGATAGACTATTTATCACCTTTATCTACTGATTCCTATGTTGCCTACATTTCAGATGATGCATTTCATCAAACTGTTTTATGTGAATCATCGCATTTATCACATAATTGATTGTAGATTATGACATTTCCAAAATGATCAGTTTATAGGAAATAATCACATTACATTTATATATTGATTGTAGAAAATTCCATTTAGCAAATCCATCAGTTCAGTGGAGATGAGGAAAACTATTAAGCGAATGCAGGTGATAGTGAATCAATGATCTATTTCTCATCATTTGGGAGTCAGTTGTAAGCTCTATCCCTGATTATATCACAAATAAATAAAATCCCCCTAAATGTATGGAATGTGCTATAGGATGATCAGACAAACCACAGTGGTGTGTGTCCCAGTTTAATGTGGTTGCTTCGTGTCATGGTTAATTCATTAATATAAAAGACAACCATATGTTAATGTGAAAAAATCAAGTCCTATGCATGATGTATGGTGATGCTAGAAATAATCAAAATGAATAGAAAATACACCCTTTTTACCTCTCTGCAAACAGTTGCCTTACTTAGCCTCTCAGCATCACCAACACTATACAGGAATGTACCACTAGCAAAGAACCTCAGTGCAATACAGACTGACTGCACAGTGGTCAGAGACTGGCTGCAGCGTGTGACCTTTATAATGTGTGGTTCCAGCAAATTGCATAGATACACTATGCTTTGCCTGCTTAAGCGGCACCTCTCCCACAGATAGAAGTCTGTCTGTATCAATGGGTTGGTCCTGTCCTGGAAGACCCTTGGGGGTGGTGGTGGTTGGAAGGCCCACTGAACAATGTTGTCCTCCTCATCAACAGGATCCTCGATGAAGGGGCATGCCATTATTTCCTAATTTACTCTCTCTTGCTCTGTCTCTGTGTCTCTCTGGGTGTGTCCCTCTCCTTCTCTGGCCGTTGTCAGCTGACCTTAATTGGCTGTGAATTTGCTAGCCAATTGGAAACAGAGTGGGGTGGGGATGGGTGGGCAATCACATATTGATCTACAATCTTTTTGTTTTTTAATGCCTCAGTTTCATTTTAGTTTTTCATTTCAGTTTTTTTATTATCTTATTTTTATTACATTTTAATTTGTTTTTTAATCGTTATTTTTTTTATTAATTATGTTACATATTTTATTCATTCATCTTCTAACCGCTTCATCCTCTTGAGGGTTGCGGGGGGGCTGGAGCCTATCCCAGCTGCTACGGGTGAGAGGCAGGTATTGCGGCTCAAATCGCGCTTCGTAAATCCACTTTAAATCCAGGTCCACTCCGTAGTATTTCTCAGTGATCAACATTTATTTTCAGCAGCACACAGGTAGTACAACAGTTCCCAGCAGCATCCTTTTTAACTATTGCATCTGTCCCTGAATAAAGTGCTCTGTGCGTGGATCTAAAGTGCTGATGTCAAAAGACGGCAGCGGCGGTAGCAGCGCCAGCAGCAGGATCAACGGCGTGGCTCTAGAAATAGCAGCGATTTTTAGCAACGTAGCTGTAACGACGTGACTGCAGCGACGTGACTAAAGCGACGCGACTATAGCGGTCAACAGAAAATGTGCTCCCCAGCTCACCCCCTCTCCATCTGATTTCCACACTGGCTCTCCCGGTGAATCAGCTGATTACTTCAACAGGTGGCACCGCCCCAATTACAAACCACGCCCACCACCAACTAGCAATCAGTGCCTCAATAGTGTGTGTTAATCATTCAATAATAAAAAATAAACATTTCTCTATTCTGGCTCCTACAGCAGGGTACACCTTGGACAGGTTGCCAGACTATCGCAGGGCTGACACATAGAGACAAACAACCACTCACACTCACATTCACACCTACGGACAATTTAGAGTTATCAGTTAACCTAGTCCCCAAATTGCATGTCTTTGGACTGTGGGAGGAAGCCGGAGTGCCCGGAGAGAACCCACGCTGACACTGGGAGAACGGGGAGAACATGCAAACCCCGCAACCCTCTTGCTGTGAGGCGACACTGCTAACCACCACACTACCATGCCACCCATGTTACATATTTTATGATCTACATATTACTTTATCATTACATGACAGTTGTGAGTGTGTAAAAGCACTGGCAGAACTGTCTTTTAGGTGTCTGTTCTTGTCTACTGAACATTTTTTGATCATAGATGGAGCTAATCCTCACCTTAATCCTGCTACAGACCAGGGGCCTCCTATCACAAAGCAGAATTTTGTCTTAGCGAGGTAACTTCAGGGTTAACCCTGGGTTTTCAGTCTCAAGAAGCTGGTTCAGTTCTTATCGGGTAGATCACCATGGTAACTTACTCCGAAGGGCTACCCTGCTCCGGAGCAGGGTACGATCAGGGTTGAATCTAATCCTATAAAAAGCACCACCCACTGACCAATCAGCTGTTCGGAAAAAAATGGCCTGCCCGTTTATCTCAAACCCAGTTGACAGGAGATTGCAAATTTTGAAGAGAGTGCTACGGCGTGTAAGGTATCGTCCTGGACCGGACAGATCCCTTACAACACCCGGATCAGCACTTATACGAGTGGTACCGCTTTTCGCAGCCCAGGCTGGAGTACATTTGCCAGATCTTGGAGCCCCACGTCGCCCGTGTGACGCGCAGGAGCGCTGCCCTCACTGTCCCGCAGTCAGTCTGCATCGCCCTGCGGTTTTTTGCCACGGGCAGTTTTCTTGACAGTGTCGGGGATGCGGAGCGGCTGAGTAAGCACACCGTCTGCCACGCTGTCCATCAAGTCGCCGCAGCCCTGAACCACTTGATCGATGAGTTCATTGTGTGCATTCATTGTATTCTAAAGCCTGACCAGGGACAAAGACTGCAAGTTAGCTGAAGCTAGACGTCTAATATGCATCACATTTTCCCATTCTATGTGGCAATGTTGTATGTATTGTCCCTGTTAAATTTTAAACTTTAATATGAATGTACAGGGTATCAAATATACATTAATGCCGCAGTGACTGATGCTGTGGAACTGTTACCAAATCTCTCTGCAGATGACCTGTGACCCCAACTTCCTAATCACCAGCGTTGATGCTAGGTGGCCCGGGTCTGTACATGACTCGTGTGTTCAATGAGAGCACACTCTGCCGCAGACTGCAGCAAGGTATGGCAACTGTACATTGCATGCTATTACAATGTGTGCTTCAATCAGAATTGTGTTTATTGCCAATTACCTTTACACATACAAGGAATCTGACTTGGTTATTTTGGTGCTTATGTACAAGTTGAAAAATAGGAACAAAAAGTACTGCAGAAGTAATTTCATAAATAATAGGATAAGATACAAACTGCAAATTGTAATACTGATCCTGCCAATATTCCTCTCATCTACAGGAGACTTCAGTGGGGTACTGCTTAGAGATAGGGGGTATGCTCTCCAGCCATTTTTAATGACCCCCTACCCTGAGCCTGACCCGGGACCACAGGCCCTGTACAACACGGCCCACAATACGACAAGGGCCAGGATTGAGCAGACTTTTGGAGTCCTGAAGGCCTGCTTTGCCTCTCTGCGCCAGCTGAGAGTGGCCCCAGACAGGGCATGCAAGATAATTGCTGCCTGTTGTGTGCTGCACAACATTGCAACAATTAGGAGGAAGAGAGACCCGCAGTTTGACCTTCAACCCCCTGATGTGGTGGACCCCATCCACCTAGACTTTACTTTTTTTTTTGTTCTCCCCATAGAGACAGAGGCCGTTTTTGTTTCCCCTCAAAGATAGAGATAGAAGTTTTCTTTTCCCCCTTACAGATAGAGGCTGTTTTTTGTTACCCCCTCAGACACAGAGGCTGTTTTTGGCTTACACTTTTTATTTGTCACTCATTTAGTCATTCATCCATCCCTGTAAGAAAGAAGAACATAAGCACATTAGTGATGCTTGCATCTCAATGAAGGTGTTGAATTTTGACTTAAAGTGTTGACACCCTGAAAAGCTCTTTGTATTGAATGGTACGGTATGAATGTATCAACTTATGTTAATGGCTTAAATGGTGTGGAATAATGTTGTCAGGGTCACAGTAGCAGTACTGGGGGTTGTAGTGAGCTACTTACTGTATCCCTATGACTACTGACAATGTAGTTGTGATGTCTAGTTTGTTAACTAACATACAGCCAACAGTGACCCCATGCACTGTGCATTTGAGAGCTGAACACAAAAAAAGTTTCACTTATTTAAATTAATGTGACCTTTATTTAGCCAGTTAACATTTATTTGAGGACCAACTCCCACTTATAGTGCAATAAATGTCATTACTCACTTACCTTCCCTCTTTAGCTTCTTGAATTTCAATTTTATGTACTCAATCTGGAGCTCTGTTTTTTTTATTTTCAAGGCCTTGTATTTCATGTCCTGCTCCAGACTTCTCTTGTAGAGGGCCCTCACAGCATCAGTTGTTGCCTGAAACAAGTAAAATTTGGAGCACATGGGTTAAAGCATGTAAAGTGTTTGAGCTAGGAAATGTTATTTATAATGCAATGGAGGAACACTGCTCTGGTCTGCGTGTGACCTTTATAATGTGTGGTTCCAGCAAACTGCATAGATACACTATGCTTTGCCTGCTGAACCGGTACCTCTCTCACAGATAGGAGTCCGTCTGTATCAATGGGTTGGTCCTGTCCTGGAAGACCCTTGGGGCTGGTGGTGGTTGGAAGGCCCACTGAACAATGTGGGCCTCCTCATCAACAGGATCCTTGATGAAGGGGCATGCCATTATTTCCTAATTTACTCTCTCTGTGTCTCTCTGGGTGTGTCCCTCTCCTTCTCTGGCCTTTGTCAGTTGACGTTAATGGGCTGTGAATTTGTTAGCCAATTGGAAACAAAGTGGGGTGGGAATGGGAGGGCAATCACATACTCATGTACATCTTTTTTTTTTTTTAATGCCTCAGTGTCATTTTATTATAGTTTTGTTTTTATTAAATTGATTTTGGCTTTACTGTTGTGTTTTTTTTAATTATCTCATTTCTTATTAAATTTTAATTTGTTTTTTAATAGTTCATTTTTTTATTAATTATGTTATATATTTTATGATCTACATATTATTTTATCATTACATGACAGTTGTGAGTGTGTAAAAGCACTGGCAGAACTGTCTTTTAGGTGTCTGTTTTTGTCTATTGAACATTTTTTGATCATAGATGACACTAATCCTCACCTTAATCCTGCAACAGACCAGGATTGCCCGGCAGCATAAATTACCATGGTTACTAGACTGGGATTCAGGTTAACCACCTTGACGGAACGGAGTTGTGGCTCAATTTGATGGAACGGAAACCAGAGTTTAGCTCGATGTATCAGGCTTAGCCAGAACCCTGGTTCCAATGGTTACCGATATAAGGCTAATCTTAGCCACTTTGATGGAACAGAACTCCGGCTCACATTAGCCAGACTTGGCCATTTAAGCCTGGATTTGCCTTTAGCCTGCTTGATGGAATACCCTCCTGGTTGCATTCTAAACAGGAAAACAAACAAACAAAACAGAAAAAAAACCTGTTCCTTTCTAACTCATACTTACTACATTTCAAAATGATATGCTCATCAGTCTCTGGAGCATCACACCTATCACATTTATCAGACACAAACTTTAAAAAGGTAGGAATATACACACATCACTTAGTTTGGGTGCTGGGCTGAAGGAAAAACTTAGAAAAAAAGAGAGAAAAAGCCTGCACACTCTCATTATGCTCCAAAAATCTTTACTAGTTAGACAATGTTTCGAGCGTGTCAGCTCTTCCTCAGGTCATCTTACAAGTAATGTGTTTTTCACCAATATATGTAGACACTCACTGGTGACGTCATAAATCATGGGTGTTCATTCACAAAAATATTTTCACACATTATACTTAGGCTATTGCAAACATACACAATTGACCACTAATGACAACTATGTCAATAATAAATTAGACAACATCAGGTTAAAAAATAATACATATATCACATCAGATGTTAACAATTATGAACTACAGAAAATGATGAATGGGGAAGTCCTCATTCATGTCTTTGGGGTACAGGGTATCCAATCTAAAAATCCAAAAAGATTCTCGTAACAACAGTCTGTTTGTGTCTCCTCCTCGTCTCGGACGTTTTACGTGTTCAATTCCCTGGTATGTGAGGGATGCCACGCTGTGTTTCGCCTGCAGAAAATGCATAGCCACTGGACTCTTGGGGTCTAATGCCTTTAATGTCAAAACGCTTCCCCGTGAGGGGATGCGTACAAGTGTGGCTCTTCGTGGTGAAGTTACACTGCGTGCAGCTTGCAAGTTTCTTGTCTTTGGGGGAGAAGATCTGATTTTACAACAATTTGTCTGATGTTAGGGGGGCGTTTGTATACCACTCTGGGCATGTATTTGAATGTTGTAGATAACTTTGGATCACTGCTCAGGAGGGGGCACTCTATTTATCACTGATTATAGACATGTAGATGTGTTCAGGGTGGGAATGTCATCAATCCTGTGAAGTTTGTGCAAGATTGGACCATGTATGCTGGAGTTATAAACTACCTCCTGTTTAGTGGCAAGACCCCTAACTTTGACGCCATCCCATGGTCACACGGATTGACGAAAACTCAAGCTTTTAATAACTTTCATCTTCAAGTCCGTGGGGTGGGACAGACAAAGGTTTGAAGTCGATCGGATGAAATCTCTAGGACTAGTTCATTCATTTACGACCCCTGGAAATGGCCAAAAATGCACACAAAAAAAAGTAAATTCAAAATGGCCGACTTCCTGTTGGGTTTAGAACATGCCTCCAAGAGGCTTTTATGTATGTCTCAGAGAGTTACATAGGCCTGCCAAGTTTCATTCATGTAGGTTAAACTAGCTTCAGGGGCTGTTTCCTCAAACATTTGTAGGGGGTGCTACTGAGCCATTTTTTGGAATCCGCGCAAGAGACACTTAAAATATCAATGGAATTGCATGTCAGGACTGACGAAAAATTTTATGACATGAATAAAGTGCCAAAATGGGCTCTCTAGCGCCACCTGGGAACACTAAAATGTCCGCTACGGCTTGTAGGAATAACATAGAAAGATCAAACCAAAACTGGCTTGTTAGTCTCATCAAGACCTACAATTCAAGTGCTCACACCCCTGACCTAACTCGAACAGGAAGTGAGCTATTTGCCCTTTCAAAGTAAGATTTCGCCTCAAAATTGCTCTTTCTTCAAAAATCTTCTTCTCCCAGACTGTTTATCGTATCGGCTTGAAACTCGCACGCATGACAGAGCAACTCATGCTAATCAGATCCTCTGTATAACTTTGTCATTACTCGAATGGTTGGGATTTTATGGCCTCTTACAGGTGATGTCTTACAAAACCTCCCGAAGAGTTTTGCGCCACCTAGACACACTAAAATGCCCGCTGCAACTCGTACGAATGTCGTAGAAAGACAAAACCAAAACTGGCATGTTCGTTTCATCAAGATCTACAAATCAAGCGCTGCAATCCTTGACCTAAATCCAACAGGAAGTGAGCTATTTGCCCTTTAAAAGTAAGATGTCATTTTTCAAAAATTCTCTTCCAAAAAAATATTTCCTCCTACACCCTTTATCGTATCGACTTCAGAAATGCACACGACAGACCAAGCCCTGCTAAACAATTCCTCTGAACAACTTTGTCATTGCTTGAACGGTTTTGATTTTATGCCCTCTTAAAGGTGACATGTCACAAAACCTCTTGACAAGTTTTGCACCACCTGGACACACTAAAATGGCTGTTGCGCGCTGTAAGAATGGTGTAGAAAGATCAAACCAAAACTGGCTTCTTCATCTCCTCGAGACCTACAAATCACTCATCAACACCACTGACCTAAATCCAACAGGAAATGAGCTAGTGCCTCTGAAAATAACATGAGCAAATGTGTCAGCTGCGAGCTAAACATTGTAAACTTGTGACTAAAAATGACATTTTTGACTCCACAAACATGAAACCCATATGTCTGCGTTCAGAATGAGTGTATCTATCTGGTGATATCGTGTCTGTTTCGGCCTCCAGCTTATGTCATCATTGTGAATTATTTAGAAATATCAAACATATTGCTACAAACATCAGAAAATCGATGTAAAATAGAAGTGATATCACAATATGCAAATTAGATGAGTGAATATACTCCCATCAGATTCCTGTTCCTTTATTTTGAGAATGAGATGACAAAAACAACACAAAACAAAAGAAATCCACTGTGTAATTATGTTCAAAATGCTGTTTTACTGAGATTTATGAAATCCAATATGGCTGCCACCTAGTGACGCCACAATATGCAAATTAGATGAGTTATTTACTCCCATCAGATTCCCATCCCGTTTTTTGAGGATGAGATGACAAAAACAACACAAAACAAAAATAAATCTACTGTGTAAATATGTTCAAAATGCTGTTTTACTGAGATTTATGAAATCCAATATGGCCGCTGCCTAGTGACACCATAATATGCGAATTAGATGAGTTAATTTACTCCCATCAGATTCCTGTTCCTTTATTTTGAGGATGAGATGACAAAAACAACACAAAAGAAATCTACTGTGTAAATATGTTCAAAATGCTGTTTTACTGAGATTTATGAAATCCAATATGGCTGCCACCTAGTGATGCCACAATATGCAAATTAGATGAATTAATTTACTCCCATCAGATTCCCCTCCCTTTTTTTGAGGATGAGATGACAAAAATAACACAAAACAAAATAAATCTACTGTGTAAATATGTTCAAAATGCTGTTTTACTGAGATTTATGAAATCCAATATGGCCACCGCCTAGTGATGCCACAATATGCGAATTAGATGAGTTAATTTACTCCCATCAGATTCCTGTTCCTTTATTTTGAGGATGAGATGACAAAAACAACACAAAAGAAATCTACTGTGTAAATATGTTCAAAATGCTATTTTACTGAGATTTATGAAATCCAATATGGCTGCCGCCTAGTGACGCCACAATATGCAAATTAGATGACTTTATTTACTTCCATCAGATTCCCCTCCCATTTTTTGGGGATGAGATGACAAAAACAACATAAAACAAAAGAAATCTACTGTGTAAATATGTTCAAAATGCTGTTTTACTGAGATTTATGAAATCCAATATGGCTACTGCCCATCACAAACTTTGGGTCATGATGAATAGTTTTCTCATTTACAGTATGCCTTTATCTCTCACCACTTTCAAGCTACAGTCTTTTGAAATGTTGAAATGAAAATGGAATATTTTCCTCAATAAACTGGCACCGGAAGGGTAAAAATGGAGATGCTGCCCCTGTCATGTCTGCATGTAAGATGTAGACATGCACACACATCATGTTTGTGTGAGATTGTTGTGACAACGATTGCCATGGTAAATAAGTAGGTGCACCTGGCAGGAGAGCAGAGAGAGACAGAGACAACACAGAGAAGAGACCTCTTTTAGTGGAGATTTAACTCCTCGAACAAGTTCTTCCCATTCCCAAACCATTGGTTAAATCATCAAAATAATGTGATGGTGAGACAGATAAAGTTATACAGAAGATCTGTTTAGCAGTCTTTGAAGCCGATACGATAAACAGTGTAGGAGGAGATGTCTTTTGAAGAAGAGCACATTTGAGGTGAAATCTTACTTTGAAAGGGCAAATAGCTTACTTCCTGTTGGATTTAGGTCATGGGTGTCAGCGCATGATTTGTAGGTCAAACACGGCAGTTTCAGTTTGATCTGTCTACAACATTCCTACGGGTCGCAGTGGCCATTTTAGTGCACCTAGGAGGTGCTAGAGAGACCATTTTGGCACTTTAGGGGTTAATAATGTGTATTTGCTCTTTCAAATGAAGATTCTGCTGCTGTAATCTGTCCTTTAAAGATTGTGAGACACGCACACAGAAGGCTGTGTGTGCGTGTCTTTGTGTGCAGCCCTTGTCATGCAATTAATGACTTGCCTGCACCTGAGGGGCACACAGAGAGCTCATGAGAGGGCAGATCAGCAAAGGCTGTTTAATATGGGTTTGAAATTTTTCGAACAAGTTCTTCCTATTCCAAAACCATTGGTCCAATCATCAAAATAAAGCGATGGTGAGAGAGATCCACTTCTTGTGAACGCATGTGTTGTGTTTTATATTTGTAGAATCAAAAATGTGGTCACACGAGCGAGTTACAAATGTGTTGCACCTCAGCTGTTTTCCAGAAATTTCTCCTCTCAGTTTACATGGGAGTGAGAAAAATATCGCGCTCCGTTCGCTCTCAGCAAAAATGTGTACATGTGAGAGATTCCATGTCAACATATCTGTGACCAGGACATATTTTCCTACGTTTTTTGGTATAAATTGTGTATGTACAGTGAAAATTGTGGCCATGGCAGGCAGTTAAAGACAAAAGTTTTAGATTATTTTTAGAGCCCTCTCCACTCTAGCTCACAGCCGTGCAATACACACCGATTATAAACTGTCAATTTGTCCACATTTGCTCATGGTACTTTGAGAGGCACAGATTAAAAAAAAGATATGAAAAAGATGAAAACATGAGTGAATAGATGAGACCTGTGGCAACATTTGAGAGTTGGAATGGAGTCTGTAGCGCAGATTGGTCCCTTTCTCCCCCTGCTGCCATTCATTTCCTATGGGACAGCATTAGAACGCAGCAAAAACAATACGGTCCTCACCTTTGGCAAGGACTCCTCTGTGAGGAGTCCTCTGCCTTCGGGCTCAGTCCCTAATAATAAACGCAGCAAAAACAAGAGGGACTTCGTCCTTCGGCCGAGGTCCCTAAAAATAAATGCAGCAAAAACAATAGGGTGCTCGCCCTAATAAAGAAAAATATACATTATTATTCCAAATGGCATATATTTACACATACCCACATCCACACCCATGAACATACTTTCACATACATCCATTACATAAACCAAGTATTGCCTTGATTCATGTAGTTCATTAACTGTAGATCGTTAATGCAGAGCTACACACACACACACACACACACACACACATTAGTCTTCTCAGCATAACTACACATAAGTTCTTATACACCACATACATGCCTACATCCCTAGTACCCTCCATCCCTGCTATCCACAACGATCTTCACTGTAAACTGACTATAATTGACCAAAATTAAAGACTGTTTTGCAAGGAATAAAAACAAAGAAAAAGTTATTGTGATTTATTTCTCACTAGAACTAATGCTTCCTTCCGGGCCTCAAGACTTTTGTGCCCCACTTGGTTCAACCTTGCTATGGACAGCTCCATGGAAATATTGTTAGAGGGTAGCCATCTTACCGCTACCATCTTCTGAGTAACAATTATTCTTAAAACCAAAAGCCGCCTCTGTACTAATTTAAGGATCAGATATGAATCATCATTCAATAATATCAGACGAGGTGAACAGTCCAACTCCACTTGCAACATGATAGACATTTTACAAAACATATTTCCCCAGAAAGTCTTGACCTCTGGGCAATCCCAGAACATATGCCTAAAAGTACCTACTTGATTCAAGTTACATAAAGAACAGTTTTGGGATGGACATAATTTCATTAGATGTCTCTTCTTTGGTGTTAGATACACTCGATGAACAAAATTAAAGTTAGTAATTTGATTATCTAAGTTCTGTGATGAAAGAGGAATATTTTTAAATACTCTATCCCAATTTATGGAAGAATCTGCACAGTCAGTGTCATTATTCCACACTCTTACAATAGCAAGAGGGGAGTGTGAAAATGATACCCTAGCAATAGAGTCATAGATCAGTGATACACTACCTTCTGTGGCTGTCAAAACCTTTTTTAACAGTTCCATGAGTGGATGACTAGTAGGTGGAGCATTAATAGGTATTCCAACCTTCTGTAAAGCTGAGCGCAGCTGAAAATAGAGAAAAAAGGAATTAGAAGGAACATTTAACTTTTTACAAAGATCCTGAAAGGAGCACAGGCCATTTTCATCCATTATATCACCTAAAGTTTGAATACCTGCACTATACTACCAGACTGATGTAAAAGGTCAGCCTCCAGACTGCAAAGCACTATTATGAAATAAAGGAGTACTGGCATACCATCTATTCTTAAAGCTATAGAGTTTCAGCACCTTCCACCGTATAAGACTTGCATGACTAATAATTGGTCCAAAACTAGCTCTACATTGCCAATTGGAGAGATTAGTGAACATTAACTGATCTAATGGGACAGGCGCAGCGATACTTATCTCAATGTCAATAGAGGGGTTAGAGATGCCAGGAGAAAACCAATTAGCCAAATTACGTAGAATAAAAGCCAAATAATAAGATCTAATATCAGGAAATGACAGGCCACCAAACTCCCTTCCTCTTTGCAGATTCATAAGTTTAACCTGTGATCTTTTACCTTTCCAAATACAACGAATAACGGCTCGGTTCAATCTATCCCCAAATTTTGGAGGTGTAGGTAGGGGGAGCATCGAAGTAATAAAATTCACTCTAGGCAGGATAGGAGAAGGAGATAGGCAGCTTGAACCAGATTCAAATCAGATTCAATAATTTTAATAATTGAATTAAAAAAATGATTGGAATGTTGAAATTCTCAGATTCCTCCTTGGACATTTGGTTAAGAGGTAAAAGAGATGATTTTGTCCAATTGATTTTATAGCTGGACATAAAACTGAGCTGATCGAATATATTGAAAACATTTGGGAGAGATTGATAAATATCGAACAGAAATAATAATACATCATCTGCAAATAAGGATAAATGATGTTTTGTGGAATTAATACTAATTGGATGAATATTGGTTGCTTGCCTTATAGCTTGTGCTAGCGGTTCCAATGATAAAATAAATAATAATGGGGAGAGTGGGTCTCCCTGTCTGGTAGATCCTTGAATCTGAAAGGAGACAGAGGTTATTTGCCCCGTCATCACACTAGCTGAAGGATTAAAATACATAGTTTTAATCATGCCACTTAAGTCAGAACCCAATCCCATTCGCTCTAAGGTCCAATCCCAATTCCTATTTTAACCCTCAATCTTAACAGCATTACTTTATTTTTTATTTTTTTGGGCTACCTGTCAGCTATTCGTTATTAGTTTAGTTTCATGCAGTATTGCAAGTGTTATCACAATGAATACTGTAGTCAACATCCAGCAGAACTGTTTACATGGTCACACAAGTGTTACCTGGTGACTTTCATCCACATTAACGTTTCACTCTTTGGGTTATAAGTTGATATTCAATCAAATAACCTGTACCACAACAACCGATGTAACTTTTTCAGCAGAAAGTCACCAGATAATACGATCACTAACGTTAACCTGCAGTTGTAACGTTACCAGCTGCAGAATCTACGGCTACAGGAGATGACACCGTCCGGTCATCTTACAAAAATGTTGATGAAAACATTTCACGTATATTAACCCTTGGATGCATGGCCAACCAATACCTAAACTCTTCCATGGGTGGGGTCAAAAATGACCCCAATTGAAATCAATGCATTTTTGCAATAAACCTGAGACATTTCTTTCATATTGGTTAGAGATTATATATTTTGTTCAACAAAAGAGTATTTTTAGTTTTGATATGTTCTTTCTTCACTTTTAATTCAAATTTTATCACATTACAATCACTGAAACGGGTATCAAAACATGTTTAATCTTCCTCCATATAGTAAAACAGACAGAGGGACACACAAATTAACATTCAATAGGTCCTAACACTGTCCATGTATATGTTCAGACACTAACATGTCTCTTCTCACTCTTCACAGCTTTCACAGACTATTTTCTTGTGGCTGTGACCATTGCAGACAGGGCTTTTGCAACAATCCTATGAGCTAACACACGGTGTAATAACAGTGTAACAACAGTGTGTATGTGATTGGATGTGTGTGTGTGTGTGTGTGTGTGTTTTGTGTTAGCTAACAATACTTTTAGCCAACAATCCTGTTAGCTAACATACTGTGTAATAACAGTGCAACAACAGTGTGTATGAGTGTGTGTGTGTGTGTGTGTGTGTGTGTGTGTGTGTGTGTGTGTGAGTGTGTATGTGTGTGTGTGTGTATGCGTGCGTGCATGCATGTGTGTGTGTGTGTGTGTGTGAGTGTGTGTGTGTGTGGGTGTGTGTGTGTGTGTGATTGTGTTAGCTAACAATACTGTTTGCTAATAATAATGTTAGCTAACAGTATTGTTAGCTAACAGTATTGTTAGCTAACCACAAACTAGGTAAATTTGATGACACATATTCTGTCAATGAAAAATAAATTCATAAATGGAGATAATACTTACATGTATGTCGCTGTGTACAAATGACCTCCTAGGTGGTGGGACTGCTGGCATCAGATGTGTAAGTGGGACAGTAATGTTTCTTGACACTCACAGTTGCCAAGAATCAATGTCAAATGAAAGATCCCATAGGAAATACTTGGGGTCATTTTTGACCCCGCCCATGGAAGAGTGGGATACTAATACAAAAACTGAATTTTTTTAAAATTAATGAAAAAATGAATAAAAATGCAAATGGCATCATGTCACAAACATGTTTTTATGAGGAATACCTGGAATATGAAAATATCAAAACTTTTAATTTTAAAGATATTAAGGAATAACAACCTCTGGGGCCAATTTTGACCCCACCTATGCATCCTAGGGTTAAAACAACTTAACAACTACACAACTTACTTATATACAACTACATTATCACTGAGAAAAAGTACTTTTTGTAACTGACCGCCAGTGACGGCTTTGTTAGCTAGCCAAAAGAATATGTGTTACGCTACAAAGAGGTCTATAGTCCATAAAATGATGTTAAACTAAGATAATGCAATGGTTATCATAATTTTAAAACAACTATTAATAAGGAAATACTCACATTGATAACTCTGCTTCCTTATGCTTGTCGCCGCCATCTTGCATTGACTGAATCGTCTGTACTCGGCCGGGTTTGGCTGGGCTTGGCGGATGAGACACAAAGGATTCTGGGATAGCACTCACCACCAAGGGTGGTCCTAGAAAATCTTAAAAGTGAGGACCATACAGCCCTTATTCTTGACCCTCAACTCAACACTCTGAGAATCGGGACAGCACTAGCACTTTGCGGGAGCACAGATTTTTGAGACTGAGGGTTAAGATTGAGAGTTAAAATAGGAATTGGGACTGGGTCTAAGACTCTTCACAAAAAGGACCACTCAAGGTGATCAAAGGCATCCACAGACAGGACAGCAGAAGAGGCATTAGTATTTTTTTAACCTGCATTCAGGAAATGGAGTAATCTATGAATATTTTCCAGTGCCAATCTCTTCTCGACAAATTCACTTTGATCTACATCAACCTGAATCTACCTTTATTCATCTTTTGGATGGCACCATGTAATTCCTCAAGAGTAGACATAGGATTCTTAGCTGAAACTTACTTGTTTAATAAGGACCACACCAGACTTAAGAGAGGGGGCTTTTCCCAGACTTTCCATTTCAAATTTAACACTAAATACCGGGGCACAGCCATTTTAATTCATAGGGACGTGCAATTTGTGCAAATATAATTCTAGATAAAGACGGTTATTTTATTATTGTTCAAGGACATCTGTTCAAAGTACCAGTGGTACTTGCTTGTGTTTACGCCTCCAACTTGGATAATGCTAAATTTTTCAGTGATTTTTTTTCTCTGTTCTTCCAGAGTTGAATAATCACCAGTTGGTTCTCGGAGGAGATTTGAACTGTGTTGTTGATCCCACTCTAGAACGTTCCAGAGCCACATCTGGAACACTAAGTAAATCAGCAGAGACTATAAATGCTTTTCTACAAACGAATGGGGTGATTGATGCATGGAGATATAGAAATCTGGTTTCTAGACAGTATTCTTTTTTCTCTCCAGCACACCACTCATATTCCAGGATAGACTATTTTTTGCTGGACAAGAAACTCCTCCCCCTGCTGAGGTCTAGTGAATATGAGAGCATCGTTATTTCTGACCATAGCAATGGTGCTTTGCTTTCCAAATAATGAGCCTCCACAACACACCTGGAGACTTAACCGATGTCTTTTGTCTGATAAAGATTTTGTCAGCTTCCTATCTGCCCAAACTGACTTTTTTTCTAGAAACAAATCAACAGTCACAAGATACAAGCCACTGTAACCTTTGGGAATCGATGAAAGCTTATTTACGCGGACAGATAATATCTCATAATGTACGTATGAACAGAAGACGGTCAGCACGCCTTAATGAGCTCATCTCTTTGATAAATGATGTTGATAGTAGCACTTTAGAGGCTCCATCTGCTGATCTCAGTAGGGAGAGAATAGGTTTGCTAACAGAATTAGACACCCTCTTATCTGGTGTAGCTGAGGAGGTTCATCTCAAATCTCGCCAAGAGTTTTACGAGTATGGGGAATGGGCCAGCACACTACTATGCCATCAGCTAAGACAATCTGCAGAGGCCGGATTTATTGTGGAGAAAATGTTATGAGGACCTTTACGCCACTGAAAATTGCTTTAATACGAAGCTAACTCAGTTTTTCAATAGTCTCGAAATACCGACAGTAGACCAACAGGATAGGACAGATCTCGATAGCAGCATCTCAGCAGCCGAAATTGATCGGGCAATTAAACGGATGAAGAGCGATAAAGCTCCAGGCCCGAGCGGCTTCCCGATTGAATTTTTTTTATATATTCTTGAGCAAACTAATCCCTCTGCTAAAGAATGTGTATGCCGAGGCACTTGAGACACTCCCCCCTACAATGACTCAGGCCACCATTTCAGTTCTTCTTAAGAACGGAAAGGAGCCCCTGAAATGCAAATCATTTTGGCCTGTGAGTCTACTCTGCTGTGACTACAAGATCTTAACCAAGGTTCTGGCTAGTAGATTGCAGTCTGTTATGCATACAGTGATACATCCAGATCAGACTGGTTTTATTACAGGGTAGCAGCTTTTTGGTAACTTATTTAAGCTTTTTTAATGTTCTTTATTCTCCAGAAAAGTCACAGACAGCAGAGGTTTTGCTCTCCCTCGATGCCCATAAAGCATTCGACCGAATTGAGTATGAGTATCTTTTTGCAACTCTGGAGAGGTTCGGTTTTGGACTGGCTTTTTGTTCCTGGATATGGGTCCTGTATGCTACACCGCTGGCCTCGGTCTGTACTAATAAAACGATCTCCAATTATTTTCCTTTATGTAAGGGGACCAGACAAGGCTGTCCCCTTACACTAAGGAGTGCTGGGGAGCTCAAGGGTGTTGATGGGGGGGTCAAACTCACAAGCTGTCTCTATATGCGGATGACCTTAAACTCTATCTGTCCGACCTATCTATCTCTATTCCTAAGGCATTAGAAATTATCTCTAGCTTTGGTAAGATCTCCGGCTACAAAATCAACCTTACTAAGAGTTTGCTCTTCCCTATTAGTGACCAGGCTCGACAGATGTCTTTTGAGGTATATCCACTAATAGAAACTTGTGACACTTGTGACACATGTGATTTATTCAAACAAAATTTTAAACCAGCCCTGGAGAGGGCCAAGCAGGACCTTGTCCGTTGGTCAGCACTGCCTATATCACTTGCTGGCAGGGTCAAATCTGTCAAGATGACAGTTATGCCCAGGTTCTTATTCGTGTTTCATACAATGCCTGTTTTTATCCCAAAGTCATCTTTTAAAGAGTTAGATAAATCCATATCCGTCTTTATCTGGAATAAGACCATCCCACGAATAAGAAGGGCTCATCTTGAGAAACAGAAAGAGGCTGGAGGCTTAGCACTAGTGCTGCACGATTAATCTAATCGCAAATGCAATGTCAGGCTGTACGATTACATAATTACATAAAAGGCTGCGATTTGCAACTTAATGTAAATAAATGTTAACGTGTGTGCCTATGAACGTGATTGCATCTCCTACAAAACGCAACGTCTATTATATGGCGATACTTTGGATTCAGGTACAGCGGCGTTGAGTAGAAAGATGTGCTGTGTAAAAGTTTAAAAGTTTAAGTCACCACGTCTCGCAGCAACATGACCAATCTATATCAGCACTGGAGACAGCACAGAGAACGAAGCATGCATGTGAGAGAAAGCCGAGCCGTGTAACGTTAAAGACAAAGAGACACCTGAAAGCTGCCAGAGCCTCATAAACAACATAGCACAATTACACAAACATTTGCAAGTGTCACGGGGAAATCACGGACTTCGTAACAAGCTGTATAATAACAAATGAAAAATTTAGCAATTATGCTCAGTTTCGGCCCACTTGACATGCTGCTGTGTTGTGCTATGGCGTGCTGGAATTTGTCATTTACGTGACAACACCTGAACACATCAAAGGCTCGCTCCGCTGTGTGTACAGTGCCATGCTGCGCTGCGTGTGAGCAGCGTGTTTGACTGTGCTCTGTCTTTGATGGTTATTTACGCTGTCCATAACAATAACTATGTCAGGTCAGGTCAGTGCCCCCCTGATATAATGTAGGGGAAACACTGAATCAAGCAACAAGACTAATGATACCATTTATGTATTATATTGTAATTGCAATCGCAAATCGTGATATTGTCCATTCAAATCGCAATCGCACATTTTTATCAAATAGTGCAGCACTACTTAGCACTACCAAATTTTCTACAATATTATTAGGAGGCTATTATTTATATGACATACTGGGTCTCTGCATCTTATGAGGGGGGTGGACCTGTATGGGTCGGAATGGAACAACATTTTTCGAATAAAAATTTGGTCAGTTATTTCTAGGGCTGTACCCAAATATTCGGATATTCGAATATTCGTTTCTATGGGTAGGTATTCGTTATGAAAATATGGTATTCAATATTCGTTTTCTTATTTACTTTTTTATCATTATTATTTATTTTATTTTATTTTTTTACATATTTTTTGTTGCTAAATGTAGTCTTTTTGTTGTTGGTAAATGTAGGTTATCAATAAAAATCAAAACTTTTAAATTGCATTGTTAAGAATGTGAAAATATAGTATTGCCTACCAACGGAGCTTGTGCACGGCACGCTTGAGCGCATCCGTCTGAGGCTGTGGATCATTGCCAAGTTTTACCACTATATCACTATTCCCTCTAACTTGTAGCTGTTTTTTCGTTATCTTTTGAATTTAATATGAATTATGGAACCGTTTTTGTCAACGTTTGTTTCCCCCGTTTTGTACAATAAATTACTGTTTAAAGTTTCAACAAGTTTCTTTTGGAGTCACACAAATGTGTTTTGAAAACGACCGCGGACTGTCACCTGCTCAACACATCAGTACCTTCGGATGCCATGACAGTAATAGCCAATAATGTCAAAATATCATTTACAGACCGATTTAACAGACGATCACTGCTGCCCGACCCACAGGTCCATTTGCGGGTCCCGCAGCTTACGGGTTGACCCGCGCATCACTACTCAGCTCAGTCTATAAATGCTGCAGTAAACATTATTCTATTCAGGCCGGCAGAACCAGCAGCGCATCGGCTCTACAGTGCACCGCACTGCTGATGAACCATTTTATTGCAGCACAGAGTGTCTGCCAGCAACCAATTACTTGCAGAGGCTTCCTACAACTTGTTTCAACGGTTCAGATTTAATCAGAAGACAAATTAAACAGGATGGCTAGCCAATGTGAAAATCAAAAGAAAGTATAGAATAATGTACTGAAGGAGACTGTTGTGCCATCACGTTTTCTTGTGGTTTGAGAGCAAAGATCCGGTCACCGCTGTGCAAAACTCCACAATACAATTAGGTCAGAAAAAACCCCGGAGGAGTGCTTCGCAAGCAATCTTTGAAAGGAGCCGAGCCTGGCGGGAGAAACAACAATAACAGTAGTTTGGCCCTATTTTTTTCATTCGCCAGAGTGGCTGGTTAGGTGACTTCATTTACTGGCCAAAGGGTTAAAATTAGTCGCCTCTGGCTACTGGCGACTGCTAATTTTGATCCCGGGATACAGCGTTTAAGTTATGGTTCAGGAGTGGTCTGAAACGGGTGAAGGATCTTTTTAAGGATTGTGTGTTCATATCTTTTGAGCAGCTTGTAAGTGAGTATAATATTCCCAGCTCACATTCATTCTGATATTGGCAGGTGCGTGCCTTTGTTCAGAGGCATTTTCCTTCCTTTCCGTCACTCCCGCCAAATGACTGGATAGATGAGTGGTTGGATGGAGATCCAAATCAAAGAGGGGGAGTGAGCAGATTGTATGAGAGTATTCAAATGATTGCCTCTCCATCACTTAATAATATTAGAGCAGAACTGGGATTTGAAGTCTCGGATGGCTCCTGGCAAAGTGCAATTAAGAGAATACATTCAAGTTCAATCTGTATCAGACATGGTTTGCTCCAGTTTAAAGTGCTCAATTTGTCTAAGAGTAGACTTGCCAGGATGTATCCAGATGTGGATCCAACCTGCTCCCGATGCTGTCAGGCTCCGGTTCTACCATATGTTTTGGGCGTGCCCAAAGCTAGTACAGTTTTGGTCTTTACTTTTTGACACATTTTCTTATATCTGTGACAAGGAGATAAGCACTGCCCCTGAAATTGCGTTATTTGGTGTGGTCCCTGTCGAGGTGGCAATATCGGGTGCACAATCGGATGCAATCACCTTTTCATCCCTATTGGCCAGGCGTCTTATTTTGTTTAACTGGAAGTCAGTTATGCCTCCCACGCACAGGCGCTGGGTTGGGGATGTAATGGCGCATTTAAAACTTGAGAAGTTGAAACACTCAATCAGGGGTTTTACAAGGTCTGGAAGCCATTCTTTAAGTACTTTAATTTGAATTCCCAGCTAGGGACACTGAGAGTGCTACTTAATGGACACAATCCCTGTAACATGTTAGAATTTGGATTATTTTTTTATTTATGTATTTTTAACTAAATGTATGTATATATATATATATATATATATGTATGTACATTTTCTGTTATGTACTTATGTTTTATGTGATTATTGTTGCTTTATTTTCATGTATCTTGTGAATGCTGTTTGTGACTTTGTTGATTGTTTGCAGTTTAAAAAGCCAATAAAATATTTGATAATAATAATAATAATAATAATAAAAATGACCTTAAAAGTATTTCCATTTATTTTCATCAATATTATTTCTTTGAACCCAACTGAATGACCTGGAGGGTTACAGCAAATTACCTAATTTCAAGTACAAGTCCATAACAGAGTTTTACAAACAGGAAAGTAGTTTAGTCTTTGTAAAAATCATTTTCTTTTATGATTTACTCTCCTTTATAATTCATGTTTTATCCATGTTAATATTTGTTATCCTGTTAAAATGTATATTATGTATTTATATATTCATTTACTTACATCACAGTGTGTTACACAACAAACCAGGAGTACTGTCACCACAGACCTTTGTCTTTTACAGTGCATGGGGAACACTTCAGTTTTTAACAGTATGACAGACACCATGTTGTTATTAACATTATATAATTTCTTTATCATTACAGTGTATTTCGATTCAATGTGGATATTTTATTTTTGTTTCCATAGCTGACATATCACAGTTACATTTTAGTTAATACATTGGTTGAAAATGTGGCGAAAAAAATGTCAAGACATTCCTTTACATAACAACAACTATTTCACTTTATTGTTCATGTGGAAAATTACAGTCCTACATTCTCTCCCTGTCCCTGCTTTCAAACAACAATTAGGATGGGATTACTGTTTGAACTTTTGTCATGTCCCTCACTACTCAAACTACAGTACATCTTGGGCAGAGCACACACACACAAAAATAAAATAAAAAAAACATGTGGATAATAATAATAATAATTCGCACTGTCTACGTGAGCTGGAGGCAGAGACGGCAAGAGTCTGAGGTCCCGCCCAATGCTGCTTGCAGCTTTAATTTGCTCTAAATATTAATTGCTTCATTGGGTTTCAGGCCCGAAGGGGCAGAGCCTTATTGAGTTTGCGTGGGTTTGTAGTATAAGGGTTCAAGCCCAAAATGGCAGAACCCTGATCAGTTGTGATTCACTCTGCTATAGCAGTGCTAAGAGCTAACTCTACATAATAATATGTTTTTAAATCATCCCAAGTATACTGTATAGTATGCTCTGTAAAAAACATTTTTATATCAGCGCATATCAGAAAAGCCCCAATACTGATATGTCTATGACAGGCCCATATCAGCCGATAAAATTGGTCGACTGATTTAATATCATACCTTTGCTTAATTAACTATGAGCTTGGCAAGAGACATGCAGCTTGGCTGTGATGGTGGTCCTATAATTAACAGCCAAAAAAAGTGAAAAATTTTGAGAGAATGAATGACCTGGTCCTGTACTGAATGAAAGGAATTCTTAAACGTATCTACATCTCAATGTGCTCTACAAATAAAAGTCTCATGGACAACAAAGATGGATTGATTGATGGATTATTCTTTCAGTACAGTAATATGAATAGAGATTTTTGAATTTTGACTCCAAATTTGGTACACAGTGTTGTGGAACTGAGATACACAATCCAACCATAAATGAGCAAGATTGGTCAAAAAACATGGCCCCATCAATCAGAAAGTATTTGCAAAGGGCAGATGCTGTACGCAAGCAAGTTTCATTGACATCTGAGAAATGAAAATGGAGCAAAAGGCAGGACTTTGAGTGTGCAAGTATTAAATTCTGAAATGATGAAACAAGTGTGTGATTAGTCTCACTTTTTTTTCTCTTTTTTTTTTTTTACAAAGTTAAACCAGCTGACGTGAGGTGGTTCAGCTTTATGAATCCCCAAACCCACTTGCTGTGACGATGCTAACTGCTTCACCACTCTGCTACCTATATTTTAGTCTTTAAGTTTTATTATTTTTCATTTTATTACTTTTAATCACCATTTGTGTTATATTTGTTCTTGGTGGCTATGAGCATTTTTGTAAATGAGGTGTCTGTCTCAGTGTATTTCTATCTTAAAATAAAAGTTGAATAACTGAAAGATGATCTACCACTAGGTACCAGCAGTGAGCCACAGGATGTCTCACAGATTTACCGCAATATAGAAAAATGAAGTTTTCTCTGTGAGACTTGACACCTGAACAGTCCACTTAAACACTGTGTGTTTGCCCTGCAGTGTACTGTCCTTCTCACTATGAGGATACAGTAAGTATCAATATTTCATTTATTCATCTTTGCCTGTGTCTTTGTGTGTGTGTTTCTCATTTAAGGCTCCCCGCAGGTTCATCGGAGCATGGAAGTGCAAATGCAAATGTGTAAATGCAGGGTGTGACAAATCAGCTGTCTATGTCACCTGCACTTCTTTAAAATTCTTTTCACTATGTGTGTATATGTATATATGTATATATTCATATATGTATGTGTCTGTGTGTGTGGTAAGACAGATTGATAAAGGTTATTTGTCACTCTCAAGGTTAGCTGTTGATTGATAAAACTGTATGTTGACACAGTGGGTTTTCTTCACACACTCTGTGTGCAGCTATTTTTTAGAAATTGTGACCATCCGCAAACTTCTGGCATCCACAGTCTCTCCACCCCCCACCCTGTGGGGATCAAAGGCAGCTGTGTCATGGAAATATGACAAAGTCAAGTCAGTTCAAAACAGTTAAACTGTACAATGTAGTTCTTACCTTGTGTTAATTGCTGACAAAAAACTTAAAATAAAATGCTTCAGACGATAAGAAAAGAAAAAGGAAAGAGAGGTAGATGAGAGACTAAATAGGAAAAGCTTTTATATTTTTTGTTGTGTATATTTTTGGGTAGGAAGGTAGTATAAATATTGAGTTATGGATTGCAGTCTATGAAAATTGATATAACATTTACTGAAGCAAATAATTCTTCACTGCAGGTTTGACAAATGGCTTTTATGAATTGATAAAGTAAAGATTTTCAAACACATTTCAGCACTGTTGTTTTTATTTTCAGTTAAATGAATCTTAATAACATGAAGCAAACCTATAAAAGCAAACATAGTCTATAAATACAAGTATGGTTATATTTGTATGTATAGACAGGCAACACTGGCTGATAGTGTGAAAGAGAAAGAAAAAAAAGTCTAGAGAGAATTGTAGAGCAGGTTTGTTTTGTTGATCAAGTTCTCGGGAAAGCGGAGGAGGAGAGGGGAAAGAGGTGTGGCCAGTTTCAGGTGGAATTCCCCTGAACTCACCTGAGTCCGTTCCCCACTCCTTTACAGGAGTATAAAGCGTTACAGGTGGTTAAAGGAAGAAACAGATAAATCTTCCTCAGACATACAGGTCACATAGAGAACAGCCAGAGGAGAGCACTAATACTTTTAACAGTGGGAATTCCACAACACATGCTCACACTGCGCATTGTCCTGGAGCATAATTCCTTTGCATCATATTGCGGCTCTTGCTGTTATCAGGTAAAAGATATTTGTTACCTATTTAATTGAAATATTACAGTGGTCATGCTTAGAAGTGGTACAGATTTTGATAATATTACAAAAGTTAACAACATATTTGTTACACCTAACTTCTCTTTGAATTGAAAGCTGTTCTCTGTTTTTTTAAGTGGTGTTTATACAAATATTTTCTTCTGTGGTTCGCAGTGTCTCCATGTCATCTCCCTGCCTCAGCAGCATCCTGACTCATGCTAACCTCACCATGTATCAGACTGGCATCCCTGATGTCCTGTCACAGCAGCCTGGTGTGCTGCCCAGCATCAATACCCTGCAGAATTACAGCTCCAACATAAGCAGTAAGAGCATTTTTAACTGCTGCTGCAGCACTCATTTGTCTTATCATCGCTTTAAGAGAGCAGTTGTTTGTGTGATAAGATAAGATAAGATGCACCTTTATTGATCCCACAATTGAGAAATTCCAGTGCAACACCAACAAATCTTGCAGCGTCTTGGTGGTGAAGCCGATGTTAACCATTATAGTCCAGTCTGAGTTCAGTGGGCAGTTTCAGCTGAAGACTAATCTCACAGTAAACATGACTCTTTATTTTCAAACTTCAGCCAGTGGGACCATTAGCTCACTGAACTTTGCTTTGACCGCATTTAGACACCGTTGGCTCAATCATTTACCAGGCAGTCAATGTTTAACTTGGCATAACCGTCAAACAGAAAAATACTATCACCTCATAGACGAAACAGCTCGGGCTTTGTTTGTCTGACCTTAGAGACACAAATCCAGAGTGGGCGATGATGCAGACTGGTATTAATCCACATCACTGTGAGCTGAGCATGTACACATGCAAATAAATTTACATGTTTTGAAAGTAAATTTAAGAAGCAAGTTTTGACATAGTCTTGGTGTAGTTTGAAAGAGACAACTCAATTTACAAAAATGTATGAAACAAGATCATGGTTTTACATGAAAATATACAGTTTCTAAATCTGTCTCACTGCTATGTCTAATGTGCTTGCCAGGGCAGGTATAGCACTTACTGGGATCATTTTATAAACACACCTTCTGCACTCTGTACAGTATCATGTAATTCCTGCCTCTCTGTCTGCAGGTCAGTGGTACAGGCAGATCAGCCCTCACTGCTGGACAGCAGACAATGTTCTGGAGTGGATCAGTGACCACGTAGAGAGCACCAAGTTTGATGCGAGCATCCTGAGTCTGGCCTACTGCACCATGGATGGCCCTGCACTCTGCCAGATGACCCGGGACCAGATGATCGAGGTCTTCGGCCCGCAACTTGCCCCGCTCCTCCACCAGAGTCTGCAGGAACATAAGACCAAATATGGTAAAGCTCAATGTGTCATGTGAGAATGAATTGTAGAACTTTAGAGCTGCAATACATCCGTATGTAGTTCATGCCATTTGAGTGCTGGGTTGTACTTGCAGTGTAAAGATTTTAGTAAGTTCAGAGTTTAAAGGTACTATGCGCCAAAATAAATACAGCATATTAAAATAAAACTGGCCTATTTTGTGACAGATTATTCAAATCAAATTTTCCAGTTATATGTCAATAAACCTATAAGTGTGGAGAAATCTCAGCACACCCAAAAACAACAGGTGCGTAGGAGGGAGGCTGCAACCCCGAAATATATAAAAATCAAAAAAGACAGGCATGTCTTCAGACATTTCAGGCTGAAATGCCTGAAGAAGGTCACACCAACCGAAACGTTACTTAAATAAAATGGAAAAGAGTGAGACAGTGTGCGGGAGCCTTTTTTGACTTTTATGTCAATAAACCTAAAATGTATACAGTCAAAACATATAGATTTGGCCTCTGATGGTACAGGAGTTCTCTTCTCACGGATGAATGCTATGCCTGAAATGACAAATTTTCTTATCTTTTCTTCTCAGAGCTGCAGAGCCTATCAGGACCAGAGCTGAACGAGACCTGCCAGCTCCTGGACAACTTCCTGCACAACCTGAACTTCCCTCTGCTCAGCAGCATTAGAATTGGCCATGGTACATATTATATCAAGATGTTACATATGCACATAAAATCCATACTGTGTGGAAATCATAGGGCTAACAATGTTACTTACTGTTCACAGCTGAGGAGGCCATCAGCAAGAGGGAGTTTGACTACAGGGATGATTATGATCTCACTAGTCTTACCATAGAGCCCATGACACCTCTTGAAGACACGGAGTGCCTGTCTGATAACCAGTCTGACAGCGAGTACAGCTCCTCCTCCAACAGTCAGTATTTCAGCTTTGTTATCTTGCTCAACTCTTGTGCCTCTCAGTTTCTTAAGAATGCAATATATGTGAAAGATGTCTCATATTTTTTTCAGGTGGCATGTTTGACTTCTCAAGCCTCAGCTCCCCTGAGTCTGGCAGTGGTGAATCAGACCCGGAGTTCTCCTACCCCCTGATTTCGAGTAAGCCAAAAAACTCATTGTTTGTACGGTTCTTTGCATTCCACAGTCTCAGCAGTGCTACTGAGTTTAAGTAAACGTCCGACAGTTAACTGTTGTGTTGACAGAGGTGCACATCAAAACAGAGAATGGAGAGTCTCGACTCAAGCGACCCAGGGGGCGACCTCCCAAAGCCAACAGAGAGCACAGCAGCAGCATTTATGAAAATCCAAAGAAAAACAAGCATGGTAAGGCCAGCATACTGTTATTCATCATGTAAAATATTGTTCAAAAGGCTTCTTTACATCAACACTGCTGTGCTGTTTTACAGATTCTACTTTGCATCTTTATCAATGTGCAGATGCATATCTGTGCTACATCCATGCACACACAAGAACACATTTAGCTCATGATGACGCACTGTTTGTCTGCAGCGCCTCGTGGCACTCACCTATGGGAGTTCATCAGGGATATTCTGATCCACCCAGAGAGGAACCAGGGCCTGATGAAGTGGGAGGACCGTCGCGAGGGTGTCTTTAAGTTTCTCAAGTCTGAGGCCGTGGCTCAGATGTGGGGCCAGAAAAAGAAGAACAGCAGCATGACGTATGAAAAACTCAGCCGTGCCATGAGGTGAGTTCGTGCAGCAGCTAATAGGGAACAGTTTGAGGAGGAATTCCAAACTGTTTCATCAACTTTCAGTTGTATCTGCCTTAATTGTATGACATTGTGGCTCGGTCTAAAACAGAAAACAGTCAGAGGTGTCATTTCTGTTAAATAATGAGATGTTACAACACAGATGGTCATCACAGATTGTGTAGATTTACCTTATTTGGTCAAAATGAATGGGCTTCTGCAGTGATTTCCCACACCCCCACTCTGTATCACAGGCCTTTTCCTCTAACTTTGAAGTCTCTGAGCCATGATACAATAACCCTGATGATGTCAGCTGACAAAGGTCCTTTTCAGCCACAGAAGGACATTATAACAATTTAATACTCCCTATGACTAATCAATTGATTTTGACATGTAAAACTACATTTTAATTTACTAACAAGTGCTTTAAATGAGTGAAGTGCAGCAGATGATGAAGGGAACCACATACTTTGTGTCTTTAACCTGGACTAACTAACCCTCCTCCTCCCTCAGGTATTATTATAAGAGAGAGATCCTGGAGCGAGTAGATGGCCGGAGGCTTGTATACAAATTTGGAAAGAACTCCAGTGGCTGGAAGATTGAAGAGATTGGCATGGGCATGTGAGACATCAGTCACCGAGCACGTAGAAGCCAAAAAGCCAATCAAGGCAGTAGTTCAGAACTAGAAATACTTGTGTGGCCTGTCTGAAAAAAAATCCTTGCTTTCCCAGATGTTTAAGACACTAACTTCCTCTTAGAAGGAAGGTGTTGCAGAAAATGTAAGCCAGTGTTTTTGGCTCTAGTAGGTTTTATGAACCAATATTAATATTGTACCTGTTTTATGCTTTTGATTGTCACTTCAGAAACCTAACTATGTGCACAGTAACCAAAGTGGGCATCATTTTGGATGCTGTAAGCACCTAAAGGCTGAAAAGGCTAACTATTTACAAATGTACAGAATTCACTCTGCTGTTTGTTTTGAGCTGAAGTTAGTGTAGTGATGCAGGACTGGCTCATCCTTATCTGTCACTATGTTTTTTTAGTATATGGGCATTAATGACTGTATTGTGGTGCTCAAATGTCTGGAATGTATCCTTCTTTTTCTTACTTTTATGTTACTGTCTTGTTATAAAAGGGTATAACTTTCACTATCAGTTTTCCAATCACTTATGGATCAAATTTGGAAAAGTCCTCTGCTGGTGAACTCAATGTGAAGGACAATGATAGAATTAGGGTGAAATAGTGATACAACTTCACATTAATACAGTAATGATGTGCACTACATGTCTATCAGTATCACTTATTTTAAAGTGTGTTTATAAAAAGTACAAAGGAGTAACTATATCACGTCTCATATATGATCATCACCTGTAAAAAGTGTTTGTATAAATCAGTCAGATATCAGCTGCATGTTGTGTGAATTTTTTTATTTGTTAATGTGATTAAAGACATACTTTGCTGATTTTCAACCAACATTAACATTGTTAAGGTACATATTGTTGCTCATGACAAGAGCAGGGAAGTAGTGGTAGTGACAGGGAGTAGTGAGTAGTGACAGGAATGGTGTCTCTAACAACCATTTCCAAATTCAGTGTTATAAACACATCCAGACCATGATCTGTTCTGCATACATATACACGATAGGATTATAAAACACAAAAGGCCAAGAAAGTTACTTCAACATTCAGAGGAAAAAAATATTTCAAATAAGTCTCTGGTGGTTACAATTGGTTTACCTTAACAAAAAGAGCAGAGAAAACAGTAAAATAAATTACTGATCCAAGAAATTGCAAGGCATTAAATCATAGGATCAAATCATGAGCAAATTAGAAACTCTGCTCTTCGTTGACATTTTTCAAATCTAGTGTTTATCATGTGTTAATATATGCAATTCCAAGACTTGTTTAAGAATCCTAGTATGCAGAAATAAACCATTTTGAAAAATGGCAATGCCCCTTTCCCCTCGCCAAAATTAAGCCTAACTAACATGATTTTCACTAATGAATGCCTTAGGCTGTCTACTTTATTATGATATTAGTATCGTCACTCCAGCTGTAAAACCGAGTTTGCTATGGTGGGTTTTATTTGCTAATTATTTATTGCTAGGTATTACCTCACCTCAGCTTCACTTGTCAACCCACAGGCTGTATGGTCATAGCTGTCAACATGACTGCAGGGATCAGGATCAGATGACAAGTTGAAATGTGATTTAATAACAATGATTGTAACTTGTATTGTCAGTTAAAAGTATTGGGGGGACATTTGATTGTTTTTTCTTCAGTGTATCTGAAACATGTTCAAAATTTGAATTCACAAACAAATTTAATGTGAACCTATTCTCTATGTCAATGAATAGCAGGGCTTCAACAGGGCTGGACAGAATTATCTTTAACTGGTTACAACGAATGAATAAATTAGCTGAAGTGAAGAGATATCACACTGTGCATGATGACAGTCAACGATCACCTTTATCATACATCTGGGGCAGGGGCGATTCTAGGATCAGAGGTTTAGGGGTGCTGAGCACCCAGAGAGCTGCCCAGCCAGACAAGATAAATTTCACTGTTTTGTACATTTTAACACAATTTCATTCCCACATTTGTGAAAGTAAAGCACAACACTTTCTGGGAAAGTCTGTGACTAAACCATCAAATCTGACAAAGGTTATTTAAATGCTGTGCCACAGCAAAAGAGGAATGGATTGGAATCATTAAAGAAACAAATAGTAACCCTAATTTCTGGGGGAGGATAACTCATTTTGATACAGCAGCTCCTCAACATAGACATAAACAGTATGTATATTTCTGGAGTAAACCTGCCCCCTATGGTGAGTATCAAAAATACCAAAAATGGACCTTGGACTTATTTTTTGGACTTTTATTTGAAATGCAATGCACAACATGTAACATTAACACATTAACAGTAATTGACTTTTTCAATGTTTGTCTTTTTCCTCCTTGTCTGTATTATATAATACAAATACATAAATAAAAATACACTTCAAAAAAGAAAAGTGCTTGAAATCTACCAAATAATAATAATAAATGCACACAATAGGAGTTATAATGTTAATGGGCATCCAGTCAGTTAGCTAGTCAGTAGCACCTTGGCTTTAATCAAGGGCGTAGGTTTGATTTTCACATTGGTAGGGGCATAAAAGTGCTACATGTCGGCGACCTGTATGTTGATGATTTTTTAATGCAATTTCACGTCATGTGAAACTGATCAAAAACAAAAAAAAAAAACACTAAAGGCCAAAACACACTGGCGGCGTCATATGACGGCGGTGTCATTGACGCGAGTCAAGTGCCGTCTCCAGCACACACAAAAAGCGTTGCGCTGCGGGGCGTCAACCGGATTCATATTTAACACTCCAGTCCGTGGGAGCTGGGAAGTACAAAATAGCGCTTTTTCAAGGGCGGCGATGCTGGAAGAATAGGACAATAGCGTAAAGTGCTGCGGCACATCAATGCACGTTGAGCTGCCGCCGGTATGGGTTTGTAAATAGAAATTAATGGGGGCCGCTGTTTTGACGTGCAGCGCCGGTGTATTTTGGCCTTTACTGTTGCTTTTGTATTTGTAGGAAATAAAGAAGACCACATAAAATATGAATTAATTTTCTTTATTTGACTGCTCTGGGTGATGGTGGTGGTGGTGATTGTGATTTAAACAGTGAAGTGATTCTGGCGAACGATGTCTCTGACTGCTCTAGCTCTGTCCTGCAGTGAGCCCGGTTGAAGTTCTGCTGGGGGCCTGGTTCAGGGTCAGGGTAAGGGGTCAGCAGCCTATGTTGGCAAGGGTAACCCCTGTCACCCAGCAGAAAGCCATCAAACTCTCCTGTAATGTATAGTGGATACATTTGAGTGCATTACAGGAGGGAGACATGTGAATTCTATTGTGCAAGACTTTAGGCTGCTTACCACGTTCCATTATGTTGCTCAGGTTAGACTCATGATATATCCATGAGTCATGCACAGACCCAGGCCACTTGGCCTCCACATTGGTTATGATGTGGGCTGCATCACATATGATCTTGACAGTGCAGAGAATGATAGATGCTATGTAATGCAAAATGTCTAATTTCTAGTCAAAACAAATCTCTTTACACTTAAAATAAGACACAACCCCTAAAAAGTAACTTGTTCTTAGGCAATTTTCACTTGTTTCAAACACATTTTCAATTGCAGTAAGTAGAAATAACACTTGCTCCACTGACAGATTTTTCTACATATTTCAAGTGAACATTTTCTTGAAACAAGTGAAAATTGTCTAAGAACGAAGTTACTTTTTAGGGGATGTGTCTTATTTTAAGTGTACAGTAATGAGATTTGTTTTGACTAGAAATTAGACATTATGACGAGAAAAAAGACAAATGTTCTTGGTACAAGTTTGAGTTTTTGCACACACTTTCAATCCACCATTGTTAGTTTTTCAACGCTTGGCAGCAAAAATGAGCTTTGTGGTTTACATTCTTCCAGCTGAGAGTGGCAGATAGTGGTTTATGGTATCAACTTGATGGTCTGGCCTGTTGGAAGTGACAAGGCATGATAACATCTAGATGGCTTTTCTGTTGTATAAGAACTTCCGTTGACTGTGAATAGTTAAGTAAGTAACAGATGAACTGATCTCTGAAAGGCATGAAGTTAAAGATGAAACATGCTTTTCAACATCTGAAGCAAGATTACTATATTGTTTTTGTTTTCTACAATTTTGAAATGAAAATAATGGAAGGAGCACCCTGCAAAAGTTTGGCTATCCCAAGACATTTAAGCTCTCAGACAATTTTTACCAGGGTCTTAGACCATAAATAGCTTGTTAGGGCTATGGCTTGTTCACAGTCATCATCAGGAAAGTTTTAAGTTTAAGTTTTAAGTTATAAAACTGTTTTTCGCTGCATGAGAAAATTTTGTTCTGACATGAGAACATGTGGAAAGTGTCAAATAGTGTCAAATAGTCTTTGTTGAACTATATTCATGATCCAAGAATTTATTAATCTTCCAGTCATTGCTAATCTAACTCAACTGAGAGCCCTCCCAACAGGAACACACCTGATTTAATCTTTATTTACTTACATTGTTAGTCCTGTTAATTAACTAGCTAAGCAGAGCACTCCCAAAACAAACACACACACACACACACACACACACACACACACACACAGACACACACGCACGCACGCACACACACACACACACACACACACACACACACACACACACACACACACACACACACACACACAAAGTGAGCACAAGTGAGGTGAGAGCAACTCCTCCTACTAGGTCAACATACCTGTCTGGCAGGTAGATGTGGCTACAGGCCAGAATGTGTGTTTTGCACGTAGCTTACTGGAAACTACTCTCTCTGTGCCAGAAAAAAATGAGACAGGGAGGGAGGGCTGGATTTTTACTGCTATGATCTCAGCATATTGTCAGTGGATAAACACAGAGAGTCATTATGCCCTTCTCTGGAGTTACTTATTAAACAAACCTCTTACACTTTCATTTTGTGCACCACACACTCATCCATCCCAATATGTTGAATGAAACCAAACACACACACACACACACACACACACACACACACACACACACACACACACACACACACATACAGGTTCCCATTTGTGATTTATAGATGCACCCTGAAATAGATTCAAATCAAATCAAATCAAGCTTTATTTGTATAGCACTTCAGCACTTAACTTCATTAAAAATGCAGCACAAAGTGCTTCACAGAATAAAAACATACAACAAAAATACTACATACATATTGAAAACCCTGTGTCATCAGGAGACATGGCGATGTACAGCTCTGTGTCATCTGCGTAACTGTGGAAGCTGATGCCATGCCTCCTGATGATGTCCCCAAGGGGAAGCATGTATAGATTAAAAAGAACTGGACCTAAAATTGACCCTTGGGGCACACCACACCTGATTTAATGTGTTCTGGAGGAACATGTATCCATACTTACAAAGAAACAATGATCTGTGAGATAAGAGCTAAAGCAGTTAAAAACAGTGCCTGAGAGGCCCACCAGGTTTCTGAGTCTGTTTAATAAAATGTGGTGATCTACTGTATCAAAGGCAGCGCTTAGATCCAGTAGTACCAAGACTGTGAGTTTTTGTGAATCTGCATTAAACCTGATATTTAAAATCTTTAAAAGGACTGTCTCGGTACCATGATTCATCCTAAAACCAGATTGATACTTCTCTAAAATATTGTTTCTTTTTAAAAAAAAAATCATTTACTTGGTTAAAAAACAGTAAAAACGGTAAGTTGGATACAGGTTGGTAATTATTAAAATGTTGGGATCTAAGGGCTTTACCACTGCCGTTTTGAAGGAAGCAGGGAAGACACCCATCTGAAGAGAGTAATTTACTATGTTTAAAATCTGTTCCTCAAAGAATCCATAAAATGTTTTTAAAAGTGATGTGGGAATTGGATCTAAAAGGCAGGTTGTCTCGACCAAGTGTCCTTGCATCAACCAGGGCAAAACTCTCCAGCATTTCCTCAGGTAAAAGCAACTGTTCAGGTGTGTTAAAAATTACATTCTGTTGAGATAAAAGACTGGATCTGATATCATCGATTTTACTTCTGAAGTGGTCTGCAAAGTCCTCGCAGAGGGCGTCTGTTGATATCTTGGATGGTTTATTAAAATTGGTGTTGGTTAAAAGATCGAAGGTGGAGAAAAGGAATTTGGGTTGTTTTTATGAATGGAAATGAGTTTTGAAAAGTGGGATATTCTTGCCTGTTTGACTGTTTTATTGTAGGATTTGAGTTGATCGCGTAATATTTCTTAAAGAACTATCAATTTGGTTTTTCTCCACCTCCTCTCTGAACTCCTGCATTTTCTTTTCAGTTTTTTGATATTATCATTTCTCCACGAGGGTGTAGGTTTTGTTTTTATTGTATGGTTAAAAGTGGAGCCACTGAGTCAAGTGTTGACTTCAATTTACTGTTAAAATTGTCCACTATAAAGTCAAAGGGTGCAGGTAAAATTTCAGCAGGAGTGCTATGTAAAATCTGGATAAAATTTGCAGTCACTTCAGAAGTTAGGTAGCATTTCCTCACTGTTGTCACCGGGGCCTCCTGATGGCTAAAACTGGTGATGTTAAAATACACACAGTAGTAGTCAGACACAGCCAGGTCAACAACAGAGGACACACCAGTAGACAGGCCATAGGTTATGACCAGGTCCAGGGTGTGTCCTCTGTTGTGAGTTGGCTGTGTGATGTGTTGTTTAAAATCCATGCAGGTTAAAAGGTTTAAAAATTCTCACCAGTTATTAAAATTCTGTTATAGGTGGTGTGTATGATTGTTAAGAATTCTGAGAATTCACTGATAAAAGAGGTGGAATGGTGGGGTGGTCTGTAAACTGTGATGCAAAGAATAGGAGGACTGCTAAAAACAAAGGCATGATGCTCAAATGATGTGTAGCTGTTAAAAGAAACTTTAGTAGAGTTTAGTGTATTTTTGGTGACTGAAGCAGTTCCACCTCCTCTTTTACCTAGAAAATTAAAAATTAAAAAATTAAAATTTGGTGGGCAGGCCTCGATGAGAACAACTGGTGTGTCGGTGCCAAGCCATGTCTCTGTTAAAAGAATACAGTCCAACTTGTTATCTAAAATCCGGTCATTTATGATAAAAGTTTTATTTAAAAGAGAGCGCACGTTCAGCACGGCCAAGTTAATGTTTGTGCCGAACATGCGCTCATCATCCAAATGTAGTGAGTGGGAAGCAGGTGTGGGTTGCTATTGGTCCATGGTGAAGCTGGTCTATTAAATCTATTTGAGATTCTAGGATGCTTATTGATGTGGGAATGGGTTGGGGATGGAACACAGAGGAAAACAGGGGGGCGTGTGCTTCCGATGTATGTGGAGGTGAGGCAGCACAGCCAGGGGCTCTCTGACCTCTGCTGACCACCTCCATCCAGGACCACCGTTGACTCTGTGTTGAGCTGGAGGATGGTAGAGGCCAAGCGTTAGGATTCCAGTGTACCGTGTTCTGAAGGGCTGCTGTGAGTGAGGCGATCTTGAGCAACTGTTCATGAGCCACCTCCTGGAGGGCGGTCAGCATGGAGGATTTGTTGTTTGGCTCACCAGGTCAGCAATCTTTTTGTCTGCTTTTACATCGGGGTGTATACATGTAGCCACAGATGTATCGCTGTGCTGTCAGGTAAGGCAAGTTTTCCCCCCACTCAAGCAGGCCAGGCAGTGTCTGGCTGTTAAAACCCCTAATGCTTGGACATCCAGTGATTAAAAGGTAATGTCCGATAAAAGGACATAAATAAAAACAAAAATAAAAACAACTGATGTCCAAGCAGATAGCTTAGGGTTAGGAAGAGCACAGACAGGCAGCTACAGACGCTGACACACAATATAGTCCAGGGGCTCAAGGAGCAGATTCACTGTCTCTAGGTTATTCATTGTTCACTGCAGCCATGGACTGTTTAATTCTAGTCAGAACTATGACCATAATGCCTACTAAATACACAATATAACAGGCAGCTTAATTTTGACTGTAAGCAGGAAACATAAAATAACACTTCTACCAACTTTTATTACATAATAAATATTATTAATTCAATATTTATCGTCTAGGATGGATTTCTGAGGGAAACTCCAGAACTCTGCTGGCCAATCGCCTACCAGGAGGAAACACCACTGTAAAGGTGCTTTTGGACAGCTGCCTCTAGTCCCACCAGCCTGCTGAGATCCACCTAGTATTATTTCTTCATGCAGATAAATAATGTGGATTGTAGCTTAAAAGGAGGAAATGACTAAAAGTATGACAGGATCAATAAAGCAAGTTTTGCTAAATAATATAAATGTTGATTGTCCCAGTCAGGATGAACAGACTTTGAAGCTGGTGTTATTGATCTGTTTGCTCTAGTAAAGAGGTTTATAAAAAGAACTTAGATACAGTAAAATCAGCTCCTGTATTGTTTTCCTTACTGTGGTTCCTGTGGTTACCATGGATACACAACAAGCCGCAGGGGCAAGTTGTAAAAGTTAAGCCATCATAAATTCTTCATGCAGTGGTAAGAGCTGTGAGCTTTAACAAGAGCAGCTGCCATCATGTAAAGGAGGTGAAGGCAGCAGAGGCAGCGGAAATGGCAAGGGCGGCAAAGGTGGTGAAGGCGGTGAGGGTTGTGGAGGCAGCGATGTTAGTAGCAACAGCTTGCTGTCTGAAAACACAGGTGCACAGGTGCAATCTAAACCTAGTATCAATGTTTGGAATTAACATTTCTGACTTACTGTAGACACAAACTTGGAAGCACACTGATGTCAAAAATATCATTGCGTGCTATAACATTCGAGTTTCCCTTTATTGGAACTAACCATTACTGCTATCCTAACCATAGTTGAGTCTGCCCTGGACCAAGCAGTCAAAGCACCAAGAACACAAGTTTTAAGTAAAAAAAGGTCACTGCTGTCAGTGATGTGCTCCTCACAGGCCTGACCTCGACAACTCACTTTATGAATTCTGATGCGGTCCTGGAAGGAAAAGATTGCTGTCCTGGCAGATACACAGCAGATGTTTAATCACTCTATAAATTTCCATTGTTATGCGGATGATACACAATTGTATTTATGGATAAAGCCAGATCAATAACTAAATTTCAAAAATGCCTTAAAGACATAAAATCCTGGATGAGCTCCAATTTCCTGATGTTAAATTCAGATACAACTGAAGTTATTGTTCTTGGCCCCAAACAAATCAGAAACTCTGATGATATAGGTTCTCTAGACGGCATTGCTCTGGCCTGTAGCACTACCGTAAGAAACCTCTGAGTAATATTTGATCAAGATTTGTCATTTAACTCCCAACAAACCTCACGGACTGCATTTTTTCATCCATGTAACATTGCAAAAATGAGGCCTATCCTGTCCCAAAAAGATGCAGAAAAACTGGTCCACGCTTTTGATAACCTCTAGACTGGATTACTGTAATTCCCTATTATCAGCTAGCTCTAATAAGTCTAAACTCTCCAACTAATCCAGAATGCGGCGGCATTGTACTAACAGGAACTAAGAAATGAGATCACACTTCTCGTATTTTAGCTTCTCTGCACTAAAATTAAAACCCTTTTCCTAACTCACAAAGCCCTAAATGGTCAGGCTCCGACATATCTTAGAGACCTCATAGTGCCCTATTATCCCACCAGAACACTGCGCTCTGAGAATGCAGGGTTACTTGTTGTTCCTAAAGTCTCCTAAAGTAGAACAGGAGCCAGAGCCTTCAGCTATCAAGCTCCTCAGGATCCCTCCTCAGTTGCTCTTCCTGAGGTTTCTACCGTTTTTTTTTCCCCCATTAAAGGGTTTTTTTGGGGACTTTTTCCTTATCCGCTGTGAGGGTCCAAAGGACAGAGGGATATCGTATGCTGTAAAGCCCTGTGAGGCAAATTGTGATTTGTGATATTGGGCTTTATAAATAAAATTGATTGATTGATTGAAAGAATGTCCAAGGAATCTGGACTCAATGCAAAGACAATCAAGCTGCCTACAACTGGCCAGTGGATATAAATAGAAAGACTTTCCCCGAAGAAGATGGAAAAGTGAGAAAAGTAGTATAAAAGACTACAGAAGATCAAGGACACTCAAAGACTTTCCTTAGACCAGTCTCAACAGTCTTAACTGAGGTTCAGAAACCCACTTTATAGGCTGGTCCTTATAGAGGCCAGGGGGGAGTGTGCTGCCTTTAAGGCATAATGCTACATGGACTTTAATTTTGACCATTACTATTATTATTTAGTAATATATACTATTATTTTGTGTTTGTCATGCTTAAGAAGTTCCAGGTTTGCAAAGGTCACTTACTGTTAGTCTTTTGAGAAGGTTTCTGAATCTGTCCATGTGCCTTTCTAAATCACTCCATAGTGTAAACGCCACAGAGACAATGTTTGAGCAAATAATTTCATAGTTACACAAAAAAAGTTAATGTTTAAAAATGTTATTTACATGAAAAAGCAGTTGATTTGTTTGTAATTGTGAAATGTTGCAATGTTGTTGGTGATTGTTTGTGATCTCTTTGTTACAGTTCTCACTTTGACTGTGTAGGATGATGTATTTGAGCCCCAGAAAACATCAAATAAAGCTTGTCATAGCTCATCATTTTGCAAGCAAGTTTAGTTGGAAAATTACTATCTGTTCTAGACCGTACCATCAACATGTTTCATGTTGTTTTCACAAAATATGCGGTAAATTAAGATGTTTGTAAAATGCTTAAATTTTATTTACATACAAGCTTAACCAACACCAATATGATTGATCTTTCCCGTCTTATTTCCCAATTTTGGCACACAACATGCCAGAAATGAAACACTAGTGTTCAAAACCTTAAATATAGTATAAATCATCTACATTTGTAATAGCAGCAGCTCAAAAGAGATATTGAAACATTTCTTAAGCACTTTTAACCCTTAAACACTGACGTTACAATTAGTAACACCATTACTAACGTCGGGTATATTTTACCCAATATATTGTCAATTGTTTACAGGGAGAAGTAAAATGTGAAGAATAATGCAATTTTTGTAATCAAGTATTATTATTTCGAAAGTGACAACATGTTCCTCTTGTGCTGAAAACTGCTGAAAACTGTGGAAAGTGTTTTTTTGCAAATGGAAATGTGGAGTTAGTATTTACTGAACAAATTGTGGTTTTGAGTACAAAGTTTACCATTTGGCTAAGTGTGTGATGTAGTTGCTTGTTGTGTTGAAACTTTAGAAAAAGTATCTTAAGTATAGGTAAAAAATAAAATAAAATAAAAAACAAACAAAAACTTCCTGTAAAAGGGGGACTGGATGATTTTGTTCAATGTGGATACAGAGCAACACAGAGTAGCAGAGAGAGAAAAATCATATCTAAACGTTTCTTTTTTATTTATGTTTTTTTTCACTGTATTTGTGTAACTTGAAAGCTGATTAACCATGTGTACCTTTCGGATAAAAATGTACTAGTGTTTTGAAAGAATGATGTCTTTGAGTCAACAAGTTGCATTTATTTAAAGGGCCAGTGTGTAAATTGGGTTGAAAACCGTTGAAAACAGTGACATCAGTGGTCAAATTCTAGACTGCAGGGCTCACTCGCTCACCCCTCCCGTCGAGTAAATGACGGTGGCCTCGTAGGGACAAAAAGCCTTGCGCAGACACGAGTTTTTCAGGAGTAGGTCTATCTAGCGATGAGGTGAATGTTTATTTAGAAATCTAAACCATGTTACGATATTGTAATGAATCCCTCACGAGCAGGAGACCAGAGTAGCGTTCGGGAAAAAGGCCCGTTTATTTGAGCACTCCAAAAACTCCGGTAACACTCCAGGGGTTAAAGACTCCGTCCCAAACTCTTCTGGCATGACACACACTTCATACACACATACTCGTTTACAGTACCTAGCGGGGACCCCCCCTCCCCTCTCTGCTCCACCAATCTCCAGCCCGCACACTGACTGACAGTAGCCTGTAAACAGAGCTCAGCTGTTTATTTAGCCTAGCAATATCTCCGGACTGTAGCAGCTGCAATGGATGACTTTGAACGCGATTTTGAAGAGTTTCTTGAAGCGGACACAGATCCAGAGCCATACCTGTTTGAGCCGGAGCATACAGATGAGGAACTCCATGTGTTGGATGCTGAGCGGGCGAGGAGAGAGGCTGAATCCTCTGCCGCAGAGAGTGCATCACAAGGAGTGAAGTCGCGTCTTATTTTCCTCGCAGATGACGGATTGGGTTCATTCTCTCCTGTTGCGTGTTAAGTGTGGTCCATTCGCAAACTTTACAAGTAAAAAAACTTTTCACTACTCTCTGTCGACGAACTACTAACACTCTGCTGTTTCCTCCTCTTCTTCCTTCCTTCTGCTGTCTTTGTTGGTTTATTTATACACGCGAAACACGTTCTCTGGCTGGCTGGATTGTCCGCTCGGGCTGCCGTACATACATGGCGGCGCAAGATGGCAACCTCTCTAAAGCAAGGCCCTTGCTATATATATATACAGTATATATATATAAAAGCATAATTATAAGGTTACGAAAACCAAACAAATTTTATTTCATAGCGATTATACACTTATATAAACATATCAATGGGTAGAATATTCAGATTCAGATTCAGATTTGATAATAAACCATGCAAAATATTACACACTGGCCCTTTAAAAGAATGTGGTATTGAACAGAAAATGATCTATTTGGCAAACTGAATGATGTAGGTATGTTGCTGTGTTAAGAGATTAGAAAAAAAGTATCTGAAGGATAGGTAAATGCTTGTTGTGCAGTTGTATAAAAAAAACTGTAATCACATTGCTACCATTATAACCCAGGGCTGACTTTCCTCATGTGATCATCTAGCCTTGTTCTGGTTAGCCCTACCCATCATTCTAACAGCTTGCAGTTTAAATGGATTGGACTCTAATAATGTCAGCAGCAACTTTACTGCTTGCAGTAAAGGTTATAAAGGCAAAGCAATAAACATTTCCTGAAAAGAGCCTGAGATAATAGGAGTCATAGCCAAGGAATGACCTCTGTCGTAACACACATGATCCTATACTATCAGTTGTTATCAGTACAGCAGTGACTGTCTAACTGGAAACAACAGAGCAAAGTGTAAGGAGGGACGGATGGTCACGTGCAAGAACGTTTAGTGGAGTTAGTGGAAAGTTAGTGGATTATGTCATGATAAATCATAATAAGATATTCCAAACAGCCAAAGGTGCTGCTCTCAAAGGGGATTTCCCAAAATATGTTGCAAGGACAAACGCATGTTTTGTCCTTGTCTGAGTCAGTCATCCGTGCCTTTGTCATCACTCGGCTGGACGACTGCAATGCACTATATGTGGGGGTTAATGGGTCCTCCATTACTCGTTTGCAGCTGGTACAAAATGCCGCTGCATGACTTTTAACTGGTACACGCAAACATGAGCACATTACACCAATTTTAGCATCACTTCATTGGCTGCCAGTTCATTTTAGGATCCATTTTAGAATTATTTTATTTGCTTTTAAAGCTCTTAATGGCCTTACCCCTCTCCCTCAGGTCAGCTAACCAGCTGCTCCTGACAGTGCCCAAAACCAGGCTCAAGCAAAGAGGAGATTGTGCATTCACTGTGGCAGCTCTCAAACTATGGAAAGATTTGCCACTGCACATCAGGCAGGCATCCTCACTGCCTGATTTTAAAAATCTTCTTAAAACCCACCTGTTTTCCCTGGCTTTTAACACTGTGTTGTTTTTATGTGTTTTTTACTTTTTCTATTTTCTAATTATGCAAACTGTGCATTTCAACCTATTGTGTATTTTATAGTGCTTCTTATTTTCTCTGTACAGCACTTTGGGACCCCAGTGGTTGTTTTAAAGCGCTTTATAAATAAAGTTGGATTGGTTTGGATTGGACTGGATGATTATTGGTCACATTTACAGCAGGGGTGTGAATATAATAGTTCAGTCAGGACGGTTGCCCTGGGGTCCATGAGGTAAAGGGGCCCATAGAGAGAGTGGGCCCTCCAACTATATGTTAGGCGGAAAACATTTGCCATTTTCTATATATGCCTTTGAAAAGGTATACCCATCTTTCTTTCTTTTTTTGTAAATAGCCAGTACCAATCCATAACAAAATATGATATAAAATCATATGCCCACTTTACATGAACTATAAAAAAAACCGACACAATCAAATTAATAATCTTTTTTTTCCGTTGGTATTTTTGTCATATATATGCAATGATGATTTCTGGGAAATATGTATGCTGGTGTTATCCAGTGTCAAGTCTGTATTTGATCATAAGATTTTATAGTAGCAAGTTAAGGTGTATAACAAGTAACAAAAAAAACAACAACCAACCGACAACAACAAACAAACAAACAAACATATTAGTGGTGACAGTTATATTTACTATTGTTTATTATTATTATTATGATTAATATTATTATAATCACTATTGCTATTATTATTGGATTGTTTTGGTTTCATTCATTTGTTATGACATTATTGATTGGTCAACACAAAACACAGCTAAATAGATGAAGGAACAACACCACAACACCCTATTCTGAATTTGTATCCGAATTCTCAGAGTTTTTATCCAGTTTAGTTCTTAAATCAGATAAAGTTATTATTGTAGACGATTTTAACATTCATGTTGACGTTGATAATGATTCCCTGGCTACCGCGTTTATCTCATTATTAGACTCTATTGGCTTCAGTCAGGATGTACATGAACCAACTCACTGTTTTAACCATCCCCTCGATCTAGTTCTGACGTATGGAATTGAAATTCATAACCTAACAGTCTTTCCACAAAATCCCTCGCTATCGGATCATTATTTGATTACTTTTGATTTATTTTTACTCGATTACACACCACTCAGCAACAGTTACTATACTAGATGTTTATCAGATAGTGCTGTTGCAAAATTCACACAAAACTCGACTCTGTAGCTCCTCTTAAAAAGAAGTTAAGAAAGCAAAGAAAGTTCGCTCCTTGGTATAACTCGCAAACCCATAAGTTAAAACAAATACCGCGAAAATTTGAAAGTAATTAGCGATTAACCAAATTGGAAGAATCTCGTTTAGTCTGGGCAGACAGTCTCAAAACTTAAAAGAGGGGCCTCCGCAATGCCAGAGCAAACTATTACTCAGCATTAACAGAAGAAAATAAGAACAACCCCAGGTTTCTTTTCAGCATTGTAGCCAGGCTGACTGAGAGTCACAGCTCTATTAAGCCTTGTATTCCTTTTTTAGCCCTTAGCAGTAATGATTTTATGAGCTTTTTCAGTGACAAAATTCTAACTATTAGAGGCAAAATTCATGACCTCCTGTCCTCAGATAGTACCTATCTGCCGTCAAACACAGCTGTAAGACCTAATATATATTTAGATTGCTTCTCCCCAATTTCTCTTCAAGAATTGACCACAGTGATTTCTTCACCTAAATCATCAACGTGTCTCTTAGACCCCATCCCAACTAGAGGTCTTACCTTTAGTTAACACTCATATATTAGATATGATCAATATATCCTTATTAACAGGCTATGTACCACAGTCTTTTAAGGTAGCTGTAATTAAACCTCTCCTAAAAAAGCCCACCCTGGATCCAGAGGTGTTAGCCAACTATCGACCAATATCTCTTCCCTTTCTTTCAAAGATCCTTGAGAAAGTAGTTGCAGACCAGCTGTGTGATTTTCTCCATGATAATAATTTATTTGAGGAATTTCAGTCAGGCTTTAGAGTGCATCATAGCACTGAGACAGCACTAGTTAAAATTACAAATGATCTTCTGATTGCTTCAGACAAAGGACTCGTCTGTTTTATGAGATCTTAGTGCGGGGTTTGACACAATTGACCATCAAATTCTGCTACAGAGACTGAACACTTAATTGGCCTAAAAGGTTCTGCACTAAGCTGGTTTAAATCTTATTCATCTGATCGTTTTCAGTTTGTTCATGTTCATGATGAATCATCGTAACGTACTAAAGTTTGTTTAAGAGTTCCGCAAGGTTCTGTGCTTGGACCAATCCTATTTACTCTATATATGCTTCCTTTAGGTAACATCATTAGAAATCACTCTGTATATTTCCATTGTTATGCGGATGATACACAGTTGTATTTATCGATGAAGCCAGGAGAAAGTAATCAATTAATTAAACTTCATAATTGCCTTAAAGACGAGATGAGCACCAATTTCTCAGTTCCTCTTCCTGAGGTTTCTACCGTTTTTGCCCCCGTTAAAAGTTTTTTTGGGGGGAGTTTTTCCTTATCTGCTGCAAGGGTCCTAAGGACAGAGGGATGTTGTATGCTGTAAAGCCCTGTGAGGCAAATTGTGATTTGTGATATTGGGCTTTATAAATAAAATTGATTGATTGATTGAAAGAATGTCCAAGGAATCTGGACTCAATGCAAAGACAATCAAGCTGCCTACAACTGGCCAGTGGATATAAATAAAAAGACTTTCCCCGAAGAAGATGGAAAAGTGAGAAAAGTAGTATTTTAGTAGATTTATGATAGTTCTGTGATGTAGTCTACATCTTTATATATATTATAATCCTACAGTAAGTAATATAAAATAATAAACATAAACATATGTGCAGTTTCACATAGATTGACCACGTCAGAGAGTAGAAAAACGTGGGACAGACAGAATGACTGACTGACAGAATGACACACTGACAGTTTCGGTGACAGCATACCATGACTTAGTCATACCAAAAATTTGAAAAAACATTCGGCCACAGGGGAAGCCACAACGATCGGTCACATTTTAGCCATTTTTAAGCATTTTTCTGTTGTTATAGCTCCACCCAGTTGCCAATTAGAGTTAAAGTCCAGTCATCTTAAAGTGTCCTATTCTACATATCTACTAAGTTTAGTAAAAATCGATATGGCAGTTAGGCCTAGATAAGAAATTAGCTCTCTAGCGCCCCCACTTTGTTTGATCGGGTCAATAATGGAGGGGTCCCCTCAGATTATGTATGGTCACATGCCTATAAAGTTTCGTGGTGATCGGTGAAACCCTTCAGATGTTATACACCCTTATGTGATGAGCCACGCCCTCCGCAATATTCATTGTCTTATAGAAGCTCAGTTTTAGTAACTTTTGCCAAGAGGGAACTTTAGATATTGGTCCCTAGATTATGATAGATGATATGGATCGATTTTTGGAAGTGTTTTTCAAAAAATTTAAAATGGTGGAAAATCTATATAACTGGAAGTTATGGGTTCTTGAGGCAAATTTGTTCCTCATGAGGAAAGGCATCTCTGTGCAAAGTCTCTACGACATATGGAGCATGAGATATGCCCATTCAAAGTTTGCAATTTCAATCGATTGCTATAGCGCCCCCTTTTGGCCATTTGATGTAATATTGCTTCCTTCGCATCCTCCTACGACCCTCTACCACTGTGCCAAATTTCACATGGATTGACCAGAGGAGTATTCCAGGTAGGAGGTTCAACAAATTCAGAGTCTAACCCTGAACTCTGAGTTGATTTACCCTGAGATGGGGAACTCTGAGTTATCGGTTCCAGAACAGCTGATTTGAGTTAGTTCAGTCAACTCTGAGTTAAGCCGACAATAAAAAGCCATCATCAATGGAGCTCCAACTCCACGATTCACCATGGCAACAGGTAAATAAAAGACAGCGCCTCCATTTTAATTCAGTGGATGTAGAGATATTAATGCATGTGTAGCAGATGGTGCACGTTTATCTTTAAAAGGTTTTTCTTCCGGCTTTCTTACAGTGCAGACGCTCTGCTGCTTGCGCTCTGCTTTGCTTACATTCTTTTGTGGATATACTTGTTTTTTCCTGCTAAAAGCTACAGAAAGTAGATCCTGGATACTTATAAAGCATTGGGACTTTAATTTTTGAAAGATACAGAGGACTACTGCCATATTTTCACCACTTTTTCACCACTTTAGTACTGTGTGATCAGGGCCGAGGCACAGTGCAAGCCTTTTGCTGTGTCTGTGACTGGAAACCTGTGATTAAGACAAGGACAAGATGACAAAACCTGTGAGCTGCACAGAGTGTGAGCGACTGACTGAGATGATAAGGCAGCTTCAAAAGAAGAACGAAACACTACAACAAATTCGTGAGAGTGAGCAATTCATTGACTCTGTGGCAGCTAACATACAAGGTGCTGATGGACAGACTTTTATGCATGGAAATACAACAAATGTGGAGCATACCATCGCTGACTTGGCTGACACAATCCCATGGATATGTCCTAACACCACTGGATCAGCTGAAGAGGCTCCCAAACTGGCCTTCCCTAACGACCCTTCCTACTGGCACAGGACTGGTGCTCGACCAAAAGCATCAACTCCAGCCAGGACCTGGGCTGACGTCGTTAGACGCAAAGGCAAACCCAGCAGGAAATCAGTCAAGAGAGCCCCTACGCTCACCCCTCCACTTGAACTCTCTCTACAAAACAGGTATGATGCACTAGCTCCAAATGAAATGTGTGACAATACCAACTACACTGAACCCACGCAGGCCAATCACACCTCTGGTATTAAAACCACTGCTAGACCCAAGGCCAGAAAAAACTAAGCTAACACCACACCTGATCAGCCAGACACCATCCTGATCAGAGACTCAATAACCAAGCATGTAAGAATGGCAAAGACTGAAAATCTAACAGTGTCTGACACGTCTGTCAGGGAGCTAACCAAGTTGTTGCCAGTGATCCTCTCTACACACCCAAGTAACATGAGGATCATCATCCATGCTGGGTCTTTTGACATTCTACGAAGAAAAACTGGCTCTGAGATCCTGAAAAAAGACTTTTCCCTGCTCCTGAGTGAAACTGAGTGACTGTCAGTCACAAAATGTGTTCATTTCTGGCCCCATTCCAACCCTGGGGAAAGGAATCGAGTCTTTTACCAGACTTCTTGCCCTGAATACATGGCTGATATCGGCATGCTTCACTCATGGGATAAAGTTTATTGACAATTTTAACATCTTTTGGAACTGTAAGGATCGCTTTCAGCGTGATGGGGTCCATCCGAACATCACTGGATGCAGACTACTCGGGGCCAATCTACGTCATGCTCTTGGAATGCCATACCAAAACAAGAATGGACAGATAAGAGCCAAGGACAAGTACGGGGCACAGAGACAGACAGCCTGCATCTCTCCCCCTTCACCTGACCCTTTGCTCCACATCACCCAAGGCATTCAGAGGATGTCCCTGTCAGGGATCCAACAACCCCCCTCCTGCCCTTCACCACAACCACCAAGGAGCCAACGTCCCCCCCCCCCCCCAGCACCGGCGCAACCACTAAGGAGCCAACGTCGACCCTCCCCACCACCACCACAACCACCAAGGAGCCAGTGTCAACCCTCCCCCCCCTCCACCACGCTCACCAATCCAGGAGCTAGTTAAAGCTGCCACACTAAAGCTCAGCCAAATTGATGAACTGTAAAATAGTAGCCCTAGACGTCATCACTCAGGTGCCTGTCAGAGATGAGACAGACCCCATGCCGCTTCCTTAAACATACCGGCGATCTTAAATAGCCGGTGGCATGGTCAAACACATCTTGAAATTGAAAAGTATCAGCCAGAGTCATCTCCAAGGTCTGTCATTCCTGTTTTGACTAGCATCAGGAAAAACAATGTGTACCCAAAGCGCACAGCTACTCTATCTAATCTGACTCCAGTTATGCGTCAGCCACAGACTGTGTCAGACAATGTTAGTACACTAAACTTAGCTTTATTAAATATCAGATCACTGGCTCGCAAGTCACTATTAATTAATGACTTTATTATCAAGAGAAACCTTGATTTTATGTTTTTAACTGAAACTTGGTTAAATGAAAACAACAGTGCAGCAGTACTGTTTGAATCAGCCCCCCCAAACTTCCATTTTATCAGCTCAGTTAGAGAACGCAAGAAAGGAGGTGGAGTAGCCACTTTATTTAAGGATGTTTACCAGTGCAAACAGCTGTCATATGGGAAGTTTGAGTCTTTTGAATATGTTGCACTGCAGTTGAGATCCTCCTGTCAAGCAGTATTAGTAACCATCTACAGGCCTCCAAAATATAGTGCACACTTTGTTGATGACTTTTCTAATCTATTGTCTGTTGTTTGCATTGATTTTGACTGTGTTGTTATAGTGGGTGATTTTAATATTCATATTGATAATCCCAAAGATGGCAGTGCAAAAGAACTTTTCTACATCCTGGAGAACTTTGAACTTTCCCAGCATGTAACAGAGAAAAAACACAATAAGGGACATATTTTAGATCTAATTATCTCCAAAGGGCTCAACATTTCTGAGGTTGTGGTGACTGATGTTGCCTTTTCTGATCATTACTGTGTTTTCTTTAAAATGGCCATCTCCGCTGACACCAGTAAAATTTCAACAGAGGAAATCAGAAAACGCTATGTCAACGAAAACACCTGTACACTATTTAACCAGGATTTTACACCCACACCAGTTCTGCCCTCAGTCTCTGTCAATGATCTGGTTCATAGTTTCAGCTCTAAGGCTTTGAATATTATGGACAATATTGCCCCCATGAAGGTCAAAGTTGTCTCTGGTAAGAAAAAACCACCATGGAGGAACGCTACACAGGTAAAAGCTCAAAAAAGAGAATGTAGAAAAGCAGAACGCAGGTGGCGAAAAACCAAACTCCAGGTTCATTATGACATCTATAAAGAAAGTCTGCGCATCTATAACTTGGAGCTAAAAAAGGCGCGGCAGTCCTTTTTCTCTGAGATTATCAATAAAAATAACAAAAATGCACGGACTCTATTTACTGTAGTTGACAGACTGACAAACCCATCAGCGTCAGTCCCTCCTGAACTGCTATCCACCAAGGCATGCAACGACTTTGCTTATTTTTTCACAGACAAGGTTTTAAAGATAAGACAGACAGTCTGTAACTCCAACACAGTGGCTATTTCACCAGTGCCTCATAAGACTACTCCAGTTAATTTGGCACTTTTTCACCCAATAAATTATGCTACTTTGACAGAGATATTTCGAAACCTTAGGTCCACTACCTGCTGCCTTGACACTCTGCCAACAAGCTTTTTTAAAGATGTTTTTAACTGCATAGCATCAGATATACTACAGATAGTCAATTGTCCTCTTCAGTCAGGCCTTTTCCCAACGGCCCTGAAGACTGCAGTCATTAAACCTCTCTTAAAAAAGCCTAATCTGGATGCCTCAGTAATAAATAACTACAGGCCTATATCAAACCTACCATTTTTAGGAAAGATCATTGAAAAGGTTATTTTTCAGCAACTTAACACCTTCTTGGAGCAAAACAATTCCTTTGATGCCTTTCAGTCTGGATTTCGAGCACATCACAGCACTGAGACTGCACTTGTAAAAGTTTTAAATGACATTCATCTGAGCAGTGATGCATCAAAGATTTCGGTTCTGGTATTACTGGACCTCAGTGCTGCATTCAACACAGTTGACCTTAAGATACTGCTCGACAGACTAGAAAAGTTTGTGGGACTTTCTGGCACTGTGCTAAGTTGGTTTAAATCTTATTTACAAGACAGGGATTTCTTTGTGTCACTTGGCAATTATGAATCTGTGCAAACAAAGATTACATGTGGAGTTCCTCAAGGGTCCATTCTTGGGCCTCTTCTGTTCAACATCTATATGCTCCCTCTTGCTCAGATTATGGAATATCATAACATCTCCTACCATACTTATGCAGATGACACACAACTTTACATAACAGTGTCACCAGATGACTACAGTCCCCTACATCTGCTAAATAAGTGCATTGGCGAAATCAATACGTGGATGTGCCAGAATTTTCTACAACTAAACACAGACAAAACTGAAATAGTTGTTTTTGGCCCCAAAGAACAAAGATCAATAGTCAGTGCTCACCTTGACGCCTTGACACTAAAACCTACAAATCAAGCCAGAAATCTTGGTGTAATTCTGGACTCAGACCTAAATTTCAATAGTCACATTAAGACAATTACTAAATCAGCCTACTACCACCTTAAAAACATAGCAAGAATAAAAGAATTTCTGTCTAAACCAGATACAGAAAAACTTGTTCATGCTTTCATTTTCAGCAGGCTGGAGTATTGTAACAGTGTCTTCACAGGCCTGAGTAAAAAATCAATCAGACAACTGCAGCTCGTCCAGAACGCTGCTGCCAGCACATTACACCAGTGCTTAAGTCACTGCACTGGCTTCCTGTGTGTCAAAGGATAGACTTTAAAATCTTGTTACTTGTCTATAAAGCACTAAATGGTCTCGGGCCTAAATACATATCTGATTTACTTGTACGTTATGAATCATCCAGACCCCTCAGATCATCTGGAACAGGTTTACTCAGTGTTCCCAGGATCAAAACCAAACAAGGTGAAGCAGCCTTTAGTTTCTGTGCTCCCCGCCTGTGGAACAAACTTCCAGAATATCTGAGGTCAGCTGAAACTGTCAGCTCATTTAAATCAGGGCTTAAAACATTACTATTTACTGCAGCTTACCAGTGAACTAGATATGTAACTTATTGTTAGGATAATCTGTAGCTATTGTTTTTATATTTGTCTGCTGTTGCTTTGGCTTTATGTTTGCTTTTTAAATGCATTTTCTGCACTGTTTTTAACTATTTATTGTCTTGCTTCTATTGTTCCTTTAATGTTTTCTCTTGTAAAGCACATTGAATTGCCTTGTGTATGAATGGTGCTATATAAATAAAATTGCCTTGCCTTGCCTTGCCTTAAAAGAAAAGCCTGAGTCAGAGCGAGGAAAGTGTAAATAAGTTAGCCATAAAGTTAATAAAAAAAATGTATTCAGTGTTGTCCATTTATTCATCATTTATCAGACTTACATTTCCTTAATGAAGATAAAGTGGTGGAATCTGACTGTGTATCAGGCTGTAGATACATTACATTATATTAATAATATATAATAATATATTTGTTCAGATTTAATCTTATGGGGAATAACACAGGAGGCAGCAACTGAAAAATAGGAAGATTTAAAACATATAGGCTAGGCTATAGATCAAAGACATAAAGACATGACTGTAAACTCACAGTCTGACCCAGTAATAATATGTTTGGTGATTTGCACTTAAAAATACGTTGAGGTTACAGTAGATTTTAAAATGTTGGACATCTATTTGTATCTTGACTCAACAGCATTCTGTGACTTTATTTCAGCTACAAACATAGTAAATTTAAAGATACTGAAATGCTGCACCATTGCTCACTCAAAAATATTAACATATAATTCCCAATATTAGGCTATAGGAATTATGTTCCGTCAGACCAGTGACATCAGTGATAGAGATCATTAGTCATTGATACTAGGTGTCTAAAGCTTCATACTGATTTTTAAAATTTAAACAATTAGACCTACACATTATGTGCAATAATAATTTTGGAGCTGCTGTACCAGACTGACAGTCTGATCCTTGTGCAGTGTTATAAAAAATAATAAATAATATATATCTCCGCTAATTAATGCGCTTCGATACATGCTTTGGCAAGGATGGAATGAATGAGGAAATGAAACAGCGTGTAAGAGGGAGGAGACAGAGAAAAACTCAGGGTTTCTTAAAGAAAACCTGCCGTCGAGCAGGTTATGTTCACAGAGTCAATTGCCATAGGGATTGAGTCAGAGTTTGATTTACCTCTCTTTCTGGAACTGAAAACCCAGAGTTTCCCTCATTTCAGGGTTAACATACTCAGTTTTCACTAAACACACTTTCTGGAATACCCCTCAGGAGGAAAAACGTGGAACAGACACACCCACAGACAGAGTTTTCGTCATTATATAGTAAGATGATTAACTGTGTGTGGCGGCATAGTGGTGCAGTGGTTAGCACTGTCGCCTCACAGCAAGAGGGTTCTTGGTTCAAAGACTTTGCATGTTCTCTCTGCGTCAGTGTGGGTTTTCTCTCTTAATTGGAGACTCCAGGGTGTACCCTGCCTCTGACCCAATGACAGTTGGGATAAGCTCCAGCCCCCCATGACCCCCAACAGGATAGGCAGTTACAGTAAATAAGTAAACAAATGTATTATGATTGTGTGCTCCTTACATAATGTTTTGTAGACAATGCATAGTTGTTTTGTTGGAATTACAACAACTTGGCACCAACCTGTGCTATGTTGGCTACCAGGAAACAAAAATTTTCACCTGGCCAGTACAGCCATCCTTTACCCTCACCGCCAGCCCCACTGCCACCTCCTCCTGACTTCAAGCCAGAAATGATGGTATGCTTATGCAAACAAATATTCAGTTCAGCAGCCTCTCTCCCAAACATTTCCTTATTTTTAATATTGATTTCATATTTAGTCTTTTCTTGTGATTTGTTATGTCATGTTTATCATAACCGTTATGTCATCTCAACATTTATTTGTTAAAATATGTCAAAGAAAATAATTTCTAGATAAATTCAACATATACCAGTGCTCTGTAAGACTTTTTTTTTCTAGAAATGAAAATGTCTGATCATTCCGTCAGTGCGTCACTAACAAGCTTCTAAAACTTTTCCAAAGCAACTGAACCAGAAACACAACGCAACCTATTATGAGAAGACAAAAAGTGACTGAAGTGTCAGTTTACTTGATATGAACAATAGAGGAACAAAACCAGTTCACCACATAGCTGACACAGTAACTGACATTTCAACAAATGCCACTCTGCTTCCCACTCAGAGTAAAAACACTCCCGAAGGCACCTGACTGGATATTTAAATATGCTCTCTATGAGCATGCACATGTAACTTCCTGTAAATCATATTGTAAAGACTAAAAATATTGTCAAAGGAACTTGACCACTTAGACAAGAACTGTCTCACACACACACACACACACACACACACACACACACACACACACACACACACACACACACACACACACACACACATTTCCCCTACTTGGTTTCCTCATACCTACGTTTATTATATAACAAGTTCCCAGAACTGGAAACCATGACTGCCTCTCATTTGTGGAAAGCACCAGACAATTGGTGGTGTAACACTATTGTATTTGGCTTGTTTTCAGTGGCAACAGGTTTAGATTTTGGTCCAGCGTTTCGGAATAGATCTAATCTTTGTTCTCCATGGTTCCCACTAGACTCTCAAAGGGGGGTAAGATTACATGAATGACAGTGTTTGGGGTAAATGTTTGGGATCTTGTTGTTTATGCCCAAGCCACCTGAATGGAGTCAGTATCACCACAGATCCAGGTATGAAAACTGAGACTGAATTCTTAGTATGTATGTGAGAGAGTATATCTATCGTAAAAGGCAATCTTGTAGGGTTCATAAGGTCTTCTAAATGTTCCAGGTTGAGGATCCTATGTATCAGCTGATGTAGATTAATACACAGGCTGTCCTAGACTGCAGCCCAGGAGCCCCTCATGTGTAAGGGCCCAAGATTGGCCAGACTATTGACCCACAAGACACTTAAAAAATTAAGCAGCTTTTGGGTACCTGTGGTCCACACATGCCCACATCTACCCACACAGCTGGCCCAATGGGGTTCATGCAGTCAGTTACGTTTTTATTTAATATGTTACTGCTGGACAGCACAGCCACAAACTATCAGAGAGAAAATATCACAGTGGAGCACAAATCATATCACTGAACAAATACTGCCATCTACTGGTTACTTGTCACAACACATAAAGCCTGTTGCAAGAAACCTGGGTGTCATGATTGATAGTAATTTATGTTTTAAAGCAACATATCAAAAAGGTTGTCCAATCATGTTTTTACAACCTCAGAAATATTGCAAAAACAAGTTTCTGCCCATTGTACGTGCTTTTATCTTTTCACACCTTGATTATTGCAACAGCCTTTATTCCTGTCTTAATCAGACTGTACATAACTCAGCTGCGAGGCTTTTAACCACAATCACAGTGGTTTTAGGCCCTTAGCTTTGGCTCCCTGTCAGTTTGAAGATTGATTTTAAATTCTTATTGATTCTCTTTAAGGCCCTTCATGGGCTGGCTGATTATATTTCTGGTCTTTTGTTTTTTGTTTATAGAGTACGGCTTGAACACTGAAGGGAACAGAGCTTTTTCAATCAGGGCCCCATGGCTCTGAAACAACCTGCCTGAGGATATAAGGCTGTCTGAGTCACTGTCTTTGTTTAATCTCTCCTAGAAACATATATCCGGATTTTATTTGAGATGTCTGTCTGTTATATTTCTATCTTATTTACTTTAATTATTGTTAAAGTTTGCTTTAATTATTAAAGTTAAAGTCTGTATTTCATGGTTTTTATCTTTTACTTTGTTTACATCTTTTCATTGTCCTTATGTTTTGCAACTGTATATATATATGTATATATATGTATTTATATATATATAAATCACCCTCTTAGGGTGGTATTTGTATCATTCTCAAGCTCGCTATATTCGCTATATTTTTCATTCTTTTCATTGTCCTTATGTTTTGCAACTATATATATATATATATATATATATATATATGTATGTACATATATATATATATATATAGGGTGGTATTTAGGTTGGTATTTGTATCATTCTCAAGCTCGCTATATTTGGGGGTAAACAGCGGCGGCTGTAATTACAGACATGAACAGACTTGAACTACTTAGAGTTTCCCTGCCACCCTCAATGAACACCCCTAGGTATGATGGCAAAGCTAATTGGGAAGCTTTTCATGCTAAGTTTGGTCCACTGAGGAGAAAGCCCTCCAGTTAGTTATGTTCCTTACAGGGGAAGCCTACTACTGCTAAGCCCCGAAGATAGGAGGGACTATGCTGCAGTAGTTGGAGCTCTAAAAAGACGGTTTTGCTTATACTCAGCAGCTGGCCTGCTACGCTCTCAACTGTTCAGTGGTGGCCAGGAGAGCCGCTGAAGAAGATTGCCAACGACATTGAAGGACTAGTTTACCGTACCTATGCTCACATGCCTCCTGCCATCCAGAGTGAAATAGCCTGTGACCACTTCCTCCAGGCCCTGCTTCTGCCTGACCTGCGTATCCGTAGGCTGCTGGCTCACCCCAGGTCTCTCCAGGAGGCTTTGGAGTTAGCAACTGAGAGGGAAATGCTGTGTGCTGATTTTCTGGTGACATGCTCCACACGCCGCAAAAAATAGAACTGCAAGTCGGCTGACGTGATTGCCACAGAACCTGAGTTGGTGGGCAGTTTGACCCAACTGGTGCGGGCTGCCACACTGAAGAAAGAGCAACGGCCCAGGCCACGTTCAAGGCTCTGCTGGGGATGTGGGTAGCCACCTCATCCGTCAGTGCCCTCCACCGAATTTGGATGTTCGTTCTAGCTGACATTGCTGACAATGCTGACAACAAAGCTGACGATCCAAATTCGGACCAGATGCATATGGGAGACTGCTGGTATGCTCTGGTGACTATTGAAGGGATATGCTGCTTGGTGCTGGTGAACACAGTGGTGGGGGACGGAATAATACTTTTCCCTTCCTTAGTGAAATTGTTGACAGTTACTGGAGAATGGGGCACCATGGTGGGGGAGGCATTAATGACTCTGCAGTTGGGGCAACTGCTCCAGGAAACTAACCTCGGTTCCCTGGCTAGTTTGGGTCGCAACCCTGGAGGACTGTATGGGACTGGACATTCTCAGGGCGCTGGACTGTGTTATTAACACCAATAGGGGAGCCCTTGCCTTTCCTGATGGGCATGTTATCCAAATGTCTAAGGGGCCACCCCAACCTTGCTACCTCGTGGCTTACATCACAGTAAATTCCCCAGTGTTAAATATCCAGTGTCAAGGTTTATGGACTCTGGCAGAGTTACAACAACAACAGGTGGAGTAATACGCCCTCTAGTGTTGGTGAAAATTTCTGTAGTTAAAAGATATGGTGTAAAAAGTACTCTGGAAGGCTCCGCCCACCCCCGTCTTGTTTCAGGATTTTCAAAGACTCCGTTGACGGTCTGTGGTAAGTGTGTTTTAATTTACTTAATAAACCAATTATTTTGCTTTGCAACAGAAGCAGCATTTTAGAATAACGTTATATTGATACTGACCACACATTCAGGTCGCTGTGTGTCTTAAAACACTGATTTATGAGTGACTAATTTGATGAGGTGGTAACTCCCTCAGCAGCGAATGTGCCAGAAGCATTGTGCAAATTAGCTAATGCTACCACTGGCTAACTAGCAAACCTGAAACTAGATAGGTCGGCAACGTGTAAGTCAACGTTTAACTAGATAACGTTGCCGGCTTGGAGGAGTGATTGTGTAGAGTCTTCATGAAGTCAATTCAAGTCAGACAGCGACATGTGTGAGGACTTGGCTAAATTAGCTCTCATTAGCTTGACCATGAGCTTGACTTGTTAGCCTGGCTAACCTTACATGTGCGCGGGCGATTCTGTAAGGATAAACACTTGGTAATGTAAGGCAAAAGTGGTGTTTATATATTAGGTTGAAATGAGTTAGTTACTGCATGTAATTGGATTACTTTATTTTAACTCGTTTGACCTTGAGCTGGACTGGTTAGCCTGGCTAACTTACGTGTGCGCGGGTGTGCCGGATTAACTGGTGTTGGATCAACTGGTGAGACAGATGTGGTGTGGGCGTGGCCTATGAGAAACCCACAGTGGAAAAATGAGGAAATAAACATAGATCTCCTAACCTGTCGATCGCATTCATTCATGTGTACAGCCAGTCATCCTGTTACTCAATCAGATGTGTGACAGTGCCTTTTCAAACACCACGAAAGGAATGGTTAGCTGGACATCCACAGAGAATACGAAGCCAAGCGAGCACGATCCACAGTCGTCCTGTGCACACACATCCATGAATGCTTCAAAATAAGAAAATCGAAATGCATCCATAATACCAGCAAAGCGAGGCGTCACATTGTAGCCACATGATATGCTGCCAGCAATACCAATGTCATGTCATGTCCCTAATCATGTCTATCCCTCTACCTGTGCGTATCACAAGTTAATCTGAGCGCGACACACGTTACCACCCTGTGCATGCCAACACTCCAGTATGGCATCTAACACCCCAGACTCTGTGTGTGTGCGCCACTCACAGGCTGTATAAAAGCATCATCAGTGTCAACAACAAACACTTGACATCAGACAAAGAATGATATGGTGCACATGTAGTTCCATGACAGGAAAACTCTGCAAACGCCGTTTGCAGTAGTGTGAACAGCAGGCATTAACATGGTCACTGACGTCAGTCCCAGCTCATGAACACCGCAACACCAAGATACAGATCACTGCAAATGTCAATGAATCCTGTAGAAAATGCTCAGTTGTCTGTCCTGTAGTTTGTAACATCTGATGTCAAGTCGATGTGCAGTCTGGAAATGAAAGTCTGAGTCATTCACATTCACCACGAGCGCAGCGCGGCGATTGCTTTGAGCCGTGTCAAATTGTGATCCACTCAGATTAACTGGTGACACAACATGTGGAAGCCACATCCCAACAATCATGCCGTATAATAACGGCCACAGACAATCCACTCAGTTATCACAACGATAGTCAACACCATTCAGTGCAGACATGATAACCCAATATGCAACAAGAATGAAATAAATAAATAAATGAATGAATGAATAAATAAATAACAAAAGTCAATGGGATAATCACACACAGGTGTGTGTACATACTCAGGTGTAGACAACTCCAATCACAAGGGGGTAGTCTTTATAAGGATGGTCAACTGGTCACAACTTTGTGGGTTTGTTCGTGAGGAGTTGGAACAGTGATCAGAAAGAGAAAAAGACAGTGTGCAAGAGTAAGTAGTGATTGTGAGTGGTGACTGTGAGTGGGGCTTGTGAGTGTTGGTGATTGTGAGTGGTGATTGTGACAGTGAAGTGTGCTGTGTGTTGAAAGAGAGTGGGATTGTAGGTTTGTGTGTGTTGTGTGCCAGTGTGTTGTGTCAGTGAGGGTAGGTAGGAGTAGGAGTAGTAGGAGTAGTAGGAGTAGTAGGAGTAGGAGTGGTAGGAGTGGTAGGAGTAGGAGTAGTAGGAGTGGTAGGAGTAGTAAGAGTAGTAGGAGTAGGAGTAGGAGTAGTAGGAGTAGCAGTGAGGGAGGAGTAGGAAAGGTAGGGACAGAAACATGGACCCAAAAATCATGAAAGAGGTGCTGGAGTTGAAACCCCATAATCGGTATCCTGTGGGGTCAACCAGCCGAGACAGATATATCATCAGGAGGAGAGCTGACACCTTCAGGATAAAGGGTAAGGATGCATGTCACATGGACTTGAGAACACAAAAATTAACTGCTATGACGAAACTGCAAGTAATCTAATATGATGACATTTAAACACCAGATGGAGACCTCTACTACATCTGTCGGCGAAAGCAAAACAAGGCCGAGCACCTCGCCAAAGTGGTCTCCACTGCTGAGGAAGCAAGCAAACTCTTTGTTGAGTTCCACGCCAGTGACCTGGGTGGGCACTGTGGGGCAGAAAAAACCCACAGTGCCATCATTGCCCGCTATTATTGGCCTGGCATGGAGGATGACATTCGCAAGTGGGTGAGTTGGTATTGTCATAAAATTGAGTTGGAATACACATTCAGGTCCAAAAGCAGAACAGAGGAGTGTAAGGTAGTTATGTGTGTATGCCTCATATTGTGATACTGTATGTGTATGTGCAAAGGCCAACCATGTTAGTCTAAATCATGAACAGTCATTTAAACAAAGTCCTGTCCCAATGTTACAATCTTTGTCTGTTCAGATTGCTCAGTGTCCCCAGTGCCAGGCCAGGAGGGCTACCATCAAGGAAAAGCGGGAGTACAATCCAATAGAGGTAAATCACATATGACATGCAGTCAAATCTGTCAATCACCCGTAAGCTCGCTGCGAACAACACTTGACTCTGTAGCTCCTCTTAAAAAGAAGTTAACAAAACAAAGAAAGTTCGCTCCTTGGTATAACTCTGAAACCCGTAAATTAAAGCAAATATCGCGAAAATTTGAAAGGAATTGGCGATTAGCCAAACTGGAAGAATCTCGTTTAATCTGGGCAGACAGTCTCAAAACTTATAAGAGGGGCCTCCGCAATGCCAGAGCAAACTATTACTCAGCTTTAATAGAAGAAAACAAAAATAACCCCAGGTTTCTTTTCAGCACTGTAGCCAGGCTGACTGAGAGTCAAAGCTCTATTGAGCCTTGTATTCCTTTAGCCCTTAGCAGTAATGATTTTATGAGCCTCTTTAATGACAAAATTCTAGCTATTAGAGGCAAAATTCATGACCTCCTGTCCTCAGATAGTACCTATCTAACCTCAAACACAGCTGTAACACCTAATATTTATTTAGATTGCTTCTCCCCAATTTCTCTTCAAGAATTGACTGCAGTGATTTCTTCATCTAAATCATCAACGTGTCTCCTAGACCCCATCCCAACTAGGCTACTCAAGGAGGTCTTACCTTTAGTTAACACCCATATATTAGATATGACCAATATATCCTTATTAACAGGCTATGTACCACAGTCTTTTAAGGTAGCTGTAATTAAACCTCAACTAAAAAAGCCCACCCTGGATCCAGAGGTGTTAGCCAACTATAGACCAATATCTAATCTTCCCTTCATGTCAAAGATCCTTGAGAAAGTAGTCGCAGACCAGCTGTGTGATTTTCTCTATGATAATAATTTATTTGAGGAATTACAGTCAGGATTTAGAGCGCATCATAGCACTGAGACAGCTCTAGTTAAAATTACAAATGAACTTCTGATTGCTTCAGACAAAGGACTCGTCTCTGTATTTGTTTTATTAGATCTTAGTGCGGCGTTTGACACTATTGACCATGAAATTCTGCTACAGAGACTGGAACACTTAATTGGCCTAAAAGGTTCTGCACTAAGCTGGTTTAAATCTTATTTATCGGATCGTTTTCAATTTGTTGACGTTCATAATGAATCATCCGTACTAAAGTTTGTTTTGGAGTTCCGCAAGGTTCTGTGCTTGGACCAATCCTATTTATTCTATATATACTTCCTTTAGGTAACATCATTAGAAATCACTCTATAAATTTCCATTGTTATGCGGATGATACACAGTTGTATTTATCGATGAAGCCAGAAGAAAGTGATCAACTAACTAAACTTCATAATTGTCTTAAAGACATAAAAACCTGGATGAGCACCAATTTCCTGATGTTAAATTCAGACAAAACTGAAGTAATTGTTCTTGGCCCCAAACAACTCAGAGACTCTTTATCTGATGACATAGTTTCTCTCGATGGCATTGCTCTGGCCTCTACCACTACCGTAAGAAACCTCAGAGTAACATTTGACCAAGATTTGTCTTTTAATTCTCATTTAAAACAAACCTCACGGACTGCATTTTTCCATCTGCGTAATATTGCAAAAATTAGGCCTATCTTGACCCAAAAAGATGCAGAAAAATTGGTCCACGCTTTTGTTACCTCAAGGCTGGATTACTGTAACTCTCTATTATCAGGTAGCTCTAGTAAATCATTAAAAACTCTTCAGCTAATTCAGAATGCAGCAGCACGTGTACTAACAGGAACTAAGAAACGAGATCATATTTCTCCTGTTTTAGCTTCTCTGCACTGGCTCCCTGTAAAATCCAGAATTGAATTTAAAATCCTACTGTTAACTTACAAAGCTCTAAATGGTCAAGCTCCGTCATATCTTAGAGAGCTCATAGTGCCATATTATCCCACCAGAACTCTGCGCTCTGAGAACGCAGCGTTACTCGTGGTCCCTAAAGTCTCCAAAAGTAGATCAGGAGCCAGAGCCTTCAGCTATCAGGCTCCTCTCCTGTGGAATCATCTTCCTGTTGCGGTCCGGGACGCAGACACCGTCTCCACATTTAAGGCTAGACTTAAGACTTTCCTCTTTGATAAAGCTTATAGTTAGGGCTGGCTCAGGCTTGCCTTGTACCAGCCCCTAGTTAGGCTGACTTAGGCCTAGTCTACCGGAGGACCACCTATAATGCACCGGGCACCTTCTCTCTCTCTCGCTCTCGCTCTCTCTCTCTCTCTCCCTCTCTCTCTCTCTCTCGTATCCTATTACTGTATCTTGTTTACTTGGCCATTCTGGATGTCATTAACTCGGCTTCTTCTCCGGAGCCTTTGTGCTCCACTGTCTCTCAGGTTAACTCGTATTGCAGCGGTGCCTGGATAGTGTGACGTGTGTGGTTGTGCTGCTGCCGTGGTCCTGCCAGATGCCTCCTGCTGCTGCTGCTGCTGCTGCCATCATTAGTCATTAGTCATACTTCTACTGTTATTATACACATATGATATTATCATACATGTATACTGCCTGATACTAATATATACTTACAACATATTGTACCACAGTAGCCAGAACTATAACGACAGTATTATTACTTTCATGAATGTTGTTGTAAGCTGCTGTCATTACCGAGGATGTCATACAGATTACTGTATGCTATTGCATTATTGCATTACACTTTAGTAAATGTATATTTATGAAAGCAAAAGTTGATATTTGCTAATAAACAACCACGTAAATTACACATTGTAACTTTAAAGCCGCATATTGTAGAAGAATGTTGTCCTTGGCAGGCAAACCTTTGTTTGACCCTGCGCATATTTTATTTAAACAGTATCAGTTAATGCCATTCAACAGCAGATATAGAGTCCCCAAAGGTAGATTAAACAGACTGAGGAGCTCTTTTATTCCTCAGTCTATTAAAATGTTGAATAATTGTTAGGAGACACCACAGCCACTTTGATGTTGGATATAGCAAATGCCACATGTCTGATGGTATATTTTGTCTGATGGATGTTTAAAGTTATATTTTGTGATGAGAAACAAGTGTCTTGGATGCAAAACAAATTTCAGAATGAATTCTGATAATAACGTAAGTAATCAATCAATGAATGAATATTTTCCTAACATTTCAGCTTTTGAACATATATTTCAGAGTCCAGTTTTTTTTTTATTTGTGAATCTCAATTCTACACTTGTGGATTTGCATTTGACACACACTGACTTTTTTTTTTTAATTTGTGGAATTTGTCTGTGTATTTTCAAAACTGTTGATTTGCAAAATATTTCTCTCAGTTCACAAATCTTTTTTTATGTTTGTGGAGGTTTATTTACAGATTACACATTTACACATGGATAATAGATCTTCTCACACAAATAATTTTGAGACAAATCTGTCTCCATATTGAAATATTTGCTGATCCATTTAATATTTGCAAAATGTTTTTCCAAATTAACAAATGTTTATATTTGTGGAAGATATTTAATATTTACAGGTTACATATTTACACACTGATAGCAGATCTTCTCACACAATTCATTTTTGATACAAATCTTCACATTTGTGTATTTGTAGACCCATTTAATATTTGTAAAATATTTTTCTAAATTTACAAACCCTTTCTTTATAATTGTGGAAGTAGTTAAATATTGACAGATTTCACATTTACACACAGATAGTAGATCTTCTCACACAAATAATTTTTGATACAAATCTGTTTCCATATTTAAATATGTGCAGATCTGTTTAATATTTGCTAAATATTCTCTGAGTTTACAAATCTTTTTTGTATCTGTGGAAGGTGTTGTAAATTTACAGATTACACATTAACACAGGTGGTCGATCAGTTCACACAAATAATAATAATGAGACAAATCTCTCTCCATACTGGGATCTCAGCAGAGTGCAGATTTAAGAGTTATCTTGTAAATTGACTTAAAACAAGCTGCTGAGCAGCTGCACCAACCTCAGATGTGTTTTCACTGTCCTGTCACTATGTTTTGAAGATGTACCTGTGTAGCTAGCTTGGTAGAAAGATGTGATCCCCATTGTAAATCTTCCCTTAGTATAACTATTAGAAAAGAATGATGGCCAAAACTATGGAAATAAGGGCCAGAACCAGAATACTCCTTTAGTAAAAAGTCATTTCTCACTTTAAATGGAGCTGCCAAGTAAGTTACCTTTTGAAGCTTCACACCAGCATGAATAGGGGGGTATGGGGATTTCACAAATGAGTAAGCTAAGAAAGCACTCATACTTCAGCATACTTTGAACTGTTTAAATGTTTTAAGTAGAATTTCAATATGAAATGACTTAGTTAGCATACTGTACACACACACAAGCACACACCTGCACAGAACCCAGTATTGTGTGTGTGTGTTTGATGGAGTGGCTTAAGTGTCTTTTGGAAACTGTGATATTGTTCCAGCTGTTCCAATAATCATATTGATCCAATATTTTTAATAGAGGTGCACGATATTGGACTTTTTCGCTGATATCCGATATGCCAATCTATAACAATTTATTTGGTGGATTACCGTTATTGATATATCCACTTTTTTCTCCACCTAATTTAAGTGATTGTCAAGTCTTTTCTGTAGTGGCATTTACATCATATTATGCATGCATTCACTTATCCTGATGGCCCACCAGCAGATGGAGACATGAAATACAATAGTTTTCAATGCATGTAATATTCAAATGTAATGTAATGTGCAAATTAAGACAAAGCATGTTGGCCGATTCAAATAATTCATTTTAAATTCAGTATTGGCCAATGCGGATGACGTGCCAATATTTCTGTGCATCCCTAATTTTTAATGATCTATTTTGTCTCCTTTTACACAACTCCGCCATGTGTAATCATCATTAGGAGAGTTCTGTCTGTGTCAGTACAGCAAGTCAAACTCATGAAACTCACAGGCTGGTGCAGTCAATAAACGCAGCTATTTTCAATTTTTGAACTTTGATGTGGAGATATCAGGGACACATTGCAACAACAACAACACAGATTTTTAGGAATTAGTCTGGGAATGTTGGAACTTTGAAAGTTGGTGAACTTTGTTTCATCATACATTAGTTAAAGTGCTCAGAGTCACATGATTTAAGTTTTCAAATCTGCTCAAGTTTAAGACACAGAAGAGTTAAATGGCTTCAGTAAAATCATATTGAGCTCGCTGTAAATGTTATCTGCATAGGATTTAAAGCCTTAAGTACAAAAACCCATCAATGGGCAAACTTGATTAATGAAACACTGTTAACTCTGTAATAATTATATTATTATTTGTTGAAAAACACTAATTTATACCGGAAGTGATAAAGGAAAATGCTAATGAGGAATGAAGAAAACATTATCATCTGTAAGAAGGTTAAACATCCCTAGTAGATTATGTTTGATAGGTACGGCTCTCGTGCAGTTATCTTGCTATCTTGTTTCACCTCTGAAGGACAGGTCACTTGCCATGTATCTGTAACAACATCAAAGTCTTTACAATTTCATTAACTAGTAATATATCATCTTTCACAAAAGACATTATTATATTTCTTGAGATTAAAGAATACATCATACATAAAAACCATCATTCTCCAACTGATAAATATTGAAACTACTTTCTTTTGTGGCACATGAGAACTCAGAAAAGTGTGATTATTATGGTTTTTGTATTTTAAGAATTATTCCCTTTGCATCATTGCCAACTTAAAGATGTAAAACATGACCAAGGCTATTTTCTGGTTGTTGTATGTGTGCAAACAAGCACTGGGTAACCCCCATCATCAATTTCAAATTAAGATGTTTCTGTGTGACAGCAGAAAGCTTACAGCATAATCACTGCTGTCACACACTACCTGCACAATTTAAAGTGACTTCAGGGCCTTTAAAGGTCACAGCTTTGAGTGTTAATGTCAGGATGAATGCATCTCATACTGCAGTGAATGTTGATCCAACACATCCAGAGCTGCTGCGCATCAGGCTTGTCATAAGTGACGATGATCCCTCCCCTTCCTCAACCTCTGCTCCAATTAGGCCCTGTCGGTGCAAGTTGAGAATGGAGTCAGCTATGATGCGGGCTGTTTTCTTCTGGTATCCTCCAGATGTCACCATGAGTATGGGGATGCCCCGTCGCCTTGCAGCACTGAACACAATCTCATCTCTCTTTACAATGCCCTGGAGAGGAAGACAAGTGAAGAGCTGGTCTGTCAGTCTGCCCATGGCCTCGAATAGGACTTGTAACTTCTCAGAATTTTGGCAGGCTGCTGGCTAATGCTTCTACAGTACCTACACTCCATTCTTCACCCAAGGAGGGAGGGGAGGCTGGAAGCAGTCTGATAGTTCTAATTTCTCATTACTTCACTGTGGAGCACCCTCTCAGGGCAGTACATACCCCAGAGACTGAGAGTGGCAACAGCTGGTATCCAAACTCTCATTTACTATTGAACAATTTGCAGCACAATGACTGAGTTTGAACATTATTAGGCATAACAGAAACACGTGTTTTATCGCAACCTTAAATAACAATTATTAAAGTTGCACTAACCAAGAGTTTCTTTTTTTTAATTTTAGGCTATTTACCAGCCCAAATCACTGATAAGCTCTGCACTACACATCACTGTACCATCCAACACATTCTGCACATTTACTTGATTTGTTCCAATTATTCTGTGGAATTTACAGCATCACCTATAGGTTATCTGTGCACACAGGAAGTCATACATCCAAATGTGGCTCGTGCAAGATAAGCTCTTAGTATGCTTTCACATTTCCTAACAAATTAGCTATGTAAAGTACTAAAGTTTCCGACACAGTGGAGCCTGTCCATCCAGGTTTTTCTCCTGCCATTACAGCACTGCATATGAGGTATATGAACAAAAAAAAAAGGTCATACTAAAAGTACTAAAAGTAAAAGTAGTCATACTATGATGACCATTTACCATGACTAAGATTTATTCATTCATTTTCTTTCATTCATTATTGTCTTAAATGGTAATAAAACATATTTCCCACTTTAAGTGCTTATGTTTGTTATGTTGCAAACATGGAAATTGTTGGGATAGCGGCTATATTGGCTATATGCAAATTATACGTCATAAATAGAATATAATATGATTTTAAAATAATTATAAATCTGAGAATTCCAATGTGTTTCTAATACTTAACATATAAAACAGACACCAGGTTTTAAAACCCCCCAAAAAGAGTTAAAAAAAACCCCAAAACATTTGAGGTAGCAATCATCTTGGAAAAAGCAAATTAGAGGTCATGCTGTACTGTACTGGATTACATTAAACTGACATGTGTTTCAAATTACTTGTCCTCTCTATTTATATAAATGGATGAGGGGGTAGTTAAATTATGCTGGGAATATCACACGGTTATGCCGCCTCTCTGTGCGGTATATAAGGTATGATCCAAGAATTGGGGGACAGAGTTGTCTTGCCTTTAAGCCCAGCTCGGAGCTAAGATTCGCAACGGGTTGAAGTTGAAACAGGCAACTACTTTTGACTTTATTTGACTTTATTTTTTTTTTTGCGCCATTCTTCAACGTTCTAAAAGAACTTCACATCAATGCAGCTAGATGAGACGGTGTATCATCTCTATGCGACAACTCTCTGTGCCTCTGTTCTGATTTCCAGCTTTTCAGGCTTATTTTGTGACTGAATATAATTTGTAGCTTCTTAAAATATGAATAAGGGTAGTGATAGTGAGTTACTGGCTACAGTTGCATTTGTAATAGTGATGAAACAGCAAAAAACAAAAGCAAAATGAGCAATTAGATGGACTGTATTCATAATAAATATGCCACAGTAATATAACTAACCAATCAATGAGAATGTGTGTGTGTGTGTGTGTGTGTGTGTGTGTGTGTGTGTGTGTGTGTGTGTGTGTGTGTGTGTGTGTGTGTGGGCAGGGCATAAGCACATAAAGCTGGCAGCAGTGACCCAGTGTCCGACACTGGTTCACAGTGAGGACAGAAACAGAGGGCTCGGTGGGGAGCACCTGCTGCAGCAAGCGAACACGCCAACTGCAGTCACTTTGACTTGACCAGCTGACTTCACCACAAGCCAATTAACTGTTGAAACAGGTAACGTGCTTTACATTCTAAAACCAGCTGTCAGTGATTTGACCAGCTGAGTTGCAGGTGACATCATCAGCTGGCTTGAGTTGACCGTCCAGTTCACACCACTGCAACTTTTCTCTGCAATGTTCTAAAATGATTCTATCTTGTAGCAAGTCTTTGGTCTGAACTGGGCTTTAAGCCACCACAGGGGGTGGTAACAGCACCGAAACTGACATGTCTGTATAAACAGGGCAACTGACAGGACAGTATCATGTGACATTCTGACAACATGTGTGCGACCCCTCACAGGAGATATAAAACCAGCTGTTAGCGGCCAACTCAAAGAAAAAGAGCAGCGAGCAAAAATGTCTGCAAATTGTGAAAACAATGAGGACCAGCAGCTCCTTACCATCCAAGCAAAGGACAATATCAGCTACCATATAACAGAGATGGTAAATGGATGTTATTGCCATGTTATGCCATTGATCATAAATGCTGCTGATGTGTATGTTTTATCTCAAACTAAAGGTTGAAGCTGTTGTGTTATATGTCACGCCTGTCACACTTCATTTGCTTCCAAAAATGCAAAGGAGGCATAAAGAAGGGACTTAGTAGGGGCTCAATAGTGCCGTATCTATCTGAAAGTAGCTATTGAGTGTCTGATAGAGCATGTACAGTACCTGCGGTGATATGGAGAGTCCTCCGAGGGGGTCCCCATCCAAGATATCTGTCCCTGCATTATAGATGAGGATGTCAGGTCGGACCTCATTCAGCACTCCATCAGAGTGGAGCTCCACTTTCTGGAGGTACTCTAAGTCTTCAGTGCCCCAGTCCAGCTCCACCTTCCTCTTTATGGCTCCTGGAAATACAGAGAAATTGAGATACTCTGTATATTTTCCACTCACTGCCATCAGGAAGCCACAGAATATAGCTGTCACCAGAACCAGCCTTTTTGTTAAAAAGTTGTAGTGCGTGATTATCTGTTGCCTGGTGTCCCATTTTTCAACAGTCACTTAACAGTCGCACAGTGCCAGGTCTGTGGAAAAAATCTGTAATTGTTCCAGTAACCTAGGTCTCATGTCCAGCTGTGAATAATGACTATAGACCTTTCTCATTAACATTGGTTGTGATGAAATGTTTTGAAAGGATCATTGTCAATATGCTTAAATCTGAGGTTGTTGGTTGTCTAGATCCTCTACATTTTGCCTATAGACAGGGTCGTAGCACTAAGGGTGCAGTTATTTCTGACACTCATTTAATTAAGAAGTATCTAGAGGACCCCAAAGCATATGCTAGAGTTTTATTTGCAGATTTTAGTTCAGTCTTTAACACAGTCCAACCCTACCTGATCATACAGAAGTTAATCAACATGAAGGTGAACTCCTTTATCATTAAATGGTTTTATTCTTTCCTAACGAATAGGACCCAACAAGTCAGTCACTCTCAGCAGTGAAACAGTGTAGCACAGGTGTGCCTCAGGGCTGTGTCAGTTCTCCTGTACTCCTCAGACTAGACTTACTTTATTCGTCCCAGATGGAAATGCGTTTCCACTAACTGTACATTTACAGAGATCGATCACGGATATCACAAGCACAGACATATTACAGACATCACAAAACATTACATGTTCATTTACAGAGGTGGACACTTTGAGTCAACGGGATCCTCTTGTTCAGTGCAGCTATGGCTGCTGGGATCAGGCTCTTACCGAGTCGAACTTTCCTAAATTTGAGTGTTGGGTACCTGCACCCTGAGGGTAATGGGATGAGGTTTTGGTTGAGTGGGTGTGTGGTGTGTCATTCTATTGATTTTGCAAAGCATGTAATGGATCTGTTATTTAACTCTGTGAGGTTGGTGTGGGAAGACCAACGATTTTGGAAGTGGTGTGTGTGATGCATGTCAGTTTTAAGCCCACCCTCACTTCTTGCAGTCTGTCAGTGAGGAAGTTGTGGATGAGATGGATCAGACGGTGGGGAATGTTGAGATGGTGCAGTTTCCGGATCAACAGGTGTTTCTGGATCATATTGAAGGGGGAACTGAAGTCCCCAAAGAGAATTCTCACAAAGTTACCTGGTGAGTCTAGGTGCTGAAGGAGGAAGTGCAGCAGGCAGGCTACAGCATCGTCTGTGCCCCTTTTGGCCTTATAGGCAAACTGAAAGGGGCTCTCAACCAGGTCTGACACTCTGATGAAAAATCCTGGTTGTCAAAACGGGTGTAGAAAGTGTTCAGTTGTTTGGTGAAGGTTTCTGGGTCATCAGAGTGTACATGTGGATTTGGGTTCAGATCCTGTCAGGGTCCTCACCCTCTGGAAGGCTTGTTTGGTGTTTATGTTGTTGAATTCTGCTTCCAGTTTATTTTTGTATTCCAGTTTGGCTTTAAGTATTTCATTTTTAATGTTCCTGTTTGCTGTTTTGAGGCTGACCCAGTCCTTGAGCCTGAAGGTTTTGTGCTTTTCCTTCAGGCTCTGTTTTATTTGTGGAGTGATCCAGGGCTTGGAATTGGGATAGATCCTTATTTTTCTGGTTGGAATGGTGGAGTCCATACAGAATCTGATGTAGTCTGTGATGACAGAAACCCTGTCATTCAGATCTCCATGGAAGATACTCCACTCAGTGCAAGCCAGGGAGCCTCAGAGTTGGTTAGTGGCGTTCTCCGACAAGTGTGGGGTGCTGTAGCAGTTTGGTATGTGACGTCCCAGTTCCTGACGGTAGAGCAGAAGTAAAAAGATGATGTTGTGGTTGTCAAGTCCATGTGGTGGATATGAACGGGCTCAGAATGTGTCGGTAAAATTCCCATAGCACGGATCCAAGATGTTTCCCCCCCTGGTTGGAATATCCACATACTGTTGAAATGATGGTAACACACAGTCCAGCCTACAGTTATTGAAGTCCCCAAGAATGAAAAGCCGAGCGCCAGGATTTGTGGCTAGCATTGCGTTAGCATCCTCAGCTCTGCTGCTATATTGATGTTAGCACTGGGGGCTATGTAGACACAGCTGATCACAACAGTGGGGAATTCCCGGGGGAGGTAGAAGGGGCAAAGGAACAGGGTCAGCATCTCCAGGTTGGGTGTGAACACCTTCCGATGTACTTTGATGTTGTTACACCACCCGTCGCTGACATAAACACAGACCCCACCACCTCGCGTCTTCCCCGACAGCCTTGTTCTGTCAGACCTGATAATGGTGAAGTTTTTCAGGCTGACCTCAGCGTCTGAAATGGACTCCTTCAGCCACATCTTGGACAGAGCAATGATACAGATGTCCCGGAAAGCCCTTTCAAAGTGGCACCTCACATGTGGCAGGTCCATTTTATGACAGAGTGAACGGACATTGGACATGAGAATGGTGGGAAGAGGGGGTTTGAATGGATTCTCCCTTACTCGGCAGCAGATGGCTCCACGTTTCCCTCTTTTCCTCAGCCGAAGCTCCGACAGTAGGACAACAGTAGACTTGGTGTTACTCAGCAGCGAGGCCCGGTGTACCAGGAGTTCATCTCGGCTGTAGGTGAATAGCCGGTTGCTGAGTTGGAGTGCGAAGCTGTTGCAGATCAGCCATAGAATCGCGAGTAAAATGGCAGACTGATAGAATGATGTCATGGTTGATCAGCCCAGATTGAGCCAACATAAACATCCACATTTAATACAAAACAAAGCAAACACAGAACGATTCTCTCAGTACACTTAGTGCTGTCGCAGCAGAGCGTGTGCCATATTGGATTTGAGGCCCCAATTACACTGTACACCAATGAATGTAGGAGTTCACATCCTAACAATTATGTCATAAGATTTTCAGATGACACCATCATCTTAAGCCTGTTAGATGTGAATGTTTCCTCCTCTGTGTATTTAAGTGAGATAGCCACTTTTAAAACCTGGTGTGATAACAACTATCTTGTATTAAACAGGAAAAAACTTAAGAGATGATCTTCGACCCTATGGGAATTGTATCTCATGACCCTGTGATTATTGATAACAACAAAATTAAACAGGTGTCCTCATACATATATCTAGGACTAAGGTTGGCTAATAATCTGAGCTGGAGTGTTCATGTCGACCACTTGTGTAACAGATTAGCACAGAGGCTCCACTTTCTTCGGAGGCTGCGGCTGTTTGGGGTCCGAACCGAGATCATGTTAACATTTTACAATGCCGTACTAGCAAGCATTATAATATATGGTATTGCAGTGTGGTTCAGCTCTCTTACAGTCCGGTGGAAGGCTAGACTTGGTGACAACAGCCATTAAGTTAATGGGGAAACTTGTCCAACTCCAGTCTCTCCAGTCAGTATATGAGGGTGCAGTAGTCATACAAACCAAAAATGAACTGTTACCATCAGGGAGGCACTACAGAGCGAGCAGACGCAAGAGTTACCGTTTTAAACTGTCCTTTATCCCCACCTACATCTCACTACTTAAAGCAGCTGTGCGGAACTTTTCGTTTTCGTTGATTATAGCGCCCCTTTGGTCGAAGCGGTATGACACCCACAGCCTGGTGTCGTAAAGCCAGCAATTACCGCATGCATTTGTTTTGGAGAGCGAGAGGATTAACTAACGTCAGGTCAGTCCAAGTAAATAGTGGAAACAGCAAAATTACTCAGTAAATTCTCCTGTCGTGTTTCTGTTCTGATCTAATCTAATCTGTTGTGTATTTTGAGCTACTAAGGCTACTGTAGTAGTGTGAGCCTCAAGTTATTCTGGGTAATGTAGTAACCATTGTTGTGCTACTGAGAAACAATGATAAGCAGCCGTGTATGTTCGGTGTAAGGAGGAATAAACAGTTAACAAGTCATCTGCTGAGTCCGCATTATTATGTGAAAAGAATACTCCGACGATTTGGGAGTTATGCCCTTTCTCTATCATTTTCATATTGAGACAGCGGTTAGCATGGCACTGTCAGTACATCTTGCGCGGAGTGATACACCAGTGAGCAACAGCTGCAGCTGGCTCTGGGACAGGTCGCCAGGTCACTCGGTAAATGGCAAACAAAGAGACGTCACGGACGATATTACTCACCCGACTGAAAGCTGTCCATCAGCTCCTGCAGGCCTGGAGGGTTTTTTCCAGTTCATCTTAGGAACATGAAAAAAAGTTTCAATCACGCCAGGATTAGTGATTGCTGCAAAGTTTTCATTCCTTGTGATGCACTCTCTGCGGTGGTTTTCCTCCTGCTGATATATCTCCCCAACGATGGTAGCACCGAATCCCACTATGTGCAGCAAAATAGGAGCGGAGGATTCAGCCTCTCTCATCTCTGCTCAGCATTCAACACATGGAGTTCCTCATCTGTATGCTCCGGCTCAAACAGGTATGGCTCTGGATCTGTGTCCGCTACAAGAAACTCTTCAAAATCGCGTTCAAAGTCGTCCATTGCAGCTACTAAAATCCGGAGATATCGCTAGGCTAAATAAACAGCTGAGTTTTGTTTACAAGCTACGTCTGTGCCTGCTCACCGGTGTATCCCTCCACGGATCACAGCGCAGGACGTACTGACCCTCTATAAGCGCAATGCTGGCTGAGACCCAGCCACTGGACATACAGACACAAAAAAGATATCAATCATGTTGTCTCAATATGAAAATGATAGAGAAAGGGCATAACTCCCAAATCGTCGGAGTATTCTTTTATGTGAAGATACACAGTGAAGACATAACATAATCCTAACACAGCAAAGCTGTTACCTGCAGCCTTCGCTTGCAAAGCTAATGCTACTAACGTTAGGTCAGTCCAAGTAATTAGTAGAAACATGCTAACGTTACACACAAGTTAGTAGTAAAGTAAGACCTGTTCACAAATGTTCTGGTGTAGCTCTGAATTTCTTATAACCCGAGGACAACTGCCTGCTGTATATTTGTGTTCATGGTCACAGTCACAGATAATTTCAGATGGTGCTCCTTCGCTATCCGCCATGACATCAAAAGTACAACCAAGTCCTCATAGGTAAAACCTCTCTGGTAAAACTGTTAGGTGTTATGTGTTCAGCAATGTCCGTTGCGTACTGAACACTGTAAACACGGCTCCTTCTTCCTCTGTGGTTTAATCGCTGCGGGCTGCTGCTGGCGAGCAGAATCACTTCCGCCTCGGGTACCGTATTCTGGTTTTCTGACTTCCGCTGTGTGTCCGACCCGAGCTAGGCTACGCTAAATAGCCATATAGAGAAAGGCTTCTTTGTTGCTGTTGGGTTCAAATAAATATGTGTATCTTCAAGGGGGGGTGATACGAACTAGGGACAGTTTTATTAATGGTAAAAAGTTCCACACAGCTGCTTTAATAAACAAATAAATACATCTGATAGCCCCTTCCACCCCTCCCTTCCCCTACTAGGGTAGTGGGGAGGCCTACTGCTGTGGATCCACTACCCTAGTCCCCCCTCCACCCCCAACCCTAGTCAGGGCGGTGGGGGGCCTACTGTGGATCCTGCTGTGGATCCATTACCCCTGTTGTCCTTCCTCTGGACGCATACAATATGCTCGGCAGGGGGGAGGCTTATGGCTGCGGATCCCCTGCCTGACACCTCCCTTGTAAAAAGGGCTGCTATTGTGACTATTGACCTGTTGCAGATCTGATACATTCTTACTCGCACTACAGTTTCGCACTATGTGCCCAAAACAAATTTCCCATTTGGGACATTAAAGTTTATTTTATCTTATCTTAAAATAACCACAATAAAACAAAAACACTTATCCACGGGCCTCATATACATGTAGGCTAATAATGTCATGATCAGCCCTGCCTCTGCTCCTGAGGTCATCTTCCTGCTGTGTTTGATTCTATTATTAATTTACACTTAGTCTTTCCTGTCTAGCAGGCACCGGCGGGCCAAGCAGAGTGCAGCAGAGGCAGTCACGGAGGCAAAAACTCGGGAGTGGGAGGAGTTCAGTGAGGCCATGGAGAAAGACTATCGATCTGCTCCGAAGAGGTTCTGGCAAACCGCCGGTGCCTCAGGGGGGGAAGGCTGCAACTTGCTCACACTGTTTACAGTGGGGGCAGGGAGCTGCTGACGTCAACTGGGGACACTGTCGGGCGGTGAAAGGAATACTTTGAGGAGCTCCTCAATCCCACCAACACTTATTCCAGTGAGGAAACAGAGCCGAGGGTGTCGGGGGCGGGTCGTCCAATTTCTGGGGCAGGAGTGGCTAAGGTAGTGAAGCAACTCCGAGGCGGCGGAGCCCCGGGAGTGGATAAGATTTGCCCTGGATATCTCAAGGCTCTGGATGTTGTAGGGCTGTCCTGGCAGACACGCCTCTGCAACATTGCATGAATATTGGGGTCAGTGCCTCTGGAGTTGCGGACCGGGGTGGTGGTCCCCATTTTCAAGAAAGGGGACCAGAGGGTGTGTTCCAACTACAGGGGGATCACACTCCTCAGCCTACCCAGTAAGGTCTACTCCAGGGTGTTGGAGAAGAGGGTCCGGTCGGGAAAAGGGTGGATTTCCCACTCCAGGTCGGGGGGAGGTCCTTCCTCAGGTGGAGGAGTTTAAGCATCTCAGGATCTTGTTCACGAGTGAGGGTAGGATGGAGCGGGAGATTGACAGGTGGATTGGGGCGGAGTCAGCAGTGATGCGGGCGCTTAACTGGTCCGTTGTGGTGAAAAGGGAGCTTAGCCGGAAAGCGAAGCTCTCGATTTATCGGTTGATCTACGTTCCAACCCTCACCTATGGTCACGAGCTCTGGGTAGTGACCGACAGAACGAGATTGCGAGTACAAGCGGCTGAAATGAGTTTCCACGCAGGGTGGCTGAGCTCAGCCTTAGGGATAGGGTGAGGAGCTTGGACATGCGGGAGGGACTGCTCTTCCACATCAAGAGGAGACAGTTGACGTGGTTCGGGCATCTGGTAAGGATGCCTTCCGGACGCCTCACTTGGGAGGTGTTTCGGGCATGTCCAACTTGGAGGAGACCTCAGGGTCGCCCCAGGACACGCTGGAGGGATTACATCACCCGGCTGGAAGCTGACGGAAGCTGAAACTGACGGAAGTGGCTGGGGAGAGGACTGTCTGGGCGTCTTTGCTGAGGCTGCTGCCCCCGCGACCTGGACCCAGATAAGCGGAGGAAAGAAAGAGTTTCCTGTCTAATCTTGTTACTGACCTGCCCTTGTGTGCCTTCCCTGATAGGTTTTACCTGTCTCTTCCTAATCCTGTAGTCACCTCACCTCCTGCTCACCTAGTTTCACTCCCCAATCAGTCACTCCCTAAAATACCAGCAAAGTTCTTTTGTTCTTTGTCACCTTGTTGTCTGTGTCTCTCCCAGTGATTTCTTCCAGCAGTTCAAATAAACACAAGAAATTTGTGCTCTAGAGAAAGGATCAGCACTCAGTGAATAACCTCCTAAGCCCTATGATAAGCTATTATGGCAAGGCTTAACTATACAGACCAGTGAGCAGTGTTAACGAACATGTCTTTGGGGTCATCGGGTGGGAACCTCGTTTCACCAGTGTTTCATCTAGTTGGTCCCACGACACCTACAGGAGGCAGACAGTGATCTCTGGTGTCCCAGAGACACTCCCCTAATGCCAGGTCTCACTGCTCCCCACACCAACCCAACAACCTCCTATACCTTCCAGCTTTCTCAGCCCAAACAGCACTGCCACCTTCAATAAAACCAGGCTCCGTACATGCGAGCTCCAGTTAGAGACAGTGCTGATACTATCTTTCCTAGCACATTCACCATACTCTGTTTCACACGCTACATAGCATAACTCCAATATAAGCTAAAGTTAAAGGAGATAGATAAACTCACAGGATCAGCAAACACACTCACCTTGCAGCATGGTCTCAAACAAAAGGGATTCAAATAGGCAACTCCCACACTTAAATAACGTTCCTCTTCCTGAGTTTTTCCAGAGAGGACTGATTGGTGGATCTCTCCACCTGATCTCAAGGAGTTATGTACCCTGCTTAGTAGTTCCCCCTGCTGGCCCCCAACTGACATTATTTTTTGTCTTCCAGATCCACTGACTTGCTCTGGCTGCTTCATCTGACATTTCCTTCACTGTCTTCATCAAACTCTGTCCCCGCACTCCGAGTTCCCCCAGGAGCGAGACAGCTGATCTTGCTATGAATCCCCTACACCCCACTTCCACTGGACAAATCCTAGTCTTCCATCCTCGCTGCTCAGCTTCTGCTCCTAAGTCTGCATGCCTAAGCTTTTTTTTTCATAGGCTTCTTCCACTGAGTCTTCCCAAGGAACTGTCAGCTCAGTGAAATAAACTATCCGTTGACTCACTGAACACAACACTATATCAGGCCTCTGCTTTGTACAAACTATTTCCTGGGGAACAACAAGTTTTCCCCCTAAATCTGCTTGCATTTCCCAATTACAAGCACCTTCTAGGCGGCCACACCCTTGCCTCCTTCCAAACTTACCTACCAGGAATCTAATACGATTCTCCTCCATACTCCACAGGTTCCTCCAACTAAGCTTCCTCTTTTCTACACTTTTCCTAATTCAACCACTGTCCCTGGTTAGCCTGGGACACTACCTTTACACCCCTTAATATCTCCTCCTGTCTACGAATCTGTTCCATGACCAGCTTTCTTTTATCTTTGAGATGTGCTTTATTCCATGCCGGTTTGCCTGAGCCAAGACCCAGGCCTCCCCGGCCAAACTGAACATTACCTACAGTACAATCTGCGCATGCCTAAGAGCTGCCTCTGCCTCCTGAACTGCTGATCTTGGGTTCCACTTCCTCCCCTTGGTTGGATTTGGATCCACACTCCTAACTACCACATCCTTACTCCTAGATAACAAGAGCTCTGTCCTGACCTTGGTACATTTAAATTCCTCTGTTAAACTAGATACTGGCAGCTGAAGTATCGGTTTTCCATACAATGCAACACTACTTAGGCACCTAGGAGCACCCAACCACTTCCTTATATAGGAGCTAACCGACCTTTCAGTTCTCTCCACAACGGATATTGGAATTTCATAAATTGACAATTGCCACATTAACCTAGGATACAGCCCAAATTGCAAACACCACAACTTCAACTTTCCTGGAAGTTCTGATTTATCTATTCTATCCAATCCTTCCGCCACATCTTTTCTAAATTTCACCACCTGTTCCTCATCATTCAACTCCACATTGTGCCACCTACCTAAGCTCTTTACTGACTTTTCCCAAATTGTTGGGATTTCCTCATCATCTATGACAAACTTCCTATCACTTAACTTCCTTCTACGTATCGAGATGCTTCTAGACATACTAGGCTTGATCTTCATGCTGGCCCACTTGAGGTTCTTATTTGCCTTCTCTAGTAGCCTCTTTGTACATGCCATTGTTGTGGTCACCAGTGTCATGTCATCCATGCAAGCCCGAACTGGTGGAAGATGCAACCCGTTCTGTCGTCTCTCCCCACCTACCACCCACTTAGAAGCCCTGATGATTCCTTCCATCGCCATAGTAAATGCTAAAGGAGAAATTGTACACCCTGCCATGATGCCCATTTCTCGCCTCTGCCAAACTGTTGTGAAACCTGCCATACTTAGACACAACCTAATATCCTGAAAGTATGCTTTCACTCAGTTAACAACTACCTGTGGCACTTTGAAGTAGTCAAGTGCACTCCAAATGAGGCTATGCAGTACTGAACCAAACACATTTGCAAGATCCAAAAATATAACATGCAGGTCCCTTTTTTTAATCTTCACCGCCTGAATCTGATGTCAGATCATGCTAGTATGCTCTAAACACCCTGCAAAACCTGGTATTCATGCCTTCTGCACCATAGTATCTATTAAGCTATTCCCTTCTAAGTAGTTAGCTAATCTCTGCACTACTACACTAAAGAAAATCTACATTCAAGAGAGAAATCATCTGGAATTGGCTAAGGTCCACAGACTCCTTCTCCTTAGGAATGAGGACACCCACTGCTCTATGCCTTGCTCTTGGGATAATTTGTTTCTCCCAAACTATTCTTAGCTGTTTCCGCAAAAATTTAAGGATATCAGGTGCAGTTTTATAAATCCGGTAGGGGACTCCATTAGGCCCCTGGGGCCGAAGAAGCCTTTGCACGTCTGACCACCTCCTGAAATTCCTTCCACCTAGGTGGCCTGACATACATCTCATGCTCTATCCCTCCTAATGGAGGGATATCTGGTGGGAAACCTACTACCCTATTCTTCTCTAAATCTGAATATGTATTTCTCAAATATTCTTCAACCTCTGGCCTTGCTGCTTTAAGCTGCCCTCCCTTTTCCTGGCTGAACAATCCTTTAACAAACTTAAAAGGGTCCCTGAAAAAACCTGTCGTTACATGTTCCTTCTTCCTCCTCTTTTTCCTGAGATGCTCTGCCCTTCTAAGAACTGCTAACCTGCTTCTCAACTCCCTTTGCAACACATTAATTCCCTCCCTTTCTTCTTCTGTAGCCCTTTTCCACTGCTTTCTTAACTGTCTCCTTTCCTTAACTAACTTTTCTATTTCTCTTTGCCGCCTAGACTTACCTGACTGTACCCTCTCACTCCTCTTTCTCTCATGCACCCCAAACCTTTCTGCACCATTTGAGTAAATTATATCTCCCACCTTTTCTAACTTTTCTATTGCATTTCCTCTAAGCCTACTTAAGATTACTGACAGATCTCTATTAACTATCTCCCATTCTTTACTGTCATTTGCCCTAGGCCCCTCTAACCTTATGCTCCATGGTTCTCTCTCTGACTGGCATACTGACCTCAGTGTCACCTGCATCCTTTCTAACTACCCCCTCCTCCTCCTCCTCAGTGGCAGTGTTGGTGATATCCTGTGAACTGTGGTTTTCTACCTGCCGCTGGACTTCATCCGACTGACTCGACTGACTTCTTAGGAAATACTGATCAATGTGGCTACTCTGCCATTTCTTTGCCACACACTTCATCTTTCCCTGATGAGTTCCGAGGCCTTTCATTGATGTTACTTTCTGCCAGCCGCAAGGACAAACCTGAAGCACCTTGTTCTCGACTGTGCTACTTTTATCCTCTACAGATGTGCTCGCCTTGCCCTGAGTGCTGCTAATTCTAGCCCTGGTGGATAGGTCCGTGCCCCTATCCTTCACTGAGTCTCAGATCCAATGCATAGTCGTGCCCCTTCCAATGTCTGTTACCATGTAATCCACCTGTGAGTCATTTTCCACCCCAGCTCTCGCTGACTTTTGGGGTATTTTCCCTATGTTGGCTTTAGCTAATTTTGGTTGTAGTTAGGCTGCTAAGCCTCACCACTGCAACCATGGGTTGCTTGCCCATGCCAGCACCTTTGGTGTCTTTCTAGTGCTTTGGTTTTCTTGGAGTTCAGTATTCCCAATGTTCTGGATGTGTTTTTGGATTTTCTTTTACCTGTTATTTGCCTTTCTCTGGACCGTCTCAGGTAGTAAGCCCATTCTGTCCCATCAGTCTGTTCTGTGCTTGGGACCAAACCTATACTGTTGAAACTCTGACAGATAATAGATACAGTATTTGCAATGCAACAGAATTTCCTTTTACACAAGGAGAGTAAAGGCTTATAAAACACATTTCTGCTCACTGAATTTTTTATCAAAAGAATACTCAGATATGTAAATCTCTACTTAATTAGTACGTATATTTCCAACAATAATTATTGCAAATGATGAAAAAGGTTAATTAGGAAACCTTTATGTTTCAAAATTCAAACAGAATTAAGCTGCAAAAGCAGGAAAGAACAATGTAATAGTATGTGAAACAGATTTCTTGGTTTTTTTTCCAAGTCTAGCCTAGTTTTTAAGGAGACGTTAAAGCAGCTGTACGGAACTTTTTCCCATTAATAAAACTGTCCCTAGTTCGTATCACCCCCCCCCCCCCCCCCCTTGAAGATCCGCATATTTATTTGAACCCAACAGCAACAAAAAAGCCTTTCTCTATATTGCTATTTAGCGTAGCCTAGCTCGGGTCGGACACACAGCGGAAGTCAGAAAACCTGACTACGGCACCCGAGGCGGAAGTGATTCTGCTCGCCTGCGGCAATTAAACCACAGAAGAAGAAGGAGCCGTGTTTACAGTTCTTCGAGGAAGCAGTACACAACGGGCATTGCTGAACACATAACACCTAACAGTTTTACCGGAGATGTATCTATGAGGACTTGGTTGTACTTTTGATGTCATGGCGGATAATGAAGGAGCATCATGTAAAATTATCTGTGACTGTGACCATGAACACAAATATACAGCAGGCAGTTGTCCTCAGTTTATAAGAAATTCAGAGCTACACCAGAACATTTATGAACAGGTCTTACTTTACTACTAATTTGTGTGTAACATTAGCATGTTAGCATGTTTCCACTAATTACTTGGACTGACCTAACTAGCGTTAGCTTTGCAAGTGAAGGCTGCAGGTCACAGCTTTGCTGTGTTAGGATTATGTTATGTCTTCACTGTGTATCTTCACATAAAAGAATACGCCGACGATTTGGGAGTTATGCCCTTTCTCTAACATTTTCATATTGAGACAACATGATCGATATCTTTTTTGTGTCTGTACGTCCAGTGGCTGGGTCTCAGCGGTTAGCATTGCGCTTATAGAGGGTCAGTACGTCCTGCGCTGTGATGGGCAGAGGGATACACCGGTGAGCAGGCACAGACGTAGCTTGTAAACAAAACTCAGCTGTTTATTTAGCCTAGCGATATCTCCGGATTTTAGCAGCTGCAATGGACGACTTTGAATGCGATTTTGAAGAGTTTCTTGTAGCGGACACAGATCCAGAGCCATCCCTGTTTGAGCCGGAGTACACAGATGAGGAACTCCATGTGTAGAATGCTGAGCAGAGATGAGAGAGGCTGAATCCTTCGCTCCTATTTTCCTGCACATAGTGGGATTCGGTGCTACCATCGTTGGGGAGATATATCAGCAGGAGGAAAACCACCGCAGAGAGTGCATCACAAGGAATGAAAACTTTGCAGCAATAACTAATCCTGGCGTGATTGAAACTTTTTTTCATGTTCCTAAGATGAACTAAACTAAACTAAAAATTGTCAGCTTTGGTCTTAAAAGATACAAGAAATAAATGTGTCTGTAGGGGAAATACCTCTTTGAGAATATTTGCACTCGTAATAAATTTTGGGGAACCACCCTCCTAACGAGGGAAGCGACTAATCAAATGAACAACTCTGTAAATCACTTAACTCGTCAGCACACTTATCAATAATGAATCAATCTCAATATCTAGGTTATGAATCCTCTATACAGTGATCTCAGCTCCTGTCCAAAAGATATATACACAGACAACAACTTGGCGATAAATGAAGATTCATTTCAACTAAATAGGTAACAACTGAATAAATGAATAGCAAATGATGATTATATGACACAACGCAAAATTAACAATATATAAATGGAATGAAATGAGAAGTAACACTCGTGTGAGTTACTTAGTTTGGCGATAGTGGGAGAGTATATTAAAATGGCCTATATTATAAATGGGGAACGCAGGAATGCGCAAAACTATTCACTTAGACCTAATGAAATCTTAATTAAAATCGGGATAATTAACTAAGCTTCCTGCTCGACCTCCCTCTTCACCAGCGGCTAACTCAAGTTATGGAAGTTTTGGCCTACTTTCAGCAGTGGGGATCAAAGGCGAAGCTCCTTTGGGGTCCCTGGACTGTTTCTCCGTGGCTCCTGGACTTTCCCGCAGAATGGCACAGCTGTCTCAAAGCAGGAAGAGCGGCTGAGTTTGCGATATCCTGTGGGTGCCCAATGGGCTGGTTCACGCTGCAGAAGGCCTTTGGGCTGGGCAGGAGGACCACTGTGGCAAGTGGCTGGCAGCTGGTTCTGATGAAACTGGAGCAAAGAGGCTGGTTGGCAGGTTCTGGTCTACTTCGTTCTGGTTACTTACTTATAATAATGTGACAACAATATCGCTGGCCGTTCGATATTGCTGTCAAAGTTATTGTTTCGCGCAAAAATGTTGAGAACACTGGAGATAAGAGAAAACTGGATCGATGAAATTTAAAAGTTCAAAATAACTTTGCTCGTGAGCACAAAAGAGTTAAAAGTGTAATAAAGGGAATTACGCACACCAAAGGCAAGGCAAGGCAAGTTTATTTGTATAGCACAATTCAACACAAGGTAATTCAAAGTGCTTTACAGAGACATTAAAAGCAACAAGACACAATTTAAAACAATAAAAACAGTCGATTAAAAAGGGAAATAGAAATTGAGAATGATAGTGATAATAATAAAATACAGTAACATAAAATAAAAACAGGCTCAATACATTGAACAGTCAGGATAAGAAAAGAAGTAGAATAATAAAAGGCATAAATCAGCAGTGTGTAGTTAAAAAGTACGGGCAGTAGAATACAGCAGGTAAGTATTTAATCTAAGAGTACGCTTCAATAAACAATAGTATTTTTAGCCCTAATTTAAAGGAGCTGACAGTTTGAGCAGACCTCAGATCTATGGGAAGTTTGTTCCACAGGTGAGGAGCATAATAACTGAATGCTGCCTCACCTTGCTTGGTTCTTGTTCTTGGAACACACAAAGATGTGCCAAAGAGGTACAATGCGAATAAGTATGGCAGAACTCACAGTACGAATAATAGGGAATAACTAACAAAAGACATAGAGCAAAAAGAAAAGACCAGATAACTAAAATGGAAAAAAGAAGAGAGTAAAAAAAAGCAAGAGTAAGAGAAAACAAGCAAAAAAAACAAGAGCGCAAGAGAGTGAATTGTGCCAAGCACACGGGTATTTGACTGGCCAAAAAGTGGGCGATGGCCCTGATCAGGGAGGTTTCCCTCGTGATGAAAAATATATCCCCATGAGATATATTCAGAGGAAACTTTAATGCTTTCCTGATACGAGGTCGTATACTTTGATATGTTACGCGCGAGGGTCGCATACTCTTCCCACTATGGTCAACATTGATTCTTAACATCCAATTAAACATACAGATTAACATTAAATCAAAATACACTTATTATGCCATGGTATCAGCTAGCCTACGTCAAATATACACACTCTAGATTAATTCAATGACAATATATAATGAGAAACAAAATGAAGGAGCACGTATTCATGCAACAAGTTGATTAACAATCCCTAATTATAACTTCATTCAAAATATATGAAGTTGACTTCCTAGTGGTAACTCTTCTTAACTCTGCCACGAGATGGCAGTATGGCTACATGTTAGAGAGTTGAAACTAATATTGAATTCTGCAACTGATACATCTTTTATCATTAAGATAAAAACATGATCATGTGCGTGTACAAATCAGGACATGTCAAACGGTCAACAAAGAGAAACAAGAAGAACAATCACTTGCAACATACATTTCAATTTTATCACAGAGAAGCATTTCTTCAGCGAGCGGTAGCGGTAGAATTGGGTATATGGTTGTTGTCAGATCAGCTTCAATGTATTGACAAATTAATTTGTGTAACATCTGCTCAGTGCTAACAGAGTGAGTGGTAGTGCAGCAGGAAATCACAGCATAATTAAACTGGCACTGTGTGACACCTAGGGGTTGGAACTAGAGGAGCAAGCCCCCTTCACTCCACCCTCAACCTCCAACCAGGCATCAGGGGCAGTGTGGAGCTTATTTTTGTGACCAGAAAACATAACATTTCAGTACATGGGTACAAATAACATACTAGGCTTATTAAAATTCTATTAAAAACAAAAAAGCGCAATTGTGAGAAAAAGAATTGATGATGCTTTCACTCACTTTTGGCATATCCGTCCCCTGGATATATGTAGGGATTATACACATCCATGATGAACACTCGCCTGTCATTCAAGAAGTCACGCTCGTATCCATTTCCCTACAACAGAGCAGAACCACAGCTTTGATCAAAACTGCAATTACTGCCTCACGGTTGTACGCCTCCCCAAATCAGTCAAGTTGCACTAACAGTTTTCCATGTCTGTAAAAACATGGATGCTTCAAACACATCTTCCCCCCAACAGCACAGATGAGCTGTACAATCAGCACAGTTTCAAGGTGGACACCCGAGATTAGTGTCACCAATTTAGCATCTGACCAAATATCTCCCCTTTTGTTCCCAAGATATGGTGCTGAGTAATGGCTTTAAGTGTTTTTGCGGAACATTGTGATTTTACAGTGAAGTTGACCTTAGACCTTTTGGACGATAATGTCATCAGTTCATCATTAAACCCTATTAGACATTTGTGTGAAGTTTTTTCATGATTACCATATGAATTCTTGACTTGTGGCCATAGTCATAGTGACCTTGACCTTTGACCACCAAACTGAACTAGGTGTACAGAGAGGCAGTTACAGCTACAGGCTACACTGAGGCTAAAAGCAGAGTTTAAATGACATTTTTCCAACAACTTTTTATGTTGGGGCTTCAGGACACTTGGATCACTACAGACAAGCAGTATGGAGATAATTTATGGTTTCAATTCTGTGTTCTTGGACGTTTTAATCTGGGTCGCTGTCAGCCATTAGGTGTGCAGTTGTGCTGCTAGCCACTTCTCCCTCAGATTTCCGTAAGTGTTGTGAGGACTCTAAAACCTCCCTCTGCATATGGGTGTGTAGATAATGGCTAAATTTTCATTTTTGGGTGCACTATCCCTTTAAAACAGTGAGTGGGTTTATGTACACCCTGACTGAAGCCTATGGAATCTAATAATGAGATAAATGCCATAGCCAGGGAGTCATTTTCAACGTCAACATGAATGTGAAAAATAATAACTTTATCTGATTTAAGAACTAAACTGGACAAAAACTCTGAGAATTCAGATACAAATTCAGAATACGGTCCAGTATGGAGATATTTTGTGGTTTCAATTATGTGTTTTTGGACGTTTGAATCTGGGGCGCCGTAAGCCTCCATTAGGTGGAGTTGCGTTGCTACCCCCCTCCCCTTGGATCTCCGCAAGTGTTGTGAGGACTCTAAAACTTCAGGCCTTTCTCTATGCAGATTTGCTGTTTGTTCTTCATGAATGATTTACTCAGCATCTGTATTGAGCCCCTGCTTGTGTCAGAAAGTAAAAACACAGCATTACCGATGAGCCATGGCTCAAAAAGAATAAAGGTCTATTTCTGGAATACAGCCATGGACCTCTGGATCCTTGAAAATGTCATCAAGGTTAACACAGTTCTCAGAGCTTATTAGTGGTGGACACAAGGCACTGAGCTGAATACACAAAATATGATAATCAGACATCTGAAAAATGTTGAGTCATTGTTCTCTACAGCTGGAATTACCCCAGTCCACTAACAGTGACCTGATAAAAAGGCCTGTAGCAAAGAGGATTTAGCTGGCTATTTACCAACACTAAAGGTGTAAATGGACCCAAGTGCAGTTCCTCAGTCACAGTAGGGTTACAGTGTTTCTGAACGCACAGGAACATTAGCTTCATATTGACTTGTTTACTTAGCTAATATTAGTTAGCACATCAGCTATTACAGCAAGATAGAAGGTACGCCTGTAACTGAGCCGCTAATTAACATTTGTCACTTTGCAAGGTGACTAACATTTTTTATTTTTGTTGATATGGTTAGAGTTTTTAGAGTGTGACACTGGACTCAGATGACAAAATCACCCCCACAGCTGCTTTTACGAGACGACGGGCAGGTACGAGGGAGCCCATATGTGAGGTGTATCAGTCAGGGGCCATGGAGGGTGGGGAAGAGCGTGTCGTGTGAGCCAAACACCTAAGGGCCCTGACCTTTGCAGGAGGGAGTCCTGTGCCTGGCAACGGGATCTGGAATGACTTATGGGCTGTAGCCAACCTTCCAGATGCAGGGGTAGACAACAAAAAGTTGTCATGCAGCATACAGACAGTCTGATGCATGTCAGTGCAGGTTTCATTATGAGAACATGCTGGAGGGATTATATATCTCATCTGGCCTGGGAACGCCTTGGGATCTCCCAGGGGGAGTTGGAAAGTGTTGCTAGGAAGAGGGAACTCTGTATGAACTTTGCTCATCCTGCTGCCCCTGCCCCGGGGTAAGCAGATTAAAATGGATGGATAACAGCCTACATATTAGATGAGGGCAGATTGGTGCATCATCACCCTGACATGCTGACGTATTGCGGTAAGCGTGTTGTGTCATTTCCGGTGTTTCTGTGAGAACATGTCTGTGCTGCTCCAGCGAACTCTACTAGAATGCTTTCAGTTGCTTAACATCTAATTCAAGTCTTAACCCACACTAGTACTGCTTAGGCACTTGTTCTCCTCCTTTTTACATCTTTCTTGCTAATCTCTTAGCTGTTGTTTGCACGCTATTAGCCTTGTAAGCGACATTAGCTTAACAGTTAGCGATGGCTTCTCCTTCTGCTCTTTCTTGCTCGGTGTGCCAGATGTTCAGCTATGCCTCTGCCTTCTTTAGCGACAGTGGTAACTGTAACAAGTATAGTTTATTTGCTGCGTTGGAGGCAAGTCTCAGTGAATTAGAAGCACGGCTCTGCACCATCGAAAATCACTCGGTAGCTGCGGTAGTTAGTCAGCCCCCTGTAGCCGGTGTGGAGCCACATAACATAGCCTCTGCTAGCGATCTCCCGGAAACCCCTGTGCAGCTGGGAGGCTGGGTAACTGTCCGGGAGAAGCGTAGTTCCAAGCCGAAGCCCACGGCTCACCACCAGCCTGTTCCTGTTTCTAACCGCTTTTCCCCACTCAGCAACACACCCGCTGAGGAGAAAACTCTGATAATTGGCAACTCTATTCTGAGCAACATTAAGTTAGCAACACCAGTGGCCATAGTCAAATGTATCCCTGGGGCCAGAGCGGGTGACACTGAATCAAATTTAAAACTGCTGGCTAAAGCTAAACGTAGATTTAGTAAGATTGTTATTCACGTCGGCGGCAATGACACCCAGTTACGCCAATCGCAGGTCAATAAAATTAATATTGCCTCGGTGTGTGAATACGCAAAAACGATGTCGGACTCCGTAGTTTTCTCTGGACCCCTCCCAAATCTGACCACCGATAACATGTTTAGCCGCATGTCATCATTTAATCGCTGGCTGTCCAGGTGGTGTTCAGCAAACAATGTGAGTTTCGTTAATAATTGGCAAACTTTCTGGGGAAAACCTGGTCTCATAAGGAGAGACGGCATTCATCCCACTTTGGATGGAGCTGCTCTCATTTCTAGGAACCTGGCAAATTTTATTAGTAATTCAAATCCCTGACAACCCAGAGTTGAGATCAGGACTCAGAGTCCCAGCCCTAAACTCTTCTCTGAGCTTCTAGAGCAATTATCCACCCATAGTTTTCATAGTTTTAAACAAACGGTGTCTGTCCCCGACCACCTAATCTAAATCTAAAATTAAACAAAGTTGTGCATAACAACCTCATAAAAATTAAAACCTCTTCTGTGACAGAAAGACAAAACAGGAGAATCAAATGCGAACTGTTAAACATCAGGTCTCTATCATCAAAGCAGTGTTAGTAAACAAATTAATTTCAGATAATCATATCAATTTACTCAGTCTCACCGAAACCTGGCTGTGTCCAGATGAATGTGTTAGTCTAAATGAATCCACTCCTCCCAGTCATAATAATACCCACATTTCTCGAGGCAGCGGCCGAGGAGGGGGAGTTGCAGCCATTTTTAACTCTAGTCTGTTAATCAGCCCTAAACCTAAACTAGACTATAATTCTTTTGAAAGCCTCGTTCTTAGTCTTTTACATCCGACCTGGAAAACCTCGCAGCCACTTTTATTTGTTATAGTGTACCGTGCTCCTGGCCCGTACTCTAAATTTGTTTCTGAATTCTCAGAGTTTTTATCCAGTTTAGTTCTTAGTTTAGTTTAGCAGTAATGATTTTATGAGCTTTTTTAATGACAAAATTCTAACTATTACAGGCAAAATTCATGACCTCCTGTCCTCAGATAGTACTTACCTAACCTCAAACACAGCGGTAAGACCTAATATATATTTAGATTGCTTCTCCCTAATTTCTCTTCAAGAAATGACTGTAGTGATTTTTTCATCTAAATCATCAACATGTCTCTTAGACCCCATCCCAACTAGGCTACTTAAGGAGGTCTTACCTTTAGTTAACACTCATTTATTAGACATGATTAATATATCGTTATTAACAAGCTATGTACCACAGTCTTTTAAGGTAGCTGTAATTAAACCTCTCCTAAAAAAGCCCACCCTGGATCCAGAGGTGCCAACTATAGACCGATATCTAATCTTCCCTTTCTTTCAAAGATCATTGAGAAAATAGTCGCAGACCAGCTGTGTGATTTTCTCCATGATAATAATTTTATTTGAGGAATTTCAGTCAGGATTTAGAGTGCATCATAGCACTGAGACAGCACTAGTTAAAATTACAAATGACTTTCTGATTGCTTCAGACAAAGGACTCGTCTCTGTACTTGTTTTGTTAGATCTTAGTGCGGCGTTTGACACAATTGACCATCAAATTCTGTTACAGAGACTGGAACACTTAATTGGCCTAGAAGGTCAACTCTCTATTATCAGGTAGCTCTAGTAAGTCCTTAAAAACTCTCCAGCTAATTCAGAATGCAGCAGCATATGTACTAACAGGAACTAAGAAGCAAGATCATATTTCTCCTGTTTTAGCTTCTCTGCACTGGCTCCCGATAAAATCCAGAATTGAATTTAAAATCCTACTGTTAACTTATAAAGCTCTAAATTGTCAAGCTCCGTCATATCTTAGAGAGCTCATAGTGCCATATTATCCCACCAGAACTCTGCGCTCTGAGAATGCAGGGTTACTCATGGTCCCTAAAGTCTCCAAAAGTAGATCAGGAGCCAGAGCCTTCAGCAATCAGGCTCCTCTCCTGTGGAATCGTCTTCCTGTTGCGGTCCGGGAGGCAGACACCATCTCCGCATTTAAGACTAGACTTAAGACTTTCCTCTTTGATAAAGCTTATAGTTAGGGCTGGCTCAGGCTTGCCTTGTACCAGCCCCTAGTTAGGCTGACGTAGGCCTAGTCTGCCGGAAGACCCCCTATAATACACCGGGCACCTTCTCTCTCTCTCTCTTCTCAGGAGCCTTTGTGCTCCACTGTCTCTCAGGTTAACTCGTATTGCAGCAATGTCTGGATAGTGTGACATGTGTGGTTGTGCTGCTGCCCTGGTCCTGCCAGATGCCTCCTGCTGCTGCTGTTATCATTAGTCATACTTCTACTGTTATTATACACATATGATTATTGTCACACATGTATACTATCAGATATTAAAGCAGCTGTGCGGAACTTTTCGTTTTCGTTGATTATAGCGCCCCTTTGGTCAAAGCGGTATGACACCCACAGCCTGGGTAAAGCCGGCAATTACTGCATGCATTTGTTTTGGAGAGCGAGACAATTAACTAACGTCAGGTCAGTCCAAGTAAATAGTGGAAACAGCAAAATTACTCAGTAAATTCTCCTGTCGTGTTTCTGTTCTGATCTAATCTAAACTGTTGTGTATTTTGAGCTACTAAGGCTACCGTAGTAGTGTGAGCCTCAAGTTATTCTGGGTAATGTAGTAACCGTTGTTGTGCTACTGAGAAACAATGAGGAGCAGCCGTGTACGTTCGGTGTAAGGAGGAATAAACAGTTAACAAGTCATCTGCTGAGTCCGCATTATTATGTGAAAAGAATACTCCGACGATTTGGGAGTTATGCCCTTTCTCTATCATTTTCATAATGAGACAGCGGTTAGCATGGCACTGTCAGTACATCTTGTGCAGAGGGATACACCAGTGAGCAACAGCTGCAGCTGGCTCTGGGACAGGTATGCTCGGTCACTCGGTAAATGGCAAATAAAGAGACGTCACGGACGATATTACTCACCCGACTGAAAGCTGTCCATCAGCTCCTGCAGGCCTGGAGGGTTTTTTCCAGTTCATCTTAGGAACATGAAAAAAAGTTTTAATCACGCCAGGATTAGTGATTGCTGCAAAGTTTTCATTCGTTCATTGTGATGCACTCTCTGCGGCGCTTTTCCTCCTGCTGATATATCTCCCCAACGATGGTAGCACCGAATTCCACTATGTGCAGCACAATAGGAGCGGAGGATTCAGCCTCTCTCATCTCTGCTCAGCATTCTACACATGGAGTTCCTCATCTGTGTACTCCGGCTCAAACAGGTATGGCTCTGGATCTGTGTCCGCTACAAGAAACTCTACAAAATCGCGTTCAAAGTCGTCCATTGCAGCTGCTAAAATCCGGAGATATCGCTAGGCTAAATAAACAGTTGAGTTTTGTTTACAAGCTACGTCTGTGCCTGCTCACCGGTGTATCCCTCCGCGGATCACAGCGCAGGACGTACTGACCCTTTAAAAGCGCAATGCTAACCGCTGAGACCCAGCCACTGGACGTACAGACACAAAAAAATATCGATCATGTTGTCTCAATATGAAAATGATAGAGAAAGGGCATAACTCCCAAATCGTCGGAGTATTCTTTTGTGTGAAGATACACAGTGAAGACATAACATAATCCTAACACAGCAAAGCTGTGACCTGCAGCCTTCACTTGCAAAGCTAACGCTACTAACGTTAGGTCAGTCCAAGTAATTAGTGGAAACATGCTAACATGCTAATGTTACACACAAATTAGTAGTAAAGTAAGACCTATTCATAAATGTTCTAGTGTAGCTCTGAATTTCTTATAAACTGAGGACAACTGCTTGCTGTATATTTGTGTTCATGGTCACAGTCACAGATAATTTTACATGATGCTCCTTCATTATCCGCCATGACATCAAAAGTACAACCATGTCCTCACAGATACATCTCTGGTAAAACTGTTAGGTGTTCAGCAATGCCCGTTGTGTACTGCTTCCTCGAAGAACTGTAAACACGGCTCCTTCTTCTTCTGTGGTTTAATCGCAGCGGGCGAGCAGAATCACTTCCGCCTCGGGTGCCGTATTCAGGTTTTCTGACTTCGGCTGTGTGTCCGACCCGAGCTAGGCTACGCTAAATAGCCATGTAGAGAAAGGCTTCTTTGTTGCCGTTGGGTTCAAATAAATATGCGGATCTTCAAGGGGGAGGTGATACAAACTAGGGACAGTTTTATCAATGATAAAAAGTTCCGCACAGCTGCTTTAATATATTATTATTAATTATAATATTATTACTTTCATTAATGTTGTTGTAAGCTACTGTCATTACCGTCTGTCCTGCATCTCTCTCTGTCTCTCTCTTTCTGTCTCACTGTGTCATACGGATTACTGTTAATTTGTTATATTGATCTGTTCTGTACGACATCTATTGCATGTCTGTCCATCCTGGAAGAGGCATCCCTCAGTTGCTGAGTTGCTTTTCCTGAGGTTTCTACCATTTGTTTTCCCTGTTTAAGGGTTTTTTTGGGGGAGTTTTTCCTTATCCGCTGTGAGGGTCCAAAGGACAGAGGGTTGTCGTATGCTGTAAAGCCCTGTTAAGCAAATTGTGATTTGTGATAAATAAAATTGATTGATTGATTGATTGACAGCGGGTTTGGTTGACAAGTGGTAATTTTAGATTTCCTGTACACCCAGGGACGGGTTTTGCTATGGGCAATGTGGGCGACCACCCAGGGCGCAATCTATGAGAGGGCACACGAGCGCCCTCCAAAAAACCCCCAAAAAAACCAAAACAAAACTCACCAGTTTTCTAGACTACCGTTCATTTCCACGTCAAGTTAGTGGAGTGGGCACTGGGACGCCCCTATTATCACGTTTCAACCAGCAGCAGAAAGGAAAGGCGAATCCTGGCGGTTGTGGGTTGAACAGGGGTCACAGACAGGAATACGGCGGAGGCTCATAGTGCTCTGCGGTGCAAGATAACGGCTTACCGGCGACAGAGAAGTCCAACTCCAGGTCCAGTAATTTCGTCTTTAGTTGGTGTCATGACTGCCCAGTACTACCTGGACAACTGAGCCGTGGGGCACACAGGTAAGTGGCGTCAGAGGAGAAACGAGCCCTTAACATTTCTGGTGTTAGGGGGCGTCCGGGTTTTTTATATAAACTTATAATATCCGGTTTTCCGTGTGTTTGTGTGTGTGTGTTGGAGTGCGGCACGGGCTGCATATTTCTGTTCGAACCCGAACCGAGCCCAACATTATTTAATGACCAAAGCACTGAGTTTGTGCCACACAGTTGTTAAGCCTGATTTATGGTCGTGCGTTGAATCGACGACGTCGCTACGTCGTAGGGTATGGGGCTATGCAGAAGGCTCGCCGTAGCCCCCGGTGTAGTCTGACATGCACCTCCCCAAAAATGTATCTACGCGTCGAGGCGACGCAGACCCAGCGCAGACCGGCACGGCTGTGATTGGTTTGCTTGGTAGCAACGCATTTCCGGTTCCGTATTTCCAGATTCCGCCATCCCTTCCCCATCCCATCTCTTTAATCATCTTCTGTTGCGATGTAGATGTTGCAGTGTTAAGGCTCATTATATATATGCCATTATGCTCAACGTTCAATATGGATATGGATACGGCCAGAGCCGTCTGTCCGTGCTCCGCGTTCATTTCTCTGTGACCGGAAAAGCCGGAAGCTAAACAAAGAATCAACTAGAGACAACGATAACCATTCAGGAAAGGAACGCAGCCTCCTACCGCTCTGCCGGTGAATTGCACCACGACGAAACTGAGTGACGGAGAAGTTCGAAGGGTTCACGACGGTGTCACGGCAACCACGTAGCGACGTCGTCGATTCAACGCACGACCATAAATCAGGCTTCAGGGTTATATGCTCTTTAACCCTGTGGGCCCGAACGACGCATAGTGCGTCCAAATTCACACCTGTTCTTCTCTGTGGATTTTCTCCGCGACCTTGCGTCATAGCGAGAAGCCACGCATATCACGTGAAACAGCTGAATCATAGCTTTCCAATAAGACCCTTGTCGGTAGTCCAATGTTTTCACAGCGAAAAAAAAAGATAAAGTTACACTAAAATTATGTATAACCGAGCTTTCATACAGTTCTGCACACACATTACTCTTGGATGGATTACTCGCGAATGCAGCATCGCATAGAAATACCACGCATATCACATGAAAGCGCAGGAGCAGAGCTTTCCAATGATACCACACATCATTGTGCTGTCATCCCATCATGCTATAAATACAGATTAATAGTCTACAAAATAAAAACCTGACAAATTTCTTTACAACCCATTATACAGATCTTGTTATCAGTCATTTCATATAGTGAGGAATATCATATCTTACCACGTCTTAGGCTTGCCGGTGTTTCTCCCTGTCTATCCACATTTGTAGTCCGGCTTTCAAGATGCAAATATCTCCATATTGTCCAGTTGACACTCTATCAAACTTTGTATGATAAGACCAGCCACTTCACCTTTGTGCACCCAGACAACTGAGGCCTAATTATGCATGCCTGACAGGGCCGTAATCACCATATACACTGAGGTGGACATGTGTGTCCCCCCAATGCCGATAAGCCCCCCCCCCAATATATAACTGAAACTGGAAAAACAACAACAAACTTTGTTTACTGCAAACAAAGTGGCAAATATTATCTTGCATTATCATTGCACTATTGACTATTGTTGACGATTTTAATATTATCTTAAATGTAGATACTGCATGTTTCTTTCAGATAAAACACATTTTTGACTTGTGAATGAGTCAATGGAATTTCTTGCAATAATGAAAAAATACTGGCAATCATTTTCCACCTGGCACAAACCACATGTTTTGGACAGCTATGAAGTGACAGAATGTCCCACCATTATGGTTCTTATATTGCCAGATACCAGAGAGTCTCCCCTCTTCATATATGGCAGAATATGTCTTTTTCCAACTTTCAATGGTGAGATACATGTAAAAATGTAAGAATTTAGTCACACGTATTTGTTTTTTTCATTGATTTAAAAATTAATATAAATTACAGGCACATAGTAGGACATAAAATGATGGCAAATCTGCTTAGCCCAGATTGTCCTGAAAACCCCCCAAGATATAGCATGTGTATGTAGCTTTTATAATGACTGTGATATGAGCTTAAAAGTAAAGGCAGTAAAAATATCCCAAAAACGCCTAGGGCCCATATTAACAGGTTGGGCCTGCGCCATAGGTGCTCATCGGAGAGTGACACCTCCGTGTTTGACACAGGAGCGGGAGGCAGGAGGTCCAACGCTTCCAGCGAGAGGAGAGAGAGACATAGAACAAAATAAGATAAAATAGGAAAAACCTGTCTCACTCTTTTATTTTATTTTCAGCGTTTAATCAAGGCGGAGGTGGGCGGCTGGAGGTCCAAGACTTCCAGCGTGAGGAGAGAAACAAACAGCCAGTGTGTGTCTGTGTGTGTTATGTTCAGAAGTTGTCACGTAAATAACAGTGCCCAAGCAATAAACAGGACGGACAATAGGATTTTATTTATCTTTACACTACATTTTTACTGAAAGCTGACCGAATCTGACCCCAGCCCGAATACAATTTATATAGCTATAACAAGTCGGGCCGGGTTTGGTCAAAAATGTAGCTCTACATTTTTGACCAAACCCGGCCCAACCCGTCGGGTACCGTCGGGCTTGGATCGCCACACTCTAGTGTGTGTTTGTGTCCCCTATAGAGGCCTATCTGAATTTCTGTCTTTGAGAGATATTATTTTGTAATATAACTGAATATTCTATCCATACATATTAATTTTAAATATATTAAAATTTGGGTAAACTGCGAGTATCATTTAAGTAGGCTATGTCGTGGCCAGCCGAGTGTCCTCTTTTTTTGGAAATCAAAATATGGTCACCCTAGGTAACGGCCCACAAACCTCACCGCACTTTACAGACTGTTCTTTACTTATGGAGGGACTGTTCTTTACTTGTCAGGGGAGGAGGGTGGCTGGTTGATTTTTATTTTATTTTTTTATTTTATTTTGATCCCCCCATGTTAATCACTTATTGATGCTGTTTTGTAAGTATAAGTCAATAAGTAATTTATTCCTTTGAAATATCAGTGGTGTATAACTGTACCAAAAAATCATGGTTTGAAAGTTCCTCGGTACGGACGTCACGGTTTGGTTGCTCAAATGTTTCACCACGTTGGTGTTGTCCCGTGTTGTCTCCCTTTCGAGGCAGACTTTCTCTTGTCTTTTTCATGTGCGCCAGCTGAGAATGTTAATACAGGTGTTGTCATACACACCACTTGTGCAATCTCTTCTCCAATAGGAACAAGACAGGCGTTTGAAGCTAAACAATATATTTGGACACAGTCTGCAGCAAAACTTACTTTTGACACCTTAAAGACAGATATCTCTCGCACCAAAAAAATTGCAGTACAACTAGAGGAAAAATATGTTTTTGATTTAAAGGGTAAAGCTGCAGTCACAACAATGAGAAAAAATACTCTCACCTCATTCGTTTGAATGATCGAAGGCACAAAATGCATTGGCTTCATGTTGTGAATAACTTCAATCGTGTAGTACATCCGACTGAGCTTTGGCCAAAATCACATGACTGACCTAGGCTTAACCAAAATGAGAGGAGTGGGCACTGTACACTACACTCTAAAAGATTGCTGTAGGTTTACAGCCAATTTCTAACTGTAATGTACTGTGTCTTGATAATGCAGCCAATTACTGTATACGTACAACAATGCATTTTGGGAAATATGACAGCGTCAATGGTCGACTCAGACAACAGTCTTTGCTTTTACTGTACTTTGCAGGTTCACATTGCATCACGGGAAGTTCTAACTATAACCTGCGCGCCCTAACCCTATATTGTCTGACAGAACGAAGATTGGCTAACTAATGTTAAATGGATGTTAACTACCTAACATTACTTTTTCTGAGGAGTCACCTAACTTTGATGTCTCAATATTTGGTAGACCATCGTGCCAGACCATACATCGGAACGAAGAGCAGCTAGCTAATTAGCTAGCTAGGTAGCTAGCCAGTAACTTTTTCTGGAGTAGCGCCTACAGTAGGAGCCTCAATATTCACTAAGTTCGCTATATTTTCTTGTTAACAATGATTAGCAACCCCCTGGACAACTTAACTTTGAACACATAGCGCTTGTTGCTTGCACTGTAGATACCGTTCACATGCCAGTTTTAAAGAGTGCTTATTTTCCTTCATTCAACAGTAATGTCAAGTTCCGCTTCACCGCCTTCATCGTTAAGCCACGTTATCGTGTGCATCAAAGACCTAGCAAGCAGTGCTTAGTTATCAGGCCACATATACTAGTGCAATAGATGTAAAATTAGCTAACTGTCCGGTGTGTCCCGTCATCACATTATGTGTAGCCTAACGTTACAGTAGGTTACATGAACCTATAGCAAGCACTGCTTATAAGGCCACATATACTGTAACGCTAGCTATAGAACTGTGTGCTGTCTGGTCAGGTCTAGCTATTTTTTTAGCTAACGTTAATCACTCTCTGTTTCTTTCTCTCTCTCCCCCCTCTCTCTGCTGTCTTGTCTTTTTTCGATAATCCCTCTGTTTCTCTCTCTTAATCTGTCTCTCTGTTTCTCTCTCTCTGGTCTGGTCAGGTCTAGCTGTAGGGTAACTTGTCTTTTTTCTCTTTTTTAAGACAATCACTTATTTTATTCTATTTTGGTCTCTATAGCCTACCTTTCATTTTCACAATGTTTCCCTGCCAATTCTGTGGACACGAATGCAACACTGTATTTTCTTATATTTGGCACATGCGAATTCATCGAAACATTCCAAATGCTACTTTTAAGTGCCAATTTGCCAAAGGACCTTTACAAAATTTGCAGCTTTTAAAACACACCAGTTCTGTACACCAGGGGGCTGTAAAAATTACAGTAACTGCCAGGGAACACAGCTGCCAGTAATTTACTGTATATTTTACAGGAAATTTATTACAGTGATATATTTAGACTATTTTCACCATTTTACCTCTACCATTTTGTTGAATACTGGTACATACTCTTTTTGTAGCAGTTTCAGATTATAGATGTTTATGCATTACACATTGACATGAATAGGCATAATTGTGAATTTGAACAATTTACTTTGGCAAGAAGCTTTCCGTACCTGCCTGTTTTGCAACACAAACAATTAAAGTTCCTTGCTGGCTGTCAAATTGGTGGAGAGACCGTTCAAATCTTTAGAGTAAATTCAATACTGTAATGGAAAAATACTCAAATACACTCTAAAAGTCTTGGAGTATGGGGATTTTTCCATGTGAACATGGTCTGCATGTTACTCTGTGGTTCAGTTTCATTCATTTCATTACCGATGTAGCTAAAATACACTTTTACATTTTTCTTAAGAGTTCTCCTGGGAATAAACCCTCAACGAGGGTGAAAGGCTGAGAAGAAGGGAATGAAACAGCAACACATTCCTCCAAGACTGCTGAAGTTCCTTTATGAACTGAACAACTTTGAAAATTCATGGAGAATTTGAGCTTCTTTTCAAAGCTCAATAGATTAATTGTTGCAGCTCTATTTACAAATTTATTGTGACTACCTTTGGTGTCACACACCATTTCACAGGTACAGTGCTCATTGAATGCATCTTCATTTCAATGTTTTATTTTGTCATGTATTATTCTGTTTGTTGCTGTTCAAAGCAAAAACAAAAAAAAGAAAACCTCTTATACAAAGCAAGGATATTGGATTTTGCCAATATACTAATATTTTTCAACTCATTTTGGATGATGTGCAGTAAAGTGTAGACAACATCAAGACTGCCTTTTCTTATTGTGATGGCCCACTGGCAGATGCAAACATAAAATACAGTGCTATTCAAAATGCACACATTCACTTAGCAAAATAAGAAACTTACTGCTGACAGTTTTTATATTCAATGATTTTAATTATGCTGCACATAATGAAACGACATCTCAACCTGCCGTATCAGCAGAATTGCTCATTTTGATAGATACCAGATGATATGCTGGTATTATCGTGCATCCCTACCTGCACATCATTGAAGGAATTATTGTCATTTCAGTGTTTTAGGCATTTTAATTGTTAAAAGCAATCAAAGCTATTGAATGTACTTGACTTTTAAGAAAATGTCTAAAGGGCCAGTGTGTAAAATGGGTTGAAAACCATTGAAAACAGTAACATCAGTGGTCAAATTCTAGATTGCAGGGCTCACTCGCTCACCCCTCCCGTCGGGTAAATGATGGTGGCCTCGTATGGACAAAAAGGCTTGCGCAGAAATGAGTTTTTCAGGAGTAGGTCTATCTAGTGACGAGGTGAATGTTTATTTAGAAATCTAAACCATGTTACGATATTGTAATGAATCCCTCATGAGCAAGAGACCAGAGTAGCGTTCGGGAAAAAGGCCCGTTTATTTGAGCATTCCAAAAACTCTGGTAACACTCCAGGGGGTAAAAGACTCCGTCCCAAACTCTTCTAGCGTAACACACATACTTAATACACACATACTTGTTTACAGTACCTAGCGGGGACCCCACTCCCTCTCTGCTCCACCAATCTCCAGCCCGCACACTGACTGCCAGCGTAGCCTGTAAACAGAGCTCAGCTGTTTATTTAGCCTAGCAATATCTCCGGACTGTAACAGCTGCAATGGACGACTTTGAACGCGATTTTGAAGAGTTTCTTGTAGCGGACACAGATCCAGAGCCATACCTGTTTGAGCTGGAGTACACAGATGAGGAACTCCATGTGTTGGAAGCTGAGCGGGCGAGGAGAGAGGCTGAATTCCTGTTGCGTGGTAAGTGTGGTCCATTCGCAAACTTTATAACTAAAAAACCTTTCCACTACTCTCTATCAACGAACTACTAACACTCTCTGCTGTTTCCTCCTCCTTCTTCCTTCCTTCCACTGTCTTTGTTGGTTTATTTCTACACGCAAAACGCGTTCTCTGGCTGGCTGGATTGTCCGCTTGGTCTGCCATACATACATGACGGCGCAAGATGGCGACCTCTCTAAAGCAAGGCCCTTGCTATATATATATATATATATATATATAAAAGCATAATTATAAGACTACGAAAACCAAACAAATTTTATTTTATAGTGATTATACACTTAAATAAACATATTAACGGGTTAAATATTCAGATTCAGATTCAGATTTGATAATAAGCCATGCTAAATATTACACACTGGCCCTTTAAATGAGGAAAAACTCCATGAATGCACTTTTATGCAATGATGTTTATAAAAGGAAAAAAGTTGCTCAAGAAAAAATAAACATGCTCGGTTTGCTTTTATTGTGGTGGATTTGTTTGGCCATGTTGCTGTATTGCTGCATAAAGATTTATTCATCACTTTAGAACATTGCACTGGTCCGGTGATGGATACCAATCATTGTTTTAGAGTGAAAGAAAATGTAGGTTACTTAGTGGCTAAGCACTCAGTGGTGAAGAAATGTTCAACAAATACTTTAATTTGACAGAATTTTCTGTTTTATTATTAACAGAAGTGTCTGTACGTGGTACAGAGGATATACTGTAAGTCTACGGAATTTTCCGTTCTGTGAGGAACAGAAGTGTCTGTGAATGTTACAGAGGATCTACTGTAAATCTATGGAATTTTCCATTTTAGGTGTAACAGAAGTGTCCGTGAATGTCACAGGATATACTGTAAATCTACGGAATTTTCCGTTTTAGGAGTAACAGAAGTGTCCGTGAATGGTACAGAGGATATACTGTAAATCTTAGGGATTTTCCATGATAGGGTTGCAGGAAGTGTCCTTAAACTTAACGGAAAATGTACTGCTAATTTTCTGCCAGGACATTATCCGTAATTCTACGGATTTTTTACTTACAGTGTAGGGTACAGCCTGTAGCCACGTCAGAAAAAACATATCCTCAGTTAGTTAGCTCCGTTAAATAAATGTGAGTGAATGAATGAATGAAAAAATAAATAAACCTATACATTCATAATATTCAATACTCATTATTATTTTTAATGAAGTTAATTTTAAACTAATGATGTAATTTGTGCAAAGAGTCTAGATGTGAATTTTACTGCAACTGTCCATTTAAAAAGCATAATTTTGGCCTAATAAAGCTAAAACTGTGACAGGATGAACGGAGCACATCACTAAGGGACAGCTTACGAGTGGTTCAGACCGCCCTTCTTAACATGTAATTTCTAGTTATAGTAGACTCCACATCGCCACATTGACTAGCCTAAAGCCTGATTTCGTCGTTGATTCAACGCACGACCATAAATCAGGCTTTATGGTCGTGCGTTGAATCCCAAAAATGTAACTACACGTCAAGGCGACGCAGACCCAGCGCAGACCGGCACGGCTGTGATTGGTTTGCTTGGTAGCAACGCATTTCCGGTTCCGTATTTCCAGATTCCGCCATCCCCGCCATCTTTAAACATCTTCTGTTGCGATGTAGATGTTGTTAAGGCTCATTATATATACGCCATTATGCTCACGTTCAATACGGATACAGCCGGAGCCGTCTGTCCGTGCTCCGCGTTCATTTCTCCGTGACCGATAAAGCCGGAAGCTAAACAAAGAATCAACTAGAGACGACGATAACCACTCAGGAAAGGAACGAAGCCTCCTACTGCTCTGGCAGTGAATTGCACCGCGACGAAACGGAGTGACGGAGAAGTTCGAAGGGTTCACGACGGCGTCACGGCAACCACGTAGCGACGTCGTCGATTCAACGCACGACCATAAATCAGGCTTAATGTGCACCTCTCCAGAATTGTAACTATGCGTCACGGTGATGCAGACCTCCTGTCTATCGCTGTATACTGACAGCATTTCCCTCAGGGAAAACGGAGCTTGTATTTCAATCAATCAATCAATCAAAACTTTATTTATATAGCACTTTTCATACATAAAAAATGCAACTCAAAGTGCTTCTCAAGATAAAACATAATAAAATAATGAAACATACAACAATAAAAAGTGAAAGCCCGTCCCTCCCATCCCCACATGTACCCCCCCCCCCCCCCCGCTCCAGTCCCCCGGGTCTGAGGGATCCCCAGGGCGACGCCCCCGTGGGCAGACCAGACACAACTCCCGGTGTGGAGGGCCCCCATGAGGAAACACTGGAGCTAAAAACTAAAAGATTAAGACAGTGGAATAAAAACAGGCAATAATGATAAAATGTATAAAAAAAAGTGTTAGGGTTTAGAAAATTTAAAAGTAATAGAATGCACAAGACATAAAATAAAATAAATAAAAATAAAAATAAAAATAAATACAAAAAAAAAAATAAAAAAAGATTAAAGGGATAAAAAGTAGTAAAATAAGGGAGATAAGAGAGTAAAAGAAATCAGTTAAAAGCGAGATTAAAAAGGTGAGTTTTGAGCTTCCTTTTAAAAATATCAACAGTCTCTGCGGCCCTGAGGTTCTCTGGGAGGCTGTTCCACAGATAAGGTCCATAATGGCTAAATGCAGCCTCACCGTGGGTTTTTGTTTTAACTCGTGGTGTGGTTAAAAAGCCGGTGCCAGAGGACCTCAGGGTCCGCGAGGGTTGATATGATAAAAGCAGGTCAGATAGATAAGATGGTCCAAGACCCTTAAGACATTTAAAAACTAATAAAAGAATCTTAAAATAGATCCTGAAGCAGACGGGGGGCCAATGCAGCGATTTTAAAACTGGTGTAATGTGCTCCCGCCCTCTGGTCCTCGTCAGCACGCGTGCGGCTGAGTTTTGTAAAATTTGTAGATTATTAATACTCTTTTTGGGAAGAGCAGAGAGCAGGGCATTACAATAATCTAATCTACAGGAGATAAAAGCATGCATCAGCACCTCCGTGCTGGCCTGAGAGAGAAACGGGCGGACTCTGGCTATATTCTTAAGATGGTAAAAACCTATCTTTGTAATATTTTTTATGTGTGGAATAAAAGTTAGCTCAGAGTCAAAAATAACGCCCAGGTTCTTTACATATTGTGCGGGTTTAAAATCTTGTAGTTTTGGTAAAAGTTTCTCTCTCTGGCCTTCAGGACCTATAACTAAAACCTCTGTTTTGTCCTGGTTGAGCTGTAGGAAATTCTCTGCCATCCATGACTTGATATCTAAAATACAGTTAAAAAGGGTATTAACTGGCCCTGAGTCATCAGGAGACACGGCGATGTACAACTGTGTATCGTCAGCATAGCTATGGAAGCTGATGCCATGTCTCCTGATGACGTCCCCCAAGGGAAGCATGTAAAGATTAAAAAGAACTGGACCTAAAATTGACCCTTGGGGCACCCCACACCTAATTTCATGTGTTCTGGAGGAACATGTATCCATACTTACAAAGAAACATCGATCTGTGAGATAAGAGCGGAACCAGTTAAAAACAGTACCAGAGAGGCCCACCAGGTTTCTCAGTCTATTCAATAAAATGTGGTGATCTACTGTATCAAAGGCAGCACTTAAATCCAGTAGTACCAAGACTGTGAGTTTTTGTGAGTCTGCGTTACACCTGAAGTTGTTTAAAATCTTTAAAAGGGCTGTCTCGGTACTGTGGTTCCTTCTAAAACCAGATTGATATTTCTCTAAAATATTGTTTGTATTTAAAAAATCAATTAATTGGTTAAAAACCAGTTTTTCTAAAATCTTACTTAAAAATGGTAAGTTGGATACAGGACGGTAGTTATTAAAAATGTTGAGGTCTAAATTGCTCTTCTTCAGAAGGGGCCTCACCACCGCCGTTTTAAAGGAGGTGGGGAAAACGCCCGTCTGAAGGGAGCAATTTACTATATTTAAAATCTGTTCCTCGAAGACACCATAAAACGTCTTTAAAAGCGATGTGGGAATTGGATCTAAAAGGCAGGTTGTGGGCTTTACTTGGGAGAAAACTCGACCAAGTGTCCTTGCATTAACCAGGGCAAAACTCTCCAGCGTTTCCTCGGATAAAAGCAACTGTCCAGATGTGCTAAAAGTTACATTTTGATGTGTTAAAAGACTGGACCTAATGTCATTGATTTTACTTCCGAAGTGGTTTGCAAAGTCCTCGCAGAGAGCGTCTGTTGGTGTCTCTGAAGGTTTTTTAAAATTAGGATTTGTTAAAAGATCGAAGGTGGAGAAAAGAATTTTAGGGTTGTTTTTATTATCTGTGATGAGTTTTGAGAAATGGGATATTCTTGCCTGTTTGACGGTTTTATTGTAGGATTTGAGTTGTTCACGTAATATTTCATAATGGACTGTGAGTTTACTTTTTCTCCACCTTCTCTCCGCACTCCTGCATTTTCCTTTACTTGTAGTTCACAGATAAGAAACAATAAATTGTGAAGACAGTAAAGCCTCCACTAAAATAGCATTTTAATTCTTGGGTGTGATTTATCCTTCAGGGACTTATACTTCGGGATTTTTCCAGGTTTCATATGAGAAGAAGGAAAGATCGCCGGCTGCTAGGCTAATCAATGCAATGTAAAATGCCATAGGCTTTTGCTAATAACGTTAGCATGTTGTATTTGTTTGAAAACGTGTTTAGTGTAAGATAGTTGTTTTGTCAGTGAAACTTGTGAGTTCTAATGGAGCCAAATTGTGTGCCATTACCATTGTTAGATGCTGCTGTTGTCCCTGGCTTTACATGAGAAGAGGAAAAGATCGCCGGCCGCTAGGCTAGTTATACAATGTAAAATGCCATAGGCTTGCGCTAATAATGTTAGCATGTTGTATTTGTGGGGAAAATGTGTCCCGATTAACACAAGTGTTTGTCTGTGAATGCTACAAGTTGTAGTGAAGCTGATTTGTGTACTTGTTTTTCAAATTGTCTCTATCAAGCCATGTTTAATGTGTGTTTTGGGTGTGTTTTGAATCAACTAAACTTAACAGCACTTCACAGAAACCTCTGCCGCTGACTAGTGTTTTGGACGTGTAACTGCAGTGTGACATAGACACACCACCGAAGAAGTAAAAATGCTCACAACGGCTCTAGGAAACGGGGCCCTGGTAAGTACAAAGATACGAAGAAACTGATGACAGTTTCCTGTTGTAGATTAGTCAGGTAAGACTGTGTCCAACTATAAGTCCCTGAACACAAAGTAATGAATCTACAGGTCATATAAAAAAGAGAGCAAAAGTGGTCCTGCAGCTCCTATATGGCACTGTTTTTAAAAAGTTCCAAATTCATTTATTTATTCAATCTCTATTTGAACTCGGAAATATATTGAAGTAGAGACCTAATTTACAATATAGCAAAGTAAAATTAAACGCAAGTTCATAGGTGTCAAGAACACGAAAATGAAACTTAGATAACTAAAACTAACACTTTGTGGTTGGATGCCTCTGTGAACTCGTCAAGTTGCAGTTACAGTTTACATCCATGTCTGTGAAAACATGGATCTCCCTCCCAGCAGCACAGAAACTCTATTTCATTAGCACACTTTCAGGATGGACAGTCAAGATTAGTGTCAACTGTCTTTCTTTCTGTTCCTGAGACATGAAGAGCAGTGGCCAGAAAAAAATTGCAGAAAATTGTTATAGAGTTTGAATTCCTGAGTTATTGCCAAAAACATGTTTTGTATGTTCACAGTGATTTTGACCTTTGAACTTCAACCACCAAATTCTAATCAGTTCATTTGTGAGTGCAAGTGGACCTTTGTGCCAAATTTGTGGAATTCTTGACATATTGCATTAATAAAATGAGACAGATGCAAGGTCAGTGTGACCTTGATCCTTGACCATCAAATTCTAATCAGTTCATCATTGAGTCCAAGTAAATATTTGTGCCACGTTTAAAGAAATTCCCCTAAGGAGTTCTTGATATATCGCGTTCACAAGAGTGCTCTGGATGAGGTCACAGTGATCTTAACCTTTAACCACCAAAGTGTAAGCATTTCATTCTCAGTCCAAGCAGATGTTTGTGCCAAATCTGAGGAAATTATTTTAAGGTGTTCTTGAGATATCATGTTCATGAAAATGAGACATTTATAAGGTAACAGTGATCTTGACTTTTGACCACCAAAATCTAAACAGTTTCTCTTTGTGTCCAAGTCAAAGTTTGTGTCAAATTTGAAGAAATTCTCTCAAGGTGTTCTTGAGATATTGTATTAACAAGAATGAGACAAAGTCACAGCAACCTTGACCTTTGTACACCAAAATCTTATCAGTTCATTGTTGAGTCTATAAGGATGTTTGTGCCAAATCTTTAGATGGCCCTGTAGGAGTTACTGAGAATGGGACAAAGGAACAACCTGAACACATGATGACTCAGGCTACAACTATTGCTAGCACTGAGGCAAATTTATAAAGTTAGAAGTAACAAAATAATAAAACCTTGACAATAAAATGGCAAATAGGTTGGAGCACACAATCAACTTACGAGTAGCTGACAGTGAAATGTCATAAAATTAAAAGTTTGAATTGTTAAATGTTTTTTGTTATAAAAGCAGAGAATGTGATGTGTGTGTCTGAACTATTCTTAAAACAAACATATCACAGTGTGAACAAGCCCAAACATGCAAGTTGCTGACATTACTGCAGATATCCCAGTGGCAGTCAGATGTTATCCAAAACTGGTGTACACTTAGCTGTTAGCCAGTAGATTTCTTTTTAGATCCACTCCACTGAATATGAAAATAAGGGCCAATTTGGCCCGCAGGGAGCCTCATTGATTGGTGTAGTTGTAAAGGGGGGCTTATCTTGTCATCAATGTCAGCTTCTAAGCAACAATGAACATTGACACGCAGAGAGGTAATGGTACCGGCTTACCTGATGAGCATCCAGATCGATGATGGTAGCCCTGGAGATGCCTTCCACTCTGTCAAACAGAAACTGAGAGATGATGAAAAAAATGTTTGCTTTCTCTCTGAAGATGGCACATTTACAGTTCAAATTCTTTCTGGGGGATTCTAAAAGTAAAGATCATACTACTTATGTGAAATTATATTTGAGCTGAAGAACAGAAATGTCCACAATAATCTGGTTAAACTCGTACTCATCCTTTAGTCAGAATCCAAAATCATTCTTCCTCCTATGTTTATTGAACGTATCCTTTTCAGTAGCTGCATGTAAACCTAATAAGCCAAACCTAACAAGCCTTTCTTTTTTTGTACACTGTCTGCATTAACTTTAATTTGTAAAGCATGATGGTGCAACTTCATCAGCTGCAGGATACTGAACATTAATACAAAAGACTGCAATGCAAAGCTATGAAATATTTGTTAAACAGGAGTCACTGTGGTCATTGAGACGTTGCCAAGCCCTGCCCCTTTATGATTATCCGTCAAGCTGTCAGAGCTAGCATGGAGCCCACATTGTCACTAACTGCAGTCCCTGAAGAAATATTTCACACTTTTGGAAAAACAAAAAACCTATTTTAGAGAGAAGCAGACAGAGGGGTCCACAATATGTGTTTGAACAATATATCCAGGATGTTTAACTCACTCAGAAGCAATAACAGGTTTAAAAGATGAAGACAGTTTGAAGCTAAAGCCTAATAGGCTACAGATGACAGTGTAAAAGTGAACCACCACATAAATGGTGATTGAGACAGGAGACAATGAATATAAAGGTAAACTTTGCCAATATTTAGGCAACTGTGTGTCATCAGAGCGTGTGCAGATGAACGGTGTTTGGCTTCCCCCAGTTCCGCCAGCCACCAGACGGGCGGGGAGCTCCAGGGAAAGCCAAAAAGCAATCAACTGCATACACTCTGATGACACACAAGAATATCTGAAAAGTTTCCCTGTTTCCCTTCACTGGTTCCTGCAGAGACGTGTCTTTATTCACTGTTACAATCATTAAAGGGCCAGTGTGTAAAATGGGTTGAAAACCGTTGAAAACAGTGACCTCAGTGGTCAAATTCTAGATTGTAGGGCTCACTCACTCACTCCACCCGTCGGGTAAAAGAAGGTGGCCTCGTATGGACAAAAAGGCTTGCGCAGACATGAGTTTTTCAGGAGTAGGTCTATCTAGTGACGAGGTGAATGTTTATTTAGAAATCTAAACCATGTTACGATATTGTAATGAATCCCTCACGAGCAGGAGACCAGAGTAGCGTTTGGGAAAAAGGCCCGTTTATTTGAGTATTCCAAAAACTCCGGTAACACTCCAGGGGGTAAAAGACTCCATCCCAAACTCTGACTCTTCTATCGTAACAAACGTACTTAACACAGACATACTTGTTTACAGTACCTAGCGGGGACTCCCCTCCCTCTCTGCTCCACCAATCTCCAGCCCGCACACTGACTGCCAGCGTAGCCTGTAAACAGAGCTCAGCTGTTTATTTAGCCTAGCAATATCTCCGGACTGTAACAGCTGCAATGGACGACTTTGAACGCGATTTTGAAGAGTTTCTTGTAGCGGACACAGATCCAGAGCCATACCTGTTTGAGCCGGATTTTGGTTTTGGAATGGGGAGCAAACATATATCTGATGAGAAATGTGTAATTACTTACAGCCTGCTCAGGTAACGAGTATCATTGATGCACAACATGCTCCAACTACTGCATGAGTCTGTGGAGCACAGCGTGGCTGTCACACCCTTGCTTATTTGGATGATGCTACACTGAGTTCCAGTCTGAGTTTGAGGTGAAACTAAGTGAAGGGTCAATGGCAGGATCAGTGAAACCAATCTCCCAGGTATTCAATGCAATTCAATTCAATTAAAAAAATGTATTTGTCCCCAGGGGGCAATTTAAGGCACATAGAGCAGCAGCATTACAAAAAGACAAAGGTCAAATACAAAAACAAAAACAAAGTGTTAGCTGACAGAATAAGATACACAAGACACAGGTATGTACAAATCTACAACATATAAAATATATAGAATATGTACAGTGTATGTTTAAGAATGAGAAGTGTTTCTTAAAAAAGTGTCTCTTATCTGTGGTGTGTGTATGTCTATATGTACATTCAAATTTGCAGTTTTTATATATTATATATATTAGAAATCACTCTGTAAATTTCCATTGTTATGTGGATGATACACAGTTGTATTTATCTATGAAGCCAGAAGAAAGTAATCAATTAACTAAACTTCATAATTGCCTTAAATACATAAAAACCTGGATGAGCACCAATTTCCTGATGTTAAATTCACACAAAACTGAAGTTACTGTTCTTGGCCCCAAACAACTCAGAAACTCTTTATCTGATGACATAGTTTCTCTCGATGGCATTGCTCTGGCCTCTAGCACTACCGTAAGTAACCTTGGAGTAACATTTGATCAAGATCTGTCTTTTAATTCTCATTTAAAACAAACCTCACAGACTGCATTTTTTCATCTGCGTAATATTGCGAAAATTAGGCCTATCCTGACACGAAAAGATGCAGAAAAATTGGTCCACGCTTTTGTTACCTCAAGGCTGGATTACTGTAACTCTCTATTATCAGGTAGCTCTAGTAAGTCCTTAAAAACTCTCCAGCTAATTCAGAATGCAGCAGCACGTGTACTAACAGGAACTAAGAAACAAGATCACATTTCTCCTGTTTTAGCTTCTCTGCACTGGCTCCCTGTAAAATCCAGAACTGAATTTAAAATCCTACTGTTAACTTATAAAGCTCTAAATGGTCAAGCTCCGTCATATCTTAGAGAGCTCATAGAGCCATATTATCCCACCAGAACTCAGGGTTACTTGTGGTCCCTAAAGTCTCCAAAAGTAGATCAGGAGCCATGTCACTAACTCGGCATCTTCTCCGGAGCCTTTGTGCTCCACTGTCTCTCAGGTTAACTCATATAGCAGCGGTGTCTGGATAGTGTGACGTGTGTGGTTGTGCTGCTGCTGTGGTCCTGCCAGATGCCTCCTGCTGCTGCTGCATCATTAGTCATACTTCTACTGTTATTATACACACATGATTATTGTCACACATGTATACTATCAGATCTTAATATATTATTATTAATTATAATATTATTACTTTCATTAATGTTGTTGTAAGCTACTGTCATTACCGTCTGTCCTGCATCTCTCTCTCTGTCTCTGTCTCTCTTTCTTTCTGTCTCATTGTGTCATACGGATTACTGTTAATTTATTATGTTGATCTGCTCTCTACGAAATCTATTGCACGTCTGTCCGTCCTGGAAGAGGAATCTCTCCTCAGTTGCTCTTCCTGAGGTTTCTACCATTTTTTTTCCCTGTTAAAGGCAAATTGTGATTTGTGATATTGGGCTTTATAAATAAAACTGATTGATTGATTGATTGATTGATTGACCAATGACAGTGAATAGTTATGTGAACAGGACTGTATAATTAGAATAAGAAATTAATGACAGAGAGGTTATAGTGCAAAAGAACAATGATTACAGCTAGAAATGAATATATAAATAAATATCTAAACAGGGTTAAATGAGGTGGATCAATACTGAATGAACAGAAAGGACGAATGGTTGTAGTGTGATAAACACCAAAAAAAGTAAGTGCACTGGAGATATAGTGCCTCTCATTACTTTCTGGCTTTCTAGCTTGTCTCTTGCTCTTACGGTGGCCAGGAAGTGCAACACACATTTACAAAGTCTGAGACAAATTTACATTTCAGAAAACATTTTTACATATTATAAAACAAAATTACATTACCAAAACACATTTACCAGCCCCAAAACAAATTTACAAGTGAAGAAACAAAATGTACCGAAACAAATTTACATTAAAACACCAACTGGAGACTCTCTGCAGACCCGGAGGCTGCAGACACACAGACAGGCAATGAAGTAATGCAACAGCGTTTTATTGTATTGCCTGTTAATATGCAGCTGATAGACCATGAAAATGAAAGCTCTATAGTAAGTTTTCTTCAGGATGTACCGTGAACAGTGAAGTCTGTTCTCGGTAAAACTATCAAAATGACAGCAAGCACGCCAAAAGTAGTTATTAAAATGACCAGCAGGTGTCGCACTGCATCAAAGTTGTCATCAAAAATACAAATATGAATGAATGGGCCTATGTTGACAGCCAGATGGGAAAAAAACCTGATGTACATCTATGGAAAGGCATTTACTATAGGCTACTATCAGTTAGAGTTAAGCTGTCACTGGACTTTCCCCTCATTTGTGGTCACATGGAGACACTTCATAATAATTGTGCAGACAGTTTAGAGATTCACACTACCTGCTAGGGTGGAGTAAGAAGAACCATCTAGTTGTTGTGCCTCTGTGCACATGGATCAGACAGCTGTCAGTCTGTCAGAGCAGCACCTGCACTGAAATGTTTATTGCAAATAATGTGTAATCTCAGTTAAAATTATAAAAATCAGTGTGAAGCTTTAGACACGTAGGATCAATAAATAATGATCTCGATTGATGTGATTGGTCGCACCGATGGAACATAATTCATATAGTCTAATACTGGAGATTATTAATATTTGTGAGTGAGCAGGATCGTGGTACAGCTGCAGAATGTAGCTTGAAAGCGAGTTTCTTTAATAGTCTGAACGTGTTTTAACAGCATTGAACAGTTTATCAGATTCCAAGAAACACTGTGCTGTATATAACATGCAGCGTTTTGTACATGTAGCATTGTGCTGTACTGTATATAGCATGTATCATAGGCTACATACCATTCCCTATTCATTTGTACAAACTTTCCATTTTATTAATACTTTTCTCACATCACGTGTATATTTTTACTCAAATTGTTTTGATTGTATTCTTCTCTTATTTTTATATTTGCACTGTGTGTCAATGCCTGGGGTCAATAAAGGACATCTTAATCTGACCAGTTTTTTTTTTACCACAATTTTGTCGTAGCTGCTATTCACCCACACCCTACCTGATGTGGTTGTGATATTCAGAGAACAAATAATATCTAGGTATGTGTATGAAATAAAGTTGATCTGACTCTATCTGTATCTTTGCCTGTGTTCTAATACATATTCAAATGTACAACTGACACAAAAATACAATTGTTTTTTTAATGCAGAACATTTGGTGAAACACCAATAACAATAATATACAAAAACACCAATAATAATAATAACAATAACATACAAAAACACCAAAAACAATAATAACAATAATATACAACAATATCCCAAATCAACTGGGTCTAGGTGGATGCCCGAAGAAACTACCAGAAGTAGTCCTCTCTGAAGTGGGGTCCTCTCTGACAGAAGTGTCACTCTTCGGGAGAAACCCATTCTCCACAGTTGAGCACCAGACAGCAGCTGAACATGAATTTGCACAGCAGTACTCTGACATTTCTGAACTCTTTGACTGTGCTGTCAACAATGAACAAACCTGTTTCCAAAACGGAATTAAGGACCTAATTAATATTGTGAGACGGCATGTGTAAAGACAGGAGTATGCAGGGTCGGGTGTAGGCAGACATGCATGCACTTTAATGTTTTTATGATGTTTTAATGTTGCGTTGTTAATGTGTTGTTCTGACAGCAAGGTATTTTTTGTACATTTTGACTTTTTCTTTGTGAATAACTTTGGCTGTGTTGATGTATTTGGCATACATTTTGCCAGTGATGTGCATTTTATGGTGTATTTGGATATTTCAGGGGAAAAAAACAATTTTAAGTCTTTAATACACAAAATAGTTACATTGAGTTCCCTAAGGATTTTTTTTTGTCTCATTCACTTACATTAAAAACACTTACATGAATGCACTGCCATTGCAGTCCCTTCCATAAAAAATTCAATTACAAGTTCCAAGTTCCGTTATTATTATTGTTATATTGTTACATATTATTGTACACTGAACAAAAATATAAACGCAACACTTTGTTTTTGCTCCCATTTTTCATGAGCTTAAAGCAGCTGTGCGGAACTTTTCGTTTTCGTTGAATATAGCGCCCCTTTGGTCAAAGCGGTATGACACCCACAGCCTGGTGTCGTAAAGTCGGCAATTACTGCATGCACTTGTTTTGGAGAGCGAGAGGATTAACTAACGTCAGGTCAGTCCAAGTAAATAGTGGAAAGAGCAAAATTACTCAGTAAATTCTCCTGTCGTGTTTCTGTTCTGATCTAATCTAAGCTGTTGTGTATTTTGAGCTACTAAGGCTACCGTAGTAGTGTGAGCCTCAAGTTATTCTGGGTAATGTAGTAACCGTTGTTGTGCTACTCAGAAAAAATGAGAAGCAGACGTGTACGTTCGGTGTAAGGAGGAATAAACAGTTAGCTAGTCATCTGTTGAGTCCACATTATTATGTGAAAAGAATACTCTGACGATTTGGGAGTTACGCCCTTTCTCTATCATTTTCATATTGAGACAGCGGTTAGCATGGCACTGTCAGTACATCTTGCGCGGAGGGATACACCGGTAAGCAACAGCTGCAGCTGGCTCCGGGACAGGTATGCTCGGTCACTCGGTAAATGGCAAACAAAGAGACGTCACGGACGATATTACTCACCCGACTGAAAGCTGTCCATCAGCTCCTGCAGGCCTAGAGCGTTTTTTCCAGTTCATTTTAGCAACATGAAAAAAAGTTTCAATCACGCCAGAATTAGTGATTGCTGCAAAGTTTTCATTCCTTGTGATGCACTCTCTGCGGCGGTTTTCCTCCTGCTGATATATCTCCCCAACGATGGTAGCACCGAATCCCACTATGTGCAGGAAAATAGTAGCGGAGGATTCAGCCTCTCTCATCTCTGCTCAGCATTCTACACATGGAGTTCCTCATCTGTGTATTCCGGCTCAAACAGGTATGGCTCTGGATCTGTGTCCACTACAAGAAACTCTTCAAAATCGTGTTCAAAGTTGTCCATTGCAGCTGCTAAAATCCGGAGATATTGCTAGGCTAAATAAACAGCTGAGTTTTGTTTACAAGCTATGCCTGTGCCTGCTCACCAGTGTAACCCTCCACGGATCACAGCGCAGGACGTACTGACCCTCTAAGCGCAATGCTAACCGCTGAGACCCAGCCACTGGACGTACAGACACAAAAAAGATATCGACCATGTTGTCTCAATATGAAAATGATAGAGAAAGGGCATGACTCCCAAATCTTCGGAGTATTCTTTTATGTGAAGATACACAGTGAAGACATAACATAATCCTAACACAGCAAAGCTGTGACCTGCAGCCTTCACTTGCAAAGCTAACGCTACTAACGTTAGGTCAGTCCAAGTAATTAGTGGAAACATGCTAACATGCTAATGTTACACACAAATTAGTAGTAAAGTAAGACCTGTTCATAAATGTTCTGGTGTAGCTCTGAATTTCTTATAAACTGAGGACAACTGCCTGCTGTATATTTGTGTTCATGGTCACAGTCATAGATCATTTTACATGATGCTCCTTCGTTATCCTCCATGACATCAAAAGTACAACCAAGTCCTCATAGATACATCTCTGTTAAAACTGTTAGGTGTTATGTGTTATGTACTGCTTCCTCGAAGAACTGTAAACGCGGCTCCTTCTTCTTCTGTGGTTTAATCGCTGCGGGCGAGCAGAATCGCTTCCGCCTTGGGTGCTGTATTGAGGTTTTCTGACTTCGGCTGTGTGTCTGACCCGAGCTTGGCTACGCTAAATAGCCATAGAGAAAGGCTGTTTTGTTGCTGTTGGGTTCAAATAATTATGCGGATCTTCAAGGGGGGGTGATACGAACTAGGGACAGTTTTATTAATGGTAAAAAGTTCCGCACAGCTGCTTTAACTCAAAGATTTAAAACATTTTCTATATACACAAAAGACCATTTCTCACAAATATTGTTCACAAATCTGTCTAAAATCTGTGTTAGTGAGCACTTCTCCTTTGCTGAGATAATCCATCCCACCTCACAGGTGTGGCATATCAAGATGCTGATTAGACAGCATGATTATTGCACAGGTGTGCCTTAGGCTGGCCACAATAAAAGGCCACTCTAAAATGTTCAGTTTTATCACACAGCACAATGCCACAGGTGTCGCAAGAGCGTACAATTGGCATGCTGACTGCAGGAATGTCCACCAGAGCTGTTGCCCGTGAATTGAATGTTCATTTCTCTACCATAAGCCATCTCCAAAGGCATTTCAGACAATTTGGCAGTACATCCAACCGGCCTCACAACCACAGACCACGTGTAACCACACCAGCCCAGGACCTCCACATCCAGCATGTTCACCTCCAAGATCGTCTGAGACCAGCCACCTGGACAGCTGCTGCAACAATCGGTTTGCTTAACGAAAGAATTTCTGCACAAACTGTCAGAAACCGTCTCAGGGAAGCTCATCTGCATGCTCGTCATCCTCATCGGGGTCTCGACCTGACTGCAGTTCGTCGTTGTAACCGACTTGAGTGGGCAAATGCTCACATTTGATGGCGTCTGGCAGGTTGGAGAGCTGTTCTCTTCACGGATGAATCCCGGTTTTCACTGTTCAGGGCAGATGGCAGACAGCGTGTGTGGCGTTGTGTAGGTGAGCGGTTTGCTGATGTCAACGTTGTGGATCGAGTGGCCCGTTGTGGCAGTGGGGTTATGGTATGGGCAGGCGTATGTTATGGACAACGAACACAGGTGCATTTTATTGATGGCATTTTGAATGCACAGAGATACCGTGACGAGATCCTGAGGCCCATTGTTGTGCCATTCATCCACGACCATCACCTCATGTTGCAGCATGATAATGCATGGCCCCATGTCGCAAGGATCTGTACACAATTCCTGGAAGCTGAAAACATCCCAGGTCTTGCATGGCCAGCGTACTCACTGGACATGTCACCCATTGAGCATGTTTGGGATGCTCTGGATCGGCGTATATGACAGCGTGTTCCAGTTCCTGCCAATATCCAGCAACTTCGCACAGCCATTAAAGAGGAGTGGACCAACATTCCACAGGCCACAATCAACAACCTGATCAGCTCAATGTGAAGGAGATGTGCTGCACTGCCTGAGGCAAATGGTGGTCACACCAGATACTGACTGGTTTTCTGACCCCCCCCAGAGCCCCCCAATAATGCAAAACTGTGGCCTTTTATTGTGGCCAGCCTAAGGCACACCTGTGCAATATTCATGCTGTCTAATCAGCATCTTGATATGCCACACCTGTGAGGTGGGATGGATTATCTCAGCAAAGGAGAAGTGCTCACTAACACAGATTTTAGACAGATTTGTGAACAATATTTGTGAGAAATGGTCTTTTGTGTATATAAAAAATGTTTTAGATCTTTGAGTTCAGCTCATGAAAAATGGGAGCAAAAACAAAAGTGTTGCGTTTATATTTTTGTTCAGTGTATGTCTGTGTGTTTTTACCTCTGCCAAGGAGGTTATGTTTTGTTTGTTTCTTTGTCTGCAAAATAACTCAAAAACTTATGAACGGATTTTGATCACATTTTCAGGAAAGGTGGATAATGGAGGAACAAGGAACAGATGACAAAATTTTGGTGGTGATCGGTTGAAGCAAAGTGGATAAAATAAAGTCTATGGTCTGACAGCCTCAGCAGCAATTAAGACGGTGACAATAGCGCCATCTCGTGGCTGTAAAGCACATCTTGTTCTACTTGCTAAATATTGTAATTCTAAAGTTGAAATTAATGTTCTGTGTTGGAAAAAAGAAAGTGAAAAATACAAAAAAAAAAACCATTACATTCTGTGTTGGTACAAAATAAAAACAAAATAAATACACCACAGTGTCTCCATGGTGAAGGCATATTATAACCTAAAAATGATAGTGATGCAGATAACCTAATTGTGATGCAGGCTGCAAAATCTGATGCAGAGGGGGAGGAAATATCAGCTACTTGGCAGAGGTCTGCACTCTCTGAGTGCTTAGTTGTTATTATTGTTATTGGTGTTTCACCAAATGTTCTGCGTTAAAAAAACCAATTGCATTATTGTGTCAGTTGTACATTTGAACATGTATTTGAACACAGGCAAAGATACAGATAGAGTCAGATCAACTTTATTTCATACACATACCTAGATATTATTTCTTCTCTGAATATCACAACCACATCGGGTAGGGTATGGGTGAATAGCAGCTACAGACAAAAATTGTGCTAAGTGGTAAGATTAAGATGTCCTTTATTGAATCCAGGCATTGACACACAGTGCAAATATAAAAATAAGAGAAGAATACAATCAAAACAATTTGAGTAAAAATATACACATGATGTGAGAAAAGTATTAATAAAATGGAAAATATGTACAAATGAATAGGGGATAGTATGTAGCCTATGATACATGCTATATTCAGACTATTAAAGAAACTCGCTTTCAAGCTACATTCTGCAGCTGCACCACGATCCTGCTCACTCACAAATATTAATAATCTCCAATATTAGACTATATGAATTATGTTCCATCAGTGCGACCAATCACATCGATGGAGATCATTATTCATTGATCCTACGTGTCTAAAGCTTCACACTGATTTTTATAATTTTAACTGAGATTACACATTTGCAATAAACATTTCAGTGCAGGTGCTGCTCTGACAGACTGACAGCTTGTCTGATCCATGTGCACAGAGGCACAGACTTAGGCTATATATATATATTTAAAAAAAGAATAAATAAATAACTAGATGGTTCTTCTTACTCCAACATAGCAGGTAGTGTGAATCTCTAAACTGCCTGCACAATTATTATTATTATTATCAAGTGTCTCCATGTGACCACAAATGAGGGGAAAGTCCAGTGACAGCTTAACTCTAACTGATAGTAGCCTATAGTAAATGCCTTTCCATAGATGTACATCAGTTTTTTCCCATCTGGCTGTCAACATAGGCCTATTCATTCATATTTGTATTTTTGATGACAACTTTGATGCAGTGCGATACCTGCTGGTCATTTTAATAACTACTTTTGGCGTGCTTGCTGTCATGTTGATAGTTTTACCGAGAACAGACTTCACTGTTCGCGGTACATCCTGAAGAAAACTTACTATAGAGCTTTCATTTTCATGGTCTATCAGCTGCATATTAACAGGCAATACAATAAAATGCTGTTGCATTACTTCATTGCCTGTCTGTGCGTCTGCAGCCTCTGGGTCTGCAGAGACATACTGCTGGCGTAAAGGCCAAGAGGTTACCTTATTTTGAAGGGCACAGCCCAAATGTAAGTGACAGAGCACATTAGCCAATCAGAAGGGAGCGCTGAGAGCCCGCCCACCAATGAAACGAGATATGGAGTGGTAAATTTGTTTTTTGCAGTAGGATCAGAAAACAAGAAATTGAGCTGATTTTGTTTTTCGTTTTTTTGTTCCTTGGCCAAAAACAAAAAAACGACTTGTTTCTGGTTTCTGATTGTGTTAGTTATTCCTAGAAAACAAACGGTTAAAAGGTACCTTGGTCCACATGTGAGCAGTAGAGATACAGCGTCCAACTGAAACTGTTTGAGAATTAGCAGTACTGTTATATTTTCTGACGGACCTGTACAGTATACTAACTCATTACACAGTCTTAATATGAAACATGAAATAAAACTTTTAGCTTCTGAAGTATTTATTTAGACAGCTCTGATAGAGCTCAGAATTTATCAGGAGGACGCTGCTTTACTCCATACAATTTCACTTTTGAACCTGAACTGTGTGTGACCTTTTGGATGTGTAGAAGAACACAGAACATTAATTAACATTAGATCCTGATACATTAGATCCAGATAGGGTAATTAATGAAGTTAGGCTGCTGTGTCTCGTGCGTAAATGCGCACAGTGTCTCTCTCAGTGGGGAGACGCACTTATCGTTTCTACTAGGTTTGCATCTCTGCAGGTATTTAATAAACTCAAACATCTTTCTGGTAGGGGGTGTTTAATAGTCAACACTCCCGCACCTCCAACTGAAATCATGTTCTCTTAGCTGTGGGTTCACCCGCTAATTTATGCACCATTTATGAACCACATTCACAACCAAATGTATTTCCCTGCACAACCAAGAATGAAAAATCAACCATCACAGCAGTATCAATACTTTTCTTGATAGAACAGAGTGTAAGGAAGCAGTTTTCTGTAAAATGTGCAGATTTGGGTTTTCGTGAGCTGATCGGTACTGAACTAACAATGACTGTAGAATATAATACGCCTCCCGCCCCATGTGTGTGTAGCTTTGTATTTTGTATGGTGTGTTCTGTGTGTTTTTTGCTTTGTATTGTTTGTTGTTGTGCTGTTGTATGTTTTGGTTGTGGGGGACTGCGGATGTAAATTATCTTTGAGTTAATTCTGGTGCAGTGCATCTTTTATGTTAAAAATTGTACACTGTCCCAATTCTTTTGACTAGTATATTTTATAGAAAACAATAGCCTAACCCAAAGATTACAATAAATTAAATGGTATTACAAATTAAGCTCTTCTCTAAAAGTTTACTACCGACTAGAATCCCACATTCTGTGTTAAATAGGCCTTCAATATATCTTAACTATTTACAGTGAAGCTTGACTCTGCACTCCCACATCCCATTAGCCCATACGTGAATGTTTACCGTTGCTATGGCAACAAGTGACAGCTGACGTTAGCGTTAGCTGTCACTTGTTAGCACAGTTAGCTTAGCTCAGTCCGACAAAAAATAACCCATAAAATTGCAATTAAACATATTTAAACAACATCAACAACAGCTGCCAACAGTTACAGTCCTTACAACCTTAGCTAATGTGTTGTCACAGGTAAGATTGTCAAAATGAAAGTAATAACAGTTTAAATCCCTGAGGAATTACGCTAGCATTAGTTACAGTTGCATCCACTCATATGCAGTTACCTTACGTTACAGTTCCCTCAAACACTATCACGAAGCACAATACAAATCATATAAACAAGTTATCTATTAAGGGTACACTACTGATAAAATCTGAAGGTGCTTAGGTGACATTTACCCACCTGAAAGAATAAATGAAAACATTTTGCTGGTCTTCAGCAGCTTTACTCTAGGTGTAACTGCCAACTCTATACACCCAACTCTGCCTATATGTCACACATACATTTGCAGTTCTACATCATGACACTGAGATCATTAGGATAATAGGGGACCTAACACTGACCGTTGTGGAAATATCATAGTATAAATGTCCTTTATGAAATTAAGACTGTGTAACGAGTTGGTATACTGTACAGGTACAGCAGAAAATATAGGCTAACAGTAGCCTACTGCTAATTCTCAAACAGTTTCAGTTGGACGCTGTATCTCTACTGCTCACATGTGCTACGTGCTGGTTGTTGTTGCGCACTGCAGCTACTCCTGGATCAATTATTTCACCCCCTTCACTGTTGCTGTGGCATTGAAATGTGTAACATCTGTATGTGAAATGGTTAACAAAGGACGACACAGGCTATTTCCACATATGTTATTAATTAGGCTATTAATTGTGTAATTCCGGGATCTTTTCCCGTAATTACGAGATAAGGTGTCTAATTTTTTATCCAGTTAATGTAATGCGCTTCCGTAGAAAATAGTTCCGGATCACGCAAGTGGGATCAAATGAAAAATCAAAATCAAATTTTAATCGTGGCCCATTTTTCGATTTGCTATTTTTGATGTGAGCATAAAATCAAAAATAAGAAAAACAAACTGTTTTTGATTTTTGATTTTAAATTGAAAATAGAATGAACGAATGATACACGGACCGGCAAAAGACCAAAACACGGAAGTGATAACGTGAGCGGCTAAGAGTTATTGTTGTTGTTGTCAGTGGAGTTTAAGTTTTTTTTGTTTCACAAAGCAGGTTTAGTGAAAACTCAGAGTTTGTTAACCCTGAAATGAGGGTTTTCCGTTTGAAAAAGGGAGGTAACTCAAACCAGAGAAAGATGGGTAACTCTAGCCTGTTTCAGAGACAGAGGTAACTTAAGCTCTCGGTCAGTTACCGCAGTAACAGACTCTATGAACCTAACCTGGTCGGGAGCAGGTTTTTCTCAATGAACCTCGAGTTTCTCTCTGTCTCCGCCCTCTTTCAGAGCCACACACTCCATTTGATTTCCTCATTCATTCAGTCAGCAGGCGAGTTTTGGCGTAGCGTAGTTCTGCCGTCTGTCATTTAAAAAGTCAGTATATTAGAAGTCCATTAGGCACAGTAGGTGGAGACTTTTTTCACTAACATGGCATGTCCTTTTGATAACGATCCCGTGGATGAAGGTGCAGCATTACTGCGCAGAGAATTAAATATTCGTCAGGAGATGGTTATCAGACCGCATATAGATGTTCTAGCATTTCCACAGAATTATCTTGTACCGTTTCACGTCACAGTCCATCATCTACATACACAACCTAATCCATGCTTACATTTGCACCAATCGTATGCTCTCACATCCCAGCAGATAGTGTGTGTTGCGCTGCGCTTCTTTGCAAATGGAAGTTTTTTGTACAATGTCGGAGATGCTGAGCACTTGAGTAAGGCAACTGTAGGCAGGGCAATCAGGAAAGTGTGCTCGTTTTACAGGCATCTACTTTCTTTCTGTTGGCTGAGTAGAAGTCTGTTTAAATAGGCTTAATTATTTAACAGAACATGATATGGACAAGGAGACATTTATGTGTGTGAAAACAGCATTATGTTGGGGATAAAACAACTGCACAGTCAAACAGCCACTTAATATTAACTTTACAATGCAAAACGTGATCAAAATGAGGTACCCCCATGAGATTATGCCGAGGTCTTACCTGTTTGAACAATGTTTTTATATGTCATCCTAAACTGCTGCCAAGGGCGCTTCTCCCCCGCGGGATTGCACCTAAATGAAATGAATCAATAGGCTACCATTCAAGCAGTTTTCCCCTGTAATATTATTGTGATTGCAAAGGACTACATTTAAACTTATGCACTTCTTCTTGTAAATGTGTGCAAACTCGCCGTATGAGCGCATTGAGATTTCTAATTCTAGTGGGGTGAAAAATGCAGCCCTCCTCTTCCCCGTTGCCATGGTGACTCGTCGAATCGAGGCTCAATTGATGCTGGCTTTTTATAGTTGTGGTGCACGCGCTTAACTCCAGGTGAAAGTACTCAGAGTTGATTAAACTGATTCAAACCAGCTGTTCTGAAGCCGGAAACTCAGATGCTGTGTCCGAAATCATTCACTACTCCCTACTCCCTACTCACTATATAGGGAATTCCCTATATAGAGGACTATATAGTGAGCTCATTAAAACACTTTCGGACACTACTCCGTCGCGAAGTTAAGTACGTCATTACTGTCGCACAATTAAAACGAGCCAGAGTGATGTCATCTGGTGGGTTTCGAAAATTATTAATAAATTCATTTGTGTGATAAAAACCTAATACTGAGTGTATTTTCCCACATGAATTAATACAAAAATAAATACACTACTACACTATTACCTACATTTGTATGCATTTCCCTGCTGCACCGGGTGCTCCACCTCATTGTCCACCACGTCTGCCGTCTGTTATTGGTGCCTCCGCAATGCATCACAGTACATATTGCTTGGTTAGTGACCATCGGTTGTACACTACTTTTTGCACTGCATTGTGGGATATTATGAGTTCACTATATAGGGTATATTAATTTACACTAAACATTCGGACAGCACTACAAAATGGCGAACACACTATTCAGTGCACTATTGAGTAGGGAGTGATTTCGGACACAGCCAGAGTCTCCTATCTCAGAGTAGATCAACTCAGAGTTCAGGATTAGACTCAGAGTTTGTTGAACCTGCTTTGTGAAACAGACCCGATGTTTTGCCCGTTTTGTGGACAACACATGAGCCAGTTAACGCAGTTTTGTTTTTCGTGCGGTCGGTCTCTACAGTTTTTAAGAAACATGGACATGACAGAAGGACCAGACATGCTGCAGCAGTGCATACAATATTTTAATGAGGGACACTCATATGCTGTAATCGTGGACATGATGTCATATTTAAATTGTGTACACATCAGTTTGAGGTCTCTGAAAAGCACGCCGAATGAAGCCGGGTTCTATCGCAGAAAGGATTACTTCTCTACAAACGCCATAATTAGGGCAATCCGATTGGAACTTCGTGGACCTGGACAACTGTTTGGCTACCGCATGATGTGGCAGGTACTCAAACAAAAGTACAATATATCTGTTCAATCGAGTGAAGAGGGATCATGTAATGAATTTGCTCCAGGAGCTTAATCCTCGGGGGTGCGAGAGGAAAGCACGCAGAAGGCTTGTAAGAAGAACCTACCACTCCATGGGACCGAATTACATGTTGCATGCTGATGGTTATGATAAACTCATGCCATTCGGGTTGGCCATTTCAGGATGTGTCATAGAATGCAGAATGTTGCCTTGTTGATTAAGCAGTGATTTATGGTAAGCATCACTCATGCCACTTGTTTTAAGGTTAATGTTGCATTGCTGATCTTGTTAATATTTAATGGTGTGTTGTGTTGTGCTGTGCGCTATGAAAGCGATGTACAATGGACTGAATGACTCGCCATGTTATGGTGGGCTGGTGCGTTTACCTGTCTTTCACAAACTCTTCCACAAGGACAACAAAGGCGCATGTTGCTGATTTGGCACACCTGCTGAACCTGATTACCACAGCGATCTCATTTGCTGGCTGTTCCTCCCACTCCTAATAAGGAAGACGCCAAGTCTCCGGAGGCGCGCACCCGAGGAGGCTGAGTCGGTTTGCTGCGGAGAGCTGCTGTGAGCTGCTGTGTTCCTTCATCATGTGGATCTCTCCTCGCACCGCTGCGGATGGCATCGTCTCCCCTCGTACTGGAAAAGCTGATCCTAAGACTGGTGTGTCAACGCTCGCTATCCTCTTAAGGGAAGTAGCAAATTTTCCTCCATTGAGTGTGTGTGTGTTAACTCCACCACGAAGTTCTAAGTGTGTCTGAGTCCTGCTTGTGTGTCGAGGGTGCCGGATCCAGAGGGCGGCAGTAGCTATAACCTTTTGATGGGCACGAGTAACAGCGTTTTAAGGGAAGTGATCACTCAATATCGTTAGCCATTGTTGAGTTTGCCGGCAATGGGACAGGCCGATTTTACTCTTCTCTCCTGACAGCGGAAGATCGGCCACGCGGAGGTCCCGGCACTGGATCCTACGGACTGGACTGCAGTGGGTCGACGGTCCGCCGAAGCGGGTTCCCTTGGCGACGGGCTCAAGGGAAACACGGAGCAACTCTTGAACTTCGGCGGAATGGACTGGTACCTGTGAAACCACTACCCCTGTGAACTGTAATTGACTGGCCAGTGTTTTATTCTGTTTGTTTCTGAACAAATTAATTTATTAACTTAAGTGCATTTTAAAAGATTTGCAAATAAAGTGTATTTTTCATAAACATTTTCCTGTCTTCCTCACTGTGTTGGTGTGGCCGGGAATCTGAACCCGAAGTAAATCAAGGTTAACAGCATTAGTATCTGTTACAGATGCATCAGTGGATTTTCAAGTAAAATACTTTGGCTTGCATGTGGACCAACAAATGACCCAGCAGTGATCGCTCACTATTTCCTGTTGTGTGTGAAACCTTGGTGTTATCCCCATGAGACTGAGGACTGATTGCTGCATGGAAAATGGGACCATGGCTGCAATTCAGTGTACCCTACGCCACCACCACAATAGGCCCGTTTCCACCGCAGGAACTTCGGGGTAGATTTACGGGGCCGGGGCCATTGGTGCGTGTCTCCACCGCAGGAACCAGCCCCGAAGGACAGAGTTCCGGAACTTTTACAGGGGCTAAACAAGTCCCTGCTTCGGGGTAGGTACTCAGAACGGCCCTGAAAGACTCCTGGGTGGGGCTTGGGGATTACTTGGCGCTGATTGGATTTACTCAAGGCGGGATGTGACGTTAACAGAAAGCAACAAAATAACCGGCATTTTTAAAGCTCAGCAGATGAGGGTTAGCTCGTTCATAGCTTCCACCGCCATGTAAACAAACTCAATAACCGGTCCGTGAAAAACACGTTTTTTCCGGCGGATATCTTAGTTACAACATGATTGAGCTAGCAAAGCAGTTTTGTGTTGCTATGTGTGGTATTTATTCAGTTTTGGGAAATCACAATGTCTAGAAAGCATCAGTAGCTGCAGCTGACAGGGACAGCTAACAGCAGCAGCAAAGCTAACATCAGGACGTCATTTGTTAAATGCCTCCTGTTGTCGGATACAACATGAAACTACTCCAGTTAGCTCAATCATGTTGTAACTAAGACATCCGCTGGAAAAAAAAATTTTCACGGCCACTTTGTGAGTTTATTGAGTTATTACAGACACCGCTAACCGCTAACAGCGTCCCTACGCCGCTACGTTGCTCCGGTCAAAATGGTCGCGTAGCGATTACATCACATCCAGAGCCTGGTAACTTCACAGGAACCTTCCTCCTACTCTGCTCTCTCAGTGGAGACACGGCGGTTGAGAGGGCCGAGCGAGAGGACGTTCCTGTAGTAGTTCCTGCCCCCCAAATAGTACCAGGAACTTCTTCGGTGGAAACGGGCCTAATGACTACTACTCTGGAGCGTCCAGCCACATGTATGGCTCATCCACAAGCAACCAGCTGATTGAGTCCTGGTGGTCCATATTCATAAAGTAATTTAATTACACTGCAAAAACACAAAATCTTACCAAGCATATTTGTCTGATTTCTAGTCAAAATATTTCATTAAGACACAATCACCTTTCTTTCTAAGCAGAAAATCTGTCCATGGGACAAGTGAAAAAAATCACTTAAAACAATTAAACATTAAACAATTAAAAATTTGCTTGAAACAAGTGTAAATTGTCTAAAAACAAGTTACTTCTTGACTTCGTGATTGCGTCTTAATGAGATATTTTGACTAGAAATAAGACCCTTCGACTTGGAATCAGACAAATATGCTTGGTAAGATTTTGAGTTTTTTCAGTGTATGAGTAACCTTTGATTTCATTTTTCAAACTTGTGTATATGCTTAAAATGACAAATTGTTGTTTATAATCCATGTCTATAGGTGTCAGTTCTGGATGGAGCTATTTGCAGACCTGAGAGACGTCGGATACTTCAACGGGAGTCACAAGCATCAGCGTCTGTTGAGATATTGCTTTGGTGATGTTATTCAGAGGGACTTGGATGAGTGTGTGAGATTGTGGAACAGTCACAGGATTCGCCCTTCCAGAACAGCATTCTGTCCAGGAGGAGTGCCCAGTGAACTCTACTACTTACCACACAGGTAATACATTAGTTGTAGTTTATTTGTATTTGTTTTACTTTTATCTTAAATACATGCAATTATGTTTTCTATTTAACATTGGTTTGGCTCCAGAGACTGTGGATTTAAAATTGAACAGGCTGAATTGGATGCCTTTCCTGAGGCTCGCCTTTCAATAGCTCCATGGGGACCCAAACATGCAGGAGTACTTGGACTTTGCCATGGAGCACAATCAGTTACAGAAGCCAGAGTACTGGCAGTCTGCATAGGAACTGTATCTGAAACTAAAATAAATTATTCAGCTATGAACTGAAATTGATTTATATAAAAAAAATAAAAAAAAATAAAAAAAAAAGGGGGGGGGGTTTATTGGCAATGGTGGAACATTGCTGTTTGTCTGAACACAAAGTGTCTGAATCTGTCACCCACAGCTTCATTATTTTAAAGTGGGTAATAAATGAATAAAAATAATAGCAAAATGAGAATTCCACTTTTTAATAGAAAACAATCTCTGTGTTTGAACACGTATTTGCCATTGGGAAGGGGGAGTCATCCAGGAACTCTATTAGTGGCAGTGGTTCCAAGCCAGATGGGGGAAGTGAAGTCAGCCCAGTTGCAAACATCAGAACATCTTCCACAGACACAGCAGCCTGACCTTCTGCAAAGAAAAAAATGTTCAGATGTTCAGATACACCATGGTAATGTGGTTTCCCAACCAGTTACAAAAAAAGCTTACAAACCTTCACAATCAAGGAGATAGTCTGCCCAGTAGGCCAGGGTTTGACTTTATTTTAGTCTGCTATTACTTCCTGAAGGACTGAGGTCAGGTTTGAAGAGTCTCAAGTTCAAAGCCAGTGAGTTGCTTTTCTGAGTGGCAAAGTAGGGTGTTCCTGTAGTGTGCTCGAAAATGAAGGGCTGAAAGACCATCTTTGAATCTACAAAGTGAACACAAACACTGTTTCACTGCTGAGTAGTGCCAATTGGATTTAAATTATCTAAAGAAAACTACTAAAGATTCTCTTCCCTACAATTACAATCCACCTAAACAAATGTACATTTGGGGAAAGTGGTTGTGTGTTGAACATTATTGATTTACAGAGGCCAATTTCTTGCTTTGCACATGGCAAGGTAAGTGTTACAAACTGCAAGAATTACACACAGAAACACAATGACACAGAGGAATGAAAGAAGGCAGGGTGGCATGAGTACTTATAGATTGCCACAAGGCAGGGAGTGAAGAGACAAACATCACATATCAGGTGTAATACACTAAGGCACACATTTTGTCACAGTGACTAACTGATAACAGATGTACATGTCAAGAGATATTTCAAATGAAAATTTCTTACATAAATACATTAAAAAGAAGAAAATCACATCATTAAAAATATGATCTTACCTGTCAATTACAGATGAGTTGCGGTCAATGATATACCATCCGAGGTAGTCTGCCACGATTTCTTTTCTTCCACAGCAGCCACATGTCTCAGACAACCTGCTGTCTGTAATAGGGTGACCATATTTTGATTTCCAAAAAAAGGGGACACTCGGCCCGGCCATGAGATAGCCTACTTAAATGATACTCGCAGTTTACTCAAAGATGCCTTTAAAGTTTATATGTATGGATAGAAAATTCTGTTATTACAAAATAATATCTCTCAAAGAAATTCACATAGGTCCCCTATAGACAGGGGACACATACACACACTACAGTGTGGCTACCCGATCCGAGCCTGACGAGTCCCGATGGTAGGCCTTCCTGACGGGTCGGGCCAGGTTCGGTCAAAAATGTATAAATTATATTAGGGCTCGGGTCGGATTCGGTCAGCTTTCAGTGAAAATGTAGTGTAAAAATAATAAAATAAAATCCTATTGTCTGTCCTGTTTATTGCTTGGTGACTGTTATTTACGTGACAACACCTGAACACAACACACACACATTGGCTGTTTGTTTCTACCTCTCCCCTTGCTGGAACCCTTGGACCTTCTGCCGCCCGCCTCTGCCTTGATTAAACGCTGAAAATAAAATAAAAGAGAGAGACAAGTTTCCCTATTTTATCTTACTTTATTATATTTCTCCCTCTCCCCTCGCTGGAAGCCTCGGACCTCCCGCCACCCGCTCCGTCTCAAACACGGAGGTCTCCCTCTCCGCGGAGCACCCACAGCGCATGCCCAGCCTGTTAAATAGCCTGTAACTATAACAACTGTATGACACAAACTCAGGGGCGATTCTGGGATCAGAGGTTTAGGGGTGCTGAGCTGCCCGGCCAGGCAAAATAAACTTCACTGTTTTGTACATTTTAACGCAATTTCATTTCCACATTTGTGAAAGAAAAGCACAACACTTTTTTGAGAAAGTCTGTGACTAAACCATCAAATCTGATAAAGGTTATTTAAATGCTGAGCCACAGCAAAAGAGGAATGGATTGGAATCATAAAAGAAACATATCGTAATCCTAATTTCTGTGGGAAGACAACTCATTTTGATACAGCAGCTCCTCAACATACACATAAACAGTATGTATGTTTCTGTAGTAAACCTGCCCCCTATAGTGAGTATCAAATATACTAATAAGAATACTAATAAATAAAGTCCTCTATCTGCTCCTCTCTCTCTCTTTGTACTGTCAACCAAAAGGCAAATAACCAAACAATGCATTTTATATCTAATAAGAGGTATAAACTGATACATTGATCCAACTTACAACATCATTCTAGATAGATAGACCATTTGATCTTACACTCTTACCTGAACCTGGCTCTTTTTTTTTTTTTTCTCAAAAAAACCCCCAATCTTATATCCATGATGAGGCTGTCTGTCTGTCTGTACACACATGCACACACACAATAGGAGTGCTGTGGGTGTGGGTGCTGCTGTAGTTTTTGTTGTTAAAATGTTACGTTTCAACCAAGTACTGTATGGTTTTGACACTTTTCTAGCTTGTTAAAAAAGGATATACAGTAATAAAAAAATAATCTCTCAAATTTTAGGGGTGCTGGGATTCAATTTAGGGGTGCTTCAGCACCCCCCAAAATGGACTAGAAACGCCTATGCTCAGTGCTTTAGTAATTAAATAATGTCGGGCTCGGTTCGGTTTCGGATTTAACAAAACAGAATGACTGTCGGGTTTGGACAGAAATATGCAGGCACACACACACACACATGCAAATAAGGAAAACCGGACATTATCATCAATTTATAAACACCCCCCGGATGGCCCGGACAGGACGTGAAAAGTCCGGGCAAAAGAGGACGCTTGGTCAGCCAAGTCTGTACCATTGTGCCGTGTCTCATGATACATTTACACAGAGCAACGAAGCAGCATTCTCAGTCTGAAAGACAAAAAAAATTGTGTATACAATACAGGAAATAAACTGTCTTAAAACACTGCAGGAACTATGTAAAACTCTGTCCTACCACACTGTAGCCTTATGCCATTCTCACCTCTCGCAAAGCTTTCCCTGTTTCTTCATCAGTTATTGAATTAACAGTTGATTTGAATGAAGGCTGGCCTGCAAGATAATGTACAAGATCTTCTGACAGGAAATGGGGTCCTGGACCCCCATGTACAACTGACACTGTGATCATTTTCCCTGCCAGGTAGTATCCTCCCTAACAGCTGTGAATGAATTCATATTGCAAAATTAATAAAATGCATTATACACTTAAAGATATTGAGAAAAAAAAGCATATGTCATGTTGGTTAATGATCATTTAACATATATATATATATATATATATATATGTATATGTGTGTGTATATATACAGTCATGGAAAAAATTATTAGACCACCCTTGTTTTCTTCAATTTCTTGTTAATTTTAATGCCTGGCTCAACTAAAGGTACATTTGTTTGGACAATTATAATGATAACAACAAAAATAGCTCATGAGAGTTTAATTTAAGAACTAAGAACTATTCATTTTCCATGGTTTTCGTGATAATAACCAAAATTACTTAAATTCTTACATCAATAGCTATGGCATTGTACCGCCAAAAACACTACTTTTAAGCATTCCATGTTTTCTTTTCTGTTTGCTTTAAACACATGATTCACACAAGAGTTAATACTTGATTGCATAACCATTGTTTTTGATGACTGCAGCCATGCGTCTTGGCATGCTCTCCACCAGCTTCTGACATTGTTCTGCTGTCACAGCAGCCCATTCCTGTTGGACAAATTCAAACAAATTTTCTTTGTTTTTGGGCTTGTGGTTCTCCATTTTGAGTTTGATGATTTTCCACAGGTTTTCAATTGGATTAAGATCTGGTGATTGAGCAGGCCAAGGCATGGTGCGAATGTTGTGGTTCTCCATCCAGGCTTTAACTGACCTTGCCGTGTGGCAAGGGGCATTGTCTTGTTGGAAAATCCAGTCATTCGAGGCAGGAAAGAGTTTTCCAGCTGATGAAAGAAGACCGTTTTCAAGGGTAGTCCTGTACATGACCTGGTTCATTCGGCCTTCACACAATTGCATTTGCCCTGTTCCACTCAGACTGAAACAACCCCTGATCATGACTGATCCACCCCCATGTTTTACTGTAGGGGCAAGACAGTCTGGGTTGTAAGCTTCTCCAGGCTTCCTCCTAACCAGTAAGTTGGCTGGAGTGGGCATCAATTCAAAATTGGATTCATCACTGAAGAGAACCTTAGCCCAATCATCAACAGTCCAATCCTTGTGGTCTCGAGCAAAGAGTAACCGGGCCTTCCTCTGCCTTTCATTGATGAAGGGCTTCTTGCGTGCTCTGTGTGACTTCAAACCAGCTTCAACAAGTCGGTTTCGAACTGTCCTTGCCGAACAAGTCACATTTCTCGACAGTGCCCACTCATTTTTAAGGTCCCTGGAGGTCTGACGACGATTCCTGACACAGGAACGGATGAGTGCACGGTCATCTCGTGGGGTAGAAAGACGCTTCCTGCCACGGCCAGGTAGCAATTTGGTAGTGCCATGTTCAGCTTGTTTTTTTTGGTTGTAATGAACGGCTGTCTTTTCGCTACCTGTCTCTCACTCATGCCAATTTCCAGCAGTGCCAAGATGGCTGCCTTTGTGGCTTCACATAATTCTTTTGTTTTAGGCATTATGTGAGAGCTGACAACTTCTGAGTTGTGCTACGGCTTGAATGTAAGCAGGAAACCACTCTAGGCCTTTGCATGTGCAGTGCTGCTTGTGACATGAAATGGCCTCTTATATACCCTGGGAATCAATTAAGCTTAAGAATGTCAAATGGGCCATAAAGTATTATGTGACCAGCTGCATTTTTTGTTGTGTTCATTGTATTATACGTTTAGTGGTACCAGATATTAGAATGAACAAGAAATTGAAGACAACAAGGGTGGTCTAATAAGTTTTTCCATGACTGTATATGTATATATATATATATGTGTGTGTATATATATATGTGTGTATGTATATATATATATGTATATATATATGTGTATATATATGTATGTATGTATATATATATATATTATATGTATATATATACACTAGTCTTCCCCGCTGCCTTCAAAACGGCAGTGGTGAAGCCCCTTCTGAAGAAGAGTAATTTAGATCCCAACATTTTTAATAATTACCGACCTGTATCCAACTTACCATTTTTAAGTAAGATTTTAGAAAAACTGGTTTTTAACCAAGTTAATGACTTTTTAAAAAGAAACAGTATTTTAGAGAAATATCAGTCTGGTTTTAGGATGAACCACAGTACGGAGACAGCCCTTTTAAAGATTTTAAATGATATCAGGATGAATGTTGATTCACAAAAACTCACAGTCTTGGTACTACTGGATCTAAGCGCCGCCTTCGATACAGTCGACCATCACATTTTATTAAACACACTCAGAAACCTGGTGGGCCTCTCTGGTACTGTTTTTAACTGGTTCAGCTCTTATCTCACAGATCGTTGTTTCTTTGTAAGTATGGATACATGTTCCTCCAGAACACATGAAATTAGGTGTGGGGTGCCCCAAGGGTCAATTTTAGTTCCAATCCTTTTTAATCTATACATGCTTCCCCTTGGGGACGTCATCAGGAGGCACGGCATTAGCTTCCACAGCTACGCAGATGACACACAACTGTACATCGCCGTGTCTCCTGATGACACAGGGCCAATTGATACCCTTTTTAACTGTATTTTAGATATCAAGTCATGGATGGCAGTGAATTTCCTACAGCTCAACCAGGACAAAACAGAGGTTTTAATTATTGGTCCTGAAGGCAAGAGAGAGAAACTTTTACCAAAACTACAAGATTTTAAACCTGCATTCAGCCATTATGGCCCTCACTTATGGAACAGCCTGCCGGAGAACATCAGGACTGCAGAGACTGTTGATGTTTTTAAAAGGAGGCTCAAGACTCACCTTTTTAAGTTAGCTTTTAACTGAATTCTTTTACTCTTTTAACTCCAATATGTTATTTTTACTTTCTAATGCTTTTAAATGATTTATTTTTAAATCTTTATGCATTTTAGTTTCTAAATCTTCATTTATTTATTAGTAACATTATTTTAATTGTTAAATCTTTAATTTTTCCTAATCTTACATTTTTATGCATTCTATCACTATTTTATCTCTTACTTGTTTTATCGTATCATATTGCCTTTAGCCTTTTAGTCTTTTAGTTTTTAGCTCCAGTGTTTCCTCATGGGGGGCCTCCACACTGAGAGGTGTGTCCGGTCTGCCTGCGGGGATGTCGCCCTGGAGATCCCTCAGGCCCAGAGGACTTGGGGGCTCTGCACCATGTGTGGAGTCCACCACTGTCTGTCTGGGTCGGGGTGGTCTCTGTGGCGGCATTCCCTGTGGCCGTCGGCTGTGGTGCCTCTCAGTGTGGATGGCTCCCCATAGGTGGTCCTTTCCTCACCTGGTTCCTCAGTGCCCAGCCATGTCATTGACTGTATTGACTGTGTGTGTGTGTGTGTGTGCGTTTGCGTGCATGTGTGTGCATGTGTTTATATGTGGGGGTGGGAGGGGCGGGTTTTCAATATGTATGTATTATTGTTGTTTGTTTATTTTTTTTATTCTGTGAAGCACTTGTGCTGCATTTTAATGTATGAAAAGTGCTATACCAATAAAGTTTGATTGATTGATTGATTAACCAATCATTAGTATAGTACACTTCTAACCCTATGCATACCATTTGCATTGTAGACCAAGAACAGATGTCCTTCTGGTCCATCAAAAATGGGCCGGTCTTTCAGGTGTTTCATTAGCAGAGTTAAAAATTCTCGTCTTGGACCACCTGTGTCAATTCCTTCCTCATAAACACCAGCATCATCAGTAAATTTGACCAGCATGTCACATGTTTCAGAATATGTTGTACGCTTAAAACCTCTGACTGCTCCATCCCAAACATTAGCCCTTGAGATGTTGAACCTGCTGACTGTTTTGTGATCAATAGGAAGTGACAGGTTTGCCATGTCAGCTAGTGTAATGTTCTCCTCCCTGTAATAACAAAAAGTAATCTAATTTGTGGATATTCCTGACAGTGCACAATTTGCTACTTTTACAAAAATGATTTAAATACCATAAATATTGCACAGTGAAAAACTGGAATGCCACAGTAAAAAACTCATTTTACGCTGCTGTGTGTTAGAAATTCTCCACATGGACTGCAACCAGCTCCTCGTCCTCTTCCTCAATACCTGGTGCATACAGGTCTGTGTATTTACTGTTGGGAAATTACAATTTCCATGTTAAAACATCTTAAAAACACAAATTTCTTCCCCATGAATTAAATTAAAATTATGTGAGTCACTATCTTTTTTTTTTTTTTTTTTTTTTAAACATACCTGTAGCAAGAAGTCTTGTCTGGATTTGTTTCAGGTGGATCCATATCCTCAGTATCAGATATTACTATCTGAAAAACAAATTAAAATGTCTGAAACAACAACAATGAAAGTAAGAAACATCAGGCTGCCACAGTCTGCCTTATTACCTGTCCAGGCTGAATTGTTGCTGAATGTCCTGGTGCATCTCTGAAACATGATAAAAGTATTATATTAATTATTACCATCTTTCAGGCCTACAATAGTCATCTAAGAATGTAAACATTATGAGTACAGCTAAGATTCCTATTGGTTGATTACCAGTAGAAAAGACTTGTTTCTCTCATTAAATCGGTTTGACTCCCTGACAAAGGCTACATGCTGAAACGTGTCAGAGTTGTTTTATTTGGTCTGTATAACCATGCCTCCTCGATAAAGGCATAAAGTACTTTTTGTTTAAAAATTTAAAAAATTACTACGTACCTTTCATCTTTAGGTTTGAGTTTGGGAGTACTTCGGTTTTGTGGTTCAAAAACCTGAGAGGAAGCGCATAAATATATTAACAATTTGTAACAGCTTCCATAGTGATTTCCTTACAACATACAGTATAAATCAATAGTGAAAGGTTGCCAGTCTTACTGATAGTAATAAGAACTGCAAAATAATCTAAACAAGCCTTGTTTCTTTGTCCTGGTCCAGAGGTGCTCAATCCTGCTCTTGGAGAGCTACTGCCCTGCATGTTTTAGGCTTCAAGTTAATGATTAGAATCAGGTGTGAGTGGGGAGATACCTAAAAAATGCAGGGCAGTAGCTCTCCAGGAGCAGGATTGGGCACCTCTGGACCAGGACATAGGTTTATGCTTAAAATCAAATGTATATCTAATAGGTAGATGAATACATACATAGATAAAAAAGTATTTTTAAAAAAAAAAAGATGTACCTACAGCCTCTACAGTACCTGTAGATGTATTCAACAGCAATGACCACACTCAATGCCATGAAAAAACAATCTCTAACACAACACATATATACAATGACGGGACCGTGCAATGACAGAATGAATGGTTGTGTGTGTTTGTTTTTGTATTTATTACTGTAGTGTTTGTGTTTGTTTTTGTATTTATTACTGCAGTGTTAGCTTTTTTAACGGTGATGCACTGGCTGTTTGACACTTTTTAATTTTGTTGTACATGTCACATGTTACAATGATAATAACGGACTATTCTATTCTATTCTATTCTATTCAGTGAGTAGAGTATCAAAATATTTAAAAAAAAAAAATTGAATCATGACATCCACTAACGTCCTTTAAAGTGTGTTTCTAGGCATATGTAAAAAGTGATCCTGGAATATGCCTTTCCTAGCTCCGTTTTATATTCTGCCAATTTGAATGTTTTTTCTGATCCAGGCACATGGACCACCTCTGAGCGGTCTGGATACAAACGGAGGTACGGTCCTTCTGGAATGTCCTTGTTAGATGTTCTCATTTTCTGGACAGCTTGTTTCAGTACATCAGGTACCCTGCACCAGAGCTGCTGTTATTCTGCTTAGAGCGCTATATCGTATAAAATCTATGCAAAGATGCCTGTGTCAAAGATATTTTTATTTAACTTAATTCCATCTGTACAATAAATCGACTATGATCCTGACCCACTTCTGAGTTATTTATATATTGTGTTTTTATGGTATTTCTATCTTCTGTGGACATCTAGACCTCAAAGTAGATCAGGAGCCAGAGCCTTCAGCTATCAGGCTCCTCTCCTGTGGAATCATCTTCCTGTTACGGTCCAGGAGGCAGACACCGTCTCCACATTTAAGGCTAGACTTAAGACTTTCCTCTTTGATAAAGCTTATAGTTAGGGCTGGCTCGGGCTTGCCTTGTACCAGCCCCTAGTTAGGCTGACTTAGGCCTAGTCTACCGGAGGACCACCTTTAATGCACCGGGCACCTTCTCTCTCTCTCGCTCTCGCTCTCTCTCTCTCTCTCCCTCTCTCTCTCGTATCCTATTACTGTATCTATTTTACTCGGCCATTCTGGATGTCACTAACTCGGTTTCTTCTCCGGAGCCTTTGTGCTCCACTATCTCTCAGGGTAACTCATATTGCAGCGGTGCCTGGATAGTGTGACGTGTGTGGTTGTGCTGCTGCCGTGGTCCTGCCAGATGCCTGCTGCTGCTGCTGCCATCATTAATCATTAGTCATAGTTCTACTGCTATTATAGACATATGATATTATCATACATGTATACTGCCTGATACTAATATATACTTTCAACATATTGTACCACAGTAGCCAGAACTATAACGACAGTATTATTACTTTCATGAATGTTGTTATAAGCTACTGTCATTACCGAGGATGTCATACAGATTACTGTATTGTGTCATACAGATTACTGTTAATTTGTTATGCTGATCTGTTCTGTACGAAATCTACTGCACGTCTGTCCGTCCTGGAAGAGGGATCCCTCCTCAGTTGCTCTTCCTGAGGTTTCTACCATTTTTTTTCCCCCGGTAAAGGGGTTTTTTTGGGGAGTTTTTCCTTATCCGCTGTGAGGGTCTAAAGGACAGAGGGATGTCGTATGCTGTAAAGCCCTGTGAGGAAAATTGTATTTGTGATATTGGGCTTTATAAATAAAATTGATTGATTGATTGATCCTTTTTATTCTCATGGTTATATTACTATTATCCAGAGTAATTCATGTATACTGTTTTAACTGTTACGACTGTCCTCTTGTATGTGTATGTGTATGTGTATGTGATGTCTTGTCCCCCACTGCAAGCCGAATTTCCCCTCGAGGGACAATAAAGATCTGAATCTGAATCTGGAGTTTTCTCAAGTCTGACAGTCGAATATTGATAAACTAAGACAGTCAGCACAACTTACCTGGACATGTTTTCTTTCTTTAGCCCTCTGTCTTCCTTTCGGCCCATAGTTAAAAGACTGTAGTTCTTTTGACTTTGCGTCTCTGTACTCCAGGAACAGTTTGTATGATGGGCAAGGATTTTCTGCTGAAATGAAGAGAGTTCCATTTCAAAATAGAAAGTTAGCAGCCGCTAACCAATAGCACTATTCACTTTCATTCACATACTTCAGATAGCTAACTTTAGCATTATGCTGCACTTACTTGGTTTAGCATTATCCAGCTGTTTAACGTCAGATGTCCTTGGTGCGTTTGGCCCTTCCGTCTGCTCTGCACCATTTAAAAACTCTCAACACCGACCACACGATAAACAAAACCGCGTCAAACGGCTCATGTCATTGCCACAAAACGGGCAAAACTTCACTCGGTCCATCTTGGCTCACCGCGCTTGCGAATATGTTTTTCGTAGGCGGAATCCGGGAAAAATTCGCAAAAGTCTCGCCCTGGAGTGCTAGGATTAGACAGGCAGCCTGTCAGTCAAACTCGCACCCCAGCCAGAGCTACGTCATCATGCCTTCATTCATATCTTCTCTACAGCCAGTCTGCTGCCGTTACTTGTCCAACTTCACCTTCACACACCGAACAGCTGTAATGAAATTGTGAGGCTAGATTAGAAATGTTGATTCGTTTGCCTTTGTAATCTTGGATATTTCTATAAAAGAGAAATGTTGATTCATTTGTTTGCTCTTTTGTTTGATCATTAGGCTGTGTTGATAGGCCTACATTGTAAATAGTTCATCGTTCTTCTTAATTACGCCATTACTATAATTCCATTATGTAGAAATTATTTATATATTTAATAATTACTTGCATTGCTATAATTCCATTATCTAGAAATTATTTATATATTGACTAATTATTCTAATGTGCTTGGCTTAGACCTAGGCTATTTGAATTATGGTAGGTGATCAGATCAGCCCGTACAGCATTGCAAAACTGGATAATATCATGTCAGGTCAGACTCTTAAGTCAAACTAGTAGCCTACACCATGGATATATATAGAACACACCCTACACAGTCCAACTTCTGCATCACAATCATGGATAGAAGAGTAGAAAAAATTGTCAATTTAATGAATAATACACACATGCAAATCAGAGAGATTCATTTGACTAACGTTAGTTTAATAATAAATCATACACATTACAATATGGGTGATTCTTCCTCCTCCTTAGGGAAGCGTGAGTGAGGCATCTAGTCACGTGACGGCGGATTTTGGCCTTTTTGGATTGGATCAGGGACTTAACCAACGAGATTGGATAATCTCTGGCTATCGCCTCATTAATATTCATGATTTTCCCGGATTTCGCCTACGAAAAACATATTCGCCACTGCGCTCACCATGGATGTCGCTCACGTTATCACTTTCGTGTTTTGGTCTTTGGTACATTCCCTTTCCGGTTGGTGTTTTAATGTAAATTTGTTTGGGGATTTGTACTTTTTTTTCTTCACTTGTAAATTTGTCTCACTTGCACTTGTAAAAGTGTTTTGCGTCTTGTTAATTTGTTTTCTGAAATGTAATTTTGTTTCATCATATGTAAAAATGTTCTCTGAAATGTAAATTTGTCTCAAGCTTTGTAAATGTGTGTTGCACTTCCCGGCCACTGTAGGCTCTTGGCACCAAGTTCATTGGATTCTGATAAAGATGTCACAAAATAAAACACATAAAAACAATCTCGGTGAGGAGCATGCCTGCGCACGCATTTGAACCCTTCTCAGGTGTGCTCAGGGTGCACTTCTCAAAGGCTAAATCACAAGTTTTCGCTAAAACTAACTGTTTCCCAAACTAACTGTTTGGGAAGGACTAAGCACACGACTGGATAAATGAGAACTGGATTGAACCCGTGGACCCTCATTCCTTAAATTCATTAAGAATGCTTACCTTTTTGGGGATTTTCTGTTTATTGTTGAGGCATGAGATAATTATTATTATTATTATTATTATTAATAATAATAATTATTATTCACAAATTAAGGATAACGTGGTGCGTACTTGATATACAAAATAATCATTTTGCAGGTGAAATATTCCTTTTACTTTTTTATCATCAGCTAAGTAGCCACCATAAGCTATAGGTCATACCAGACAAGGTTTGGCTGTAGCAGCAAAACTTCACTGTCTACATAAGTAAAGAATGGTGTTTAAAGAATCTATATGTTTGTGAGAGAAAAACAGTTTTGTTTCTTTTTTCAAACACTTAAATTTGTCTCAAGTTAAAGCTGTAGTTGATAACTTAAAAAAATATATATATTATTATCATATTTTCTAAAACTGTAACATAGCACTAACTGAGACTTATAATATGTAAAAATATTATTTTTCCTACCCTGTTGGCTTGTAGCATTTCTAATGGCCTTACTACATATGAACAAAAAACCGAGGAGTCTCTAACACAGCTGTCAATCATATCAAACACTGCTGGTGACCTGTGGTTAAACTATCAAAATAGGCAGCACTGATATAATGTAATCAAGATTATGTTACTGCATTTCTCTCCTCTAACATGAGAGAGGTGTTCCAGCAGGTGGGCGGTGCTTGGCATTTCGTCTAACTGTATCCAATATGGTGGCTGGGTCACAAACTCTCTCATTGTACAGCTTAACAGTCACTAAACTGTGTTTCTGAAACCATTTGAAGTGAGAGATACAGTAACAGAATCTGGGTTCATATTTGATCAGCACTGCCTAGTTTGACAGTTGAGTGCAGTTCATGAGCAGTGACTGACATGACTGACGGCTGCATTAGAGACTCCTCAGCTCTGACTGGTTGTATTCAATGCACTGTGGTCTGATTCTGATGAATTCAATTCAAAGCAGTAGAAAGAGGAGGAGGAGCATGATTTTTTTCCCCACAGTTATCTCTCTCATGTACTTGTTTCAGAATATGGAGACAGTTTGAGTAAATATGACAGTTATTTTTGTAAAAGTTACCAACTGCTGCTTTAACCAAATAAGACCTGTAACTGAGTACTAATAGTCAGGCTTCTCCTTACATGTGAAAATAGCCAGTGTGCGAGTGAATGATTACAATGAGCTAACATTATGCACAACATTCAGGGCTCTAGTTTCGCAGACCGGGCGCAGCGGAGGTGCAGCGCACCTGTGCTTTGCCAACTGGGTGTGGCCAGGCAGATTTTGTAAGTTTGGCACACCGTGCACCCTTGCGCAGGTACTCCTCTATCCCACCTCCGTCCCTCCTACCGGCGCAAGTCGGAAAGAGGGAGAAGAGAAAGTGTGGAGTGGGTTTTACACACATCACACCAATCAGATGAGCCCCTGTCCTCGCCCTTAAATGCGCCACGCGAAAGCGTAATGAGAGTTTACTCAATTCGCCATGGCAGAAGAGAGCAGCAGCGTAAGACGGCCAAACTTCTCCCAGGAGGAAACTGATGTTTTGGTCCAGGAGGTCCAAGCTCGCAGTGTCCGAATATACGGAACTGTGAGCAGACCTCCACGGGCTGATGATGCAAAGATAGCCTGGGAGGAGATCACCACAATTGTAAATCAATGTTGCGTTTCTCTCATGCGCGCGCACGCTCTCTCTTTCTCTCTCTCAGTCTCACTCTGTTTTTTTCTTTTGACTTTTCTAAGATGACAGATGCTGAATATATACTCCCTATCTGATGCTATGGCTGTTTGTGGTTGGCTGAGAGGGATGTGAACCCATTCGTTTGCAGCTGTGTTAATCAAATCAGGCTGGGTTTCCATTACGCGTGCCAAACGGTGCCAATCCCCTTTGATCTGACATCAGATGTGACGGGACAGTCGATATAGAGATACATTTATGTGCTGATTGCAGATAGTTGGATTGAATAGTGGTGTTTGTGTGTATTTATTGCATTGTTAATGTGCCTGACATTCTGGAAACCTGCCTGTGAGGTTTTGGTGACGTGTGCACACTGTCCGCCGGTCAGCCAAACTTCGGCTTACACCGGCTGCCCTCCACCTGCGCTGACAGTAGGCGCGGTTTCAGTTGGCGAGCTTTTAGTGCACCTTCGGCAAAGCCTTTTGGCAGGAAACTGTCACTGCGCCAAGCTGGATCTGTCGACACCTGCCCCTGCTGCACCGCCACACCCATCTCAGTGCACCTCAGTCTGCCAAACTACCAAACTGAGCACGCCTTGGGTTGCGCTGCTCGAAACTAGCTCTGCGCGGGGTTCGCCACCCTGCGCCACCCTGCGCTGCGCCAGGAAACTAGAGCCCTCAGTCTTACCTTGATGGTCAGAGTGATGTCTGCGTAGGCACAAAAGCCCCCTCCCCTGTCACTAGAGCAGTGGTGGAAGCCTCCTCCTGGGAAACAGAAATTCCACTGGCTCAATGTCAGGGCCATTAGACAAGCTGAGCAGGTCGCTGAACATCTGAGAGGTCTTTTATTCTAAGCCACCATCATTTAAAATGGTCTGTTACTGAGTTCATTGCAGCTGCTGTTTCCCTGTGGTACAACAATGGCTGTATTGACACTAGAATGGGACTGTTCAATTGCTACTAGAATGCTTGAGGAGCAGCAATGTATAGGGATACAAATATATTTTTTCCCCAACAAAATTGGGATGACAACCTAAGGTTCCCTGCTTGGCACAAATCCTGGCAAGATGAATAAAGGATAACCCTCACAGCCAAAGACCTGCTATGCAATCAGCCCCGCCACTGATCAAAGTGTAAATACAAAAGTAACTAACCTGCCCCAAACAAAGATACTATGACAAAGACATTAGCTGTGTTCGAAATCGCACCCTATCACGGATATAGTGCACTATATAGTGTATTTTGTATTTTGTAGTGTTGTTCTTCTTCTCCGCTGTTAATTTCATTCACTATATAGTAGACTATAAAATACCCACAATGCACAGCAAATGTGAGTGAACAAACGATGTACCCTACATTTTACTCCTGTATACCACAATGCAATGCGGTCGTCTTTTGCCAGAGGAGAAGAAGAACAACAACTGCAAAGAGAAAAGAAACGAATAGCATGCTAGCCGGTAACGTTAGCTCACGAGCTAACAATAGCCACTTAGCCCGCACGAGCCAGGTAGCTTGTAGCTCGTGCACTATTGTGGGCTACTACAGCTCACAATGCAGACACACAACTGTAGCTGACAAAACCAAACGTCCACACCATTGACATTTCAACAATTTGTTGACAAAAAGTACAACCACCATACAGTTCGGTCATCCTCTAAGCGCCCGGTTTGTTTACATGATGCTCGGCGCGTCCACTTGCGTCACAGAAGTATGAGGCGCAGCTACTGACGCAATGACGTTCAGAAAATTTCAGTTAGTGTCCGAAATCTCGTTCAGTCGCTCCCCATGTAGTGCACTATATAGTAAACACGAAATAGGGAATAGTGAGTGAATGAGTGAGTGGACGGTTTCGAACACAGCTAAAGAGTCTGCCCACACACATAAAGTGACAGGGCTATGTTGGAATTCACTGGCCACAGATCATTTGACATTTGTTAAAATCTAAACTGGACATGTGAAGGCTTCTTCCCTTGCCATCTGAAATGGTAAGAACCCTTTTGTTCTTCAAACAAAGACAGCTATTTGACACTCTTCTCCACAGGGTGCCTTACGTCACACCCAAATGAGACTAGTCGTCATACTTGATTGGACAGTACTTTTACAGTGAGAAGCCCCTCTGTGATGTCACCAAGCACACTGTCTGTCCTCCTTCCTCCTGGGCCTTGACCAGTCCAGACAGGCTCTCTCTTGCTCCTGGGCCCTTGACCTACACAGAAGCTCTTCCCTGCGGAGCTGCTGACCAGCGCAGAAGCCCTTGCCGCAAACCACTGAAGGGGAGCAATCTCTCACAGACTCTCTTTCTGCTGGACCAAGACCTGCCCTTGCTCACGACAGGAGCAAACTAACTAACTGAACTTATTTTGCAACTTCTCCAGCAACAAGGAGAGCTAAGTTAAGTTAGCACCCCAACGTCTAACTCTGCAAGGACCCCAAATAACCGGCTTCCTCAGATCTGCACTTCGGAACAAGGACACAACCACAGCTCTTTCCAGCCTTCCTCTACCAGGTAACAAAAGCAGTACACCACCAAGTTGCTTTTTCTTCCATTTATTCAAGGATTGGTAACGTAACATCTGGGAATAGTATTATCACAGCTTTACAGGCTAAGCAAGACTGTTAAACTTGTTGAATGTGATTTAATGCTGTTTACAGAGTTATTGTTGTGATTGTTTGCAGTTAGGGTAGTGGTTAGTTGGCTTTGCCAAAGTTAAGTGAGGTTAGTTTGCTAATGCTTTTCTCAGACAGAGTCTTGCATGCAACTAAACATCCTCTGCACTAATCCAGACCCTTTGCAACACATATCACATACAGTGATATGTGTTGCAAAGGGTCTGGTAGACTCATACTCATTTACGAATTTGCTTTCAACAGAGCTACACCCAAAGAGGCAGCTCAAAGTTCCCGCATCTTTTCCTAACTCTGAAATCCTTCAGGCTTTACTATTAATGTGGTTGTGATTATTCATTTAATTATTAATTAAAGGTTTAGTGAACTTTATGAGACTGATACCAATTACAGGCTATCATTTTTCCATTTCAGGAATGGTGCCCCACAACGTGATTTAATGTAAATTAAGTCACATCATTTAACATAATTAATAATTACAAATACTCTTAATAAATCACAGATACTAATTATCCCTCTCTTTTCCATAATACCCTCCACTAAAGCTTTTTGTTTTTGGAAAAATGCTTCATATTATGCTGCTCATAGTTTTATAAGGGCCCGAGCGGCGACTGCAAGTCGTACGCAGAGGACCCTATTGAAATCGCACTGTTTATAGGGCCCAAGCAACGACGAAGTCGTCCGTGAGGACCCTATTGTAATTGTGCTGTTTATTATTATTACTATTATTAGGGCACGAAATCGTCCGTGAGGACCCTATTGTAATTGCGCTGTTTATTATTGTTATGGCCGCCGCTCTTTCCACCTTCATTATGTGTATGTGTGTGTGTGAGACTAACTTTTCCCCTCTGTCTGCCGAGCTGCCTACACCTCCACTGGACTCAGGAGCTCCAATCCTCTGTCTTGATTGGTGCGGCCTCTGCTGTTTCTGACCGCCCAGCCCACAGCTCACCTGGGTCCCTGATTGGTGCAGCACAAGTGCAGTGGGCCAATCCCAGCCACTCAATCAAGGCCCATCATCTGTGAGGGTGCGGTTTTGTTGTTGTTTGTTTTTAAAAGCCAAATTAGATAATTAGAATTTGTTTTCCTTTTATTTTTGATTAGTTAGATCATAGGTCAAGCTCTGAGTGAGTCCTCTTTTTGTTATATTTGGTTTTTGAGTTAACAGCACCCACCGGTCACCCTTGGTTTGTTCTCTTTGTTAACCAGTTTTCCTTAATTTGAGCTACATTAAAACTGCTTTAACTTTTAACATCTGGGTTTTTGTGTTGCTTCCCTTTACCCTACGAGCTGGGTTGTAACAACTATTATTAGGGTCCAAGCGACGACTCTGTCGTCCGTAGGACCCTATTGTAATTGCGCTGTTTATTATTAGGGTCCGAGCAATGACGAAGTCGTCCCTACGACCCTATTGTAATCGCGCTGTTTATTATTAGGGTCCAAGCAACGACGAAGTCGTCCCTATGACCCTATTGTAATCGCGCTGTTAATTATTATTAAGTCCCGAGCGACGACGAAGTCGTCCGTGAGGACCCTATTGTAATCACGCTGTTTATTATTATAAGGACCCGAGCAACAATGAAGTCGTCCATGAGGACCCTATTGTAATTGTGCTGTTTATTATTAATATTAGGGCCCGAATGACGATGAAGTCGTCCGTGAGGACCCTATTATAATCGGGCTGTTTATTATTATTAGGGCCCAAGCACCTAGCGGGACGAGGACTCTATTGAAATGCAAGGACTTTATTACTATTATTCTTCCTCCAAATGAATTGCCTTTTTGGGAGGAATCGGGTTTTTTTTTTTAGCTTGGCGCCACCTAGCGTCAGCGGTGTTGCTCGCACTGTCGCAAAGACCAAATTGACCGTGGGAATCAGAGATAATCAATAAAATGTAGGCTGTAAAGCCACCGGTATACCTCTATGTATATGTAGAATGAGAAGGTGTGTGGACACTCTACTAAATAAATGAGTAAAGAGACCAATTATCAGATTTATCTAAAGAAAAAAACAAATAGTAATTCAAATAATTATACCAGAATGCACAGTACCAGTACAAAAAACTCACAGTAAATGATATCAATATGCACAGTATCAGTTCAAACAACAGTAGACACGTAAGGGATAATGTATAGTAAACTGGTGACTGTTGAAAAACAACTCCCGACAGGGGAATGGATCCCCGACGCACAGCGGAGTTATTTTTCAACAGTCACCGGCTCACTATACATTCTCATACACACACTCACTACTAAAACATTCAAATGTGACAACTGGCATTAATATTATTAAACTGCTGGCAGAGTGTATTGACAGAGGAGAGGCGTTCACCAAACAAACGGGAGCAGAGGAGAGGATCTTACTTCACTTCTCCCGGTCGGAGAAGCTGGGTTCCCGCTAGCTGCGGCGGCTGCGGAGGCTCCGGCAGCGGGGTTAATCACTGTCTGAGGGCTGCCGTAGAATGGCAACGAGGTGTCAGCCAACCAACACTCGCTACTCGGTCCCTGGTTGCAGCAATTTGTGATGCTAGCCAGCTAGGAATGAACTAGCAGCCAGTACAGTACAGTCCTCTCTCGGCTAGCTAACATGTGTTACTTACTGATCCATTAGAAAGAAAGCTAGCTGGACATCGGTTCTGAAGCCTCTTCGGTCACGGAGCTACCTCCATCTCTTGAACACCTGACACGTTTACTCTTTTTTTCCTCTTCTTTTATCACTCTCCTTTTTGTGCATCCTCGCCTCCTCAGACAGATTAGCTCATTCTCTTTTGGGAGGCCATTTTTCACTTATCTCCAAACTCTGTCCGTCTGCCATTGTGCTCCTGATTCAACTATCTCATGCCTAGGCCAGTTCCTCATAAGGACCATCTCCAGTCCCTGATTGGCTGACCGACCAGTTTGGCAATACATGACGCATTTCCTGCCGTAAAGCAGATTTTTCCGCGAAAATTCATCACCGGTGGCAGAAGCTTATTGCAAAGTCACTAAGTAACCTATGTAAATGCTGATAGTCTGATTTTACTGTGTATACTACCCTGTGCAACCCACATTATTTTCATAATGATATATATAGGCAAAAATGCTGTCTGTTGCTTTTTTAACATACCCGAACACTCATGAAACTTTGCAAACATCTCAGAACTGGTGAAAAATTTGATATTTTAAGGGTCTCGTTCGAGGATTCCAAAAAATGGCTTAGTAGCGCCCCCTACAAAAGTTTGAAGAAACAGCCCCTGAAGCTAATTTAACCTACATGTATGAAACTTGGCAGGCTTATGTAAATCTCTGAGACGTACAAAAAAAGCCTCTTGGAGGCATCCTCTAAACCCAACACGAAGTCAGCCATTTTGAATTTACTGTGCAATTTCGGTGCATTTTTGGCCATTTCCAGGGGTCCTAAATGAACAAACTAGTCCTAGAGATTTCATCCGATCAACTTCAAACCTTGGTCTGTCCCATCCCAAGACCTTGAAGATGAAAAGTTATCAAAAGCTTGAGTTTTCGTCAATGCGTGTGACCTTGGGATGGCGTCAAAGTTGGGGTCTAGCCACTAAACAGGAAGAAGTTTATAACTCCATCATACATGGTGCAATCTTGCCCAAACTTCACAGGATTGATGACAGTTCCGCCCTGAACACATCTACACATCAATAATTAGAGATAAATATAGCGCCCCCTACTGGCAACAGGAAATGTCATGTTTTAGACTTTAATGTACATCTCCTACAGAATTGACCAGATCCACTTCAAACTTGGTCAAAACGGCCAAAAGATGTTGGTGACGCTTTATTGTGGAAACTGTGAGTTTTTGTCGAAGGGCGTGACCATGGCCTGGCGGCAAACTTTGATGTTTCGCCGTGATGATAAACGTTGCTGTAACCTGACTCCACGTGGGCATATCTTGCCAAATTTCACACATATGATGACAGTCCAGCCCTGAACATATCTACAGAGGAATTTTGGATCACCGTCATAGCGCCACCGAGTGGCAACAGAAAGTTACTTTGTTCATTCTTTGATGTCCCTCTTCTAGCAGGTTAATCAGACCCACCTCAACTTTGCTGAAAAGTCCTTAGACCTTGATGATACTTAACAATGAAGCTCTGAAGTTTTCATCAAATGCTGTCACCGTGGCGCTGCCTTATTCGCCATTAAACACAATGTTGTTTTGAAGGGACAAGGGATGCTTGAAAACTCACTAAACGTGGCATACACATCACAGGTCACAAGTCCTGTTGTCTGATGTGATTTTTGTGCTTTGATGCACCAAGATGGCTCAACAGCGCCCCCTACAGTATTTCAATTAAGCAGCCCCCAAAGCTGGTTTGACCTGCATGTATGAAACTTGGTAGGCACCTGTAACACTCTATCATGTACAAAAAAGCCTCTTGGAGCCATGCTCCAAACCCAACAGGAAGTCCGCCATTTTGAATTTACTTGTGCCACTTCTGTGCATTTTTGCCCATTCCCAGGGCTTGTAAATTAACGAACTTGTCCTACAGATTTAATCAGATTGGCTCCAAATTTGGTATATGTAAGTGTGACTATGTTGTGACCAAAAGTTATCACAGGGTTTGCCCAATGTTGAATGGCGTGCCCACTGCTGAGCGTTGAGTCTTGAGGTCTCACCATGAAAAACGAAATTGCTGTAGCTCTGGCATAAATGGTCCGATGCAACAACGTCATTCCACTTCTAATACATGCAGAACACGTTGGTGAAGCTACCTTATGAACACTGTGAAGCTACGTCTAATGGTGTCCATGTGGCGGCGTGGCGACTATCGATCTCTCGTCACTAAATACGTTTGGCTTTTTGATGGCTTCAGCGATCTCAAATCCTCATGAAAATTTATACACAGGTCAAGAATGGCGAGCTCTTACATCCGATAGGGGCATGGGGGGGGGACAAAATGCCTCTATAGCCCCCCTTGAAATTTTCAAAAACCCCTCCCCATAGGGGTTTTTTTGGAGTAGGAAGATGAAAATTGGTACATATGTGTATGTCATCCAGACGCACAAAAAAGTCTCTGCCACCAATTGTCTACTCCAAACAGGAAGTCAGCCATTTTTATTTAAACTTTTCATTTTGGTGGCGATTTTGTGATTTCGACAACTTGTATTTTGACGAACTCCTCCTAAAGATTTTGTCCAATCAACTTTGGATTTGGTACAGATCACCCTGAGACCATGCTGATCAAAAGTTATTAAAAGCTTTTGTCTATGTCAAGGGGCGTGGCCGCTATGGCACCGCCATATTTGATGCATCATTATGCATATTCGAGCAACTCTCTCTCCCACATACTTCATCCTAACTGCTTCAAAGTTTCTGTAGATGACAAGCGCCCCACCCTGCACGCCTCCTATTCTCATACTCACTCTAACTAATAGTGCTCCCTTGTGGAAACAGGAAATGCCATATTTTAGTTGATGAATCTCCACAGTGGCACACGTGTGTTGTCATGTTACAGGCTGCCCATGGCAACTTGGGATCCTTCGTCATGGAATATCAAATCCTTACAACTCCATCATGCATTGCTCTTATTGACCACAATTTGATATGTGTGATCATGGTCTGCCCCTGAACACATCTGCATGGCAATATATTGGTCTTACTCATATAATCGCTTCAGTTATGCGTGCTGCTGGCCCGATCACAGCTGCAGCTTTAATTAGGGCCCAAGCGATGACGAAGTCGTCCATGAGGACCCTATTGTAATCGTGCTGTTTATTATTATTTATTAGGGCCCGAGCAACGACAAAGTTGTTCGTGAGGACCCTATTGTAATCGTGTTGTTTATTATTATTATTATTATTATTATTATTGCCATTCTTACGAACATTTAATCCCCAATTTCGCCCCTTTCCCAAATTCAAAAAAGTCAACAAATTTGGCACATGCGTTTGGTCTGGTGAAAAACTTGTGATACGATCATCGATGGTGTTTAACACTAAATGCTACACACTTTAATTTCGCTCAACACAACGATATTCCTTGCAGTTCATTTAAACTCATTCATAAACATTTGGCATGACTGTGAACTATAATTTTGAAGCGATTTGGATGCACAGGTGCGCACAGGTGTAGGAAACACGAATCATCAGAGGCACGGACTAACGTCAGTATTGTATAGACTTATATCGTGTGACTATGAATATCAACCCACTCACATTTTGGATGCATTCAGGTTTTATTATTGTGAAGCATTTACTGAATGTCACAGGGTATCGTGCTCTCCTGGCTCTCGTCTTGGCTTGATATCTCCATGGCTCAACGTGTCTTTGGAGGATATTACTGGAAACGGCGATTCATTAATGTGAGTGATGTTGTTGGGAATCACAGGACCACAGATGATTTATCATTTGGTAAAATCCTTACTGGACAATTTAAAGGCTTTTTCCTCTGCATGCTCTTTGTCTTCAAACAAAGAGAGCTAAGTGGCACCCATCTCCACAGGAGGTCTCACCTCATACCTCAGTGAAACTCAAGTCCCAAAACGTGACTGGACAAGATCAACAAGATTACAGTGACATGTGACTCTGTGATGTCACAGGCATTTGTACAAAATCTGCTCCCTTCCACAGAACTTCCCTTTTCTTGCTCCAGCTGCTTCAGCAGCTCACACCTCTTCCCGGTTGGGCCTGGAACAGCAAAGGCCCAAACCACTAAAGGGAGCGCAACTGATCACAGACTCTGGCAAACACAAGGTTTGTGACTAGCTTTCCAGCAGCAAGGAACTAAGTGAGTTAGCACCTAGCGTCTAACTCTGCAAGGACCCTGAGCGACCAGCTTCCTCGGATCAGAACCTTTGGAACAAAGGACTCAACAAAGACTGCAGCTGAAACCACACCTTCCCAGCCTTCTTCTGTCAGCTAACAAAGCAGCACACCACCAAGTGACACACACTAACACACATCACATCACATTCCTGCACGGATGTTGTGGTGCTGACGTATTGCGGTAAGCGAGTTGTGTCATTTCCGGTGTTTCTGTGACAGCGTCTCTGTGCTGCTCTAGTGAATCCTACTAGCCTGCTTTCTGCTTTCTCATTTCATTTGATTTAACATCTACTTCAAGTCTTAACCCACACTAGTTCTGTTTAAGCACTTATAACTGTCCGCCTTTTTACGACTTCCCTGCTAATCTCTTAGCTGTTGTTTGCACATTACTAGCCTTGTTAGCTACGTTAGCTTAACAGTTAGCGATGGCTTCTCCCTCTGCTCTCTCTTGCTCGGTGTGTCAAATGTTTAGCTATGCCTTTGCCTCCTTTAGCGACAGTGGTAACTGTAAGAAGTGTAGCTTATTTGCTGTGTTGGAGGTGAGGCTTAGTGAATTAGAAGCGCAGCGCCGCACCATGGAAAACCATTCAGTAGCTGTGGTAGTTAGCCAGTCCCCTGTAGCTTGTCGGTACGGAGCCACATAGCATAGCCTCCGCTAGCGGTCCTCCGGTACAACACACCCGCTGACGATAAAACTCTGGTTATTGGCAACTCTATTCTGAGGAATGTGAAGTTAGCAACACCAGCGGCCATAGTCAAATGTATCCCTGGGACCAGAGCAGGCGACATTGAATCAAATTTAAAACTGCTGGCTAAAGCTAATCGTAGATTCAGTAAGATTGTTATTCACGTTGGTGGCAATGACACCCGGTTACGCCAATTGGAGGTCACTAAAATTAATATTGCCTCGGTGTGTGAATATGCAAAAACGATGTCGGACTCCGTAGTTTTCTCTGGACCCCTCCCAAATCTGACCTCTGATGACATGTTTAGCCGCACGTCATCATTTAATAGCTGGCTGTCCAGGTGGTGTCCAGCAAACAATGTGGGTTTCTTTAATAATTGGCAAACTTTTTGGGGAAAACCTGGTCTCATTAGGAGAGACAGCATTCATCCCACTTTGGATGGAGCTGCTCTCATTTCTAGGAACCTGGCAAATTTTATTAGTAATTCAAATCCCTGACAACCCAGAGTTGAGAATGCGGACTGTTAAATATCAGGTCTCTATCGTCTAAAGCAGTGTTAGTAAAGAAATTAATATCAGATAATCATATTGATTTACTCAGTCTCACCGAAACCTGGCTGTGTCAAGATGAATATGTCAGTCTAAATGAATCCACTCCTCCCAGTCATAATAATACCCACATTCCTCGAGGCAGCGGCCGAGGAGGGGGAGTTGCAGCCATTTTTAACTCTAGTCTGTTAATCAGCCCTAAACCTAAACTAGACTTTAATTCATTTGAAAGCCTCATTCTTAGTCTTTTACATTCGACCTGGAAAACCTCGCAGCCACTTTTATTCGTTATAGTGTACCGTGCTCCTGGCCCGTATTCTGAATTTGTTTCTGAATTCTCAGAGTTTTTATCCAGTTTAGTTCTTAAATCAGATAAAGTTATTATTGTAGGCGATTTTAACACTCATGTCAACGTTGATAATGACTCCCTGGCTACCACGTTTATCTCATTATAAGACTCCATTGGCTTCAGTCAGGGTGTACATGAACCCACTCACTGCTTTAACCATACCCTCGATCTAGTTCTGACGTATGGAACTGAAATTGATAACCTAACAGTCTTTCCACAGAATCCCTCACTATCGGATCATTATTTGATTACTTTTGATTTCCTTTTACTCAATTACACACCACTCAACAACAGTTACTATAATAAATGTTTATCAGATAGTGCTGTTGCAAAATTTAAGGAAATGATTACTCCGTTGTTAAATTCAATACCAAGTCCTTCAGGAACAAAGTTTTCCCGTGCCGACTTAACCTCTCTCAAATTGATCATCTTGTCGATAGCGCTGTAGGCTCGCTGTGAACAACACTTGACTCTGTAGCTCCTCTTAAAAAGAAGTTAACAAAGCAAAGAAAGTTCGCTCCTTGGTATAACTCTCAAACCCGTAAGTTAAAACAAATATTGTGAAAACTTGAAAGGAATTGGCGATTAACCAAACTGGAAGAATCTCGTTTAATCTGGGCAGACAGTCTCAAAACTTATAAGAGGGGCCTCCGCAATGCCAGAGCAAACTATTACTCAGCATTAATAGAAGAAAACAAGAATAACCCCAGGTTTCTTTTCAGCACTGCAGCCAGTCTGACTGAGAGTCACAGCTCTATTGAGCCTTGTATTCCTTTAGCCCTTAGCAGTAATGATTTTATGAGCTTTTTTAATGACAAAATTCTAACTATGAGAGGCAAAATTCATGACCTCCTGTCCTCAGATAGTACCTATCTAACCTCAAACACAGCTGTAAGACCTAATAAATATTTAGATTGCTTCTCCCCAATTTCTCTTCAAGAATTGACCACAGTGATTTCTTCATCTAAATCATCAACGTGTCTCTTAGACCCCATCCCAACTAGGCTACTCAATGAGGTCTTACCTTTGGTTAACACTTATTTATTAGACATGATCAATATATCCTTATTAAGAGGCTATGTATCACAGTCTTTTAAGGTAGCTGTAATTAAACCTCAACTAAAAAAGCCCACCCTGGATCCAGAGGTGTTAGCCAACTATAGACCAATATCTAATCTTCCCTTTCTTTCATAGATCCTTGAGAAAGTAGTCGCAGACCAGCTCTGTGATAATAATTTATTTTTCGGAATTTCAGTCAGGATTTAGAGTGCATCATAGCACTGAGACAGCACTAGTTAAAATTACAAATGACTTTCTGATTGCTTCAGACAAAGGACTTGTCTCTGTACTTGTTTTATTAGATCTTAGTGCGGCGTTTGACACAATTGACCATCAAATTCTGCTACAGAGACTGGAACACTTAATTGGCCTAAAATGTTCTGTACTAAGCTGGGTTAAATCTTATTTATCTGATCATTTTCAGTTTGTTCACGTTCATAATGAATCGTCCTTACGTACTAAAGTTTGTTTTGGAGTTCCGCAAGGTTCTGTGCTCGGACCAATCCTATTTACTCTATATATGCTTCCTTTAGGTAACATCATTAGGAATCACTCCGTAAATTTCCATTGTTATGCGGATGATACACAGTTGTATTTATCTATGAAGCCAGAAGAAAGTAATCAATTAACTAAACTTCATAATTGTCTTAAAGACATAAAAACCTGGATGAGCAGCAACTTCCTGATGTTAAATTCAGACAAAACTTAAGTTCTTGTTCTTGGCCCCAAACAACTCAGAGACTCTTTATCTGATGACATAGTTTCTCTCGATGGCACTGCTCTGGCCTCTACCACTACCGTAACAAACCTCTTAGTAATATTTGATCAAGATCTGTCTTTTAATTCTCATTTAAAACAAATCTCACGGACTGTGTTTTTTCATCTGCGTAATGTTGTGAAAATTAGGCCTATCCTGACCCGAAAAGATGCAGAAAAATTGGTCCTCGCTTTTGTTACCTCAAGGCTGGATTATTGTAACTCTCTATTATCAGGTAGCTCTAGTCAGTCCTTAAAAACCCTCCAGCTAATTCAGAATGCAGCAGTACGTGTACTAACAGGAACTAAGAAACGACATCATATTTCTCCTGTTTTAGCTTCTGTGCACTGGCTTCCTGTAAAATCCAGAACTGAATTTAAAATCATACTGTTAACTTATAAAGCTCTAAATGGTCAAGCTCCGTCATATCTTAGAGAGTTCATAGTGCCATATTATCCCACCAGAACTCTGCGCTCTGAGAATGCAGGGTTACTCGTGGTCCCTAAAGTCTCCAAAAGTAGATCAGGAGCCAGAGCCTTCAGCTATCAGGCTCCTCTCCTGTGGAATCATCTTCCTGTTGCGGTCCGGGAGGCAGACACCGTCTCCACATTTAAGACTAGACTTAGGCCTAGTCTACCGGAGGACCCCCTATAATACACCGGGCACCTTCTCTCTCTCTCTCGTCCTATTACTGCATCCCGCTAACTCGGCCATTCTGGATGTCACTAACTTGGCTTCTTCTCCGGAGCCTTTGTGCTCCACTGTCTCTCAGGTTAACTCGTATTGCAGCGGTGCCTGGATGGTGTGACGTGTGTGGTTGTGCTGCTGCCGTGGTCCTGCCAGATGCCTCCTGCTGCTGCTGCATCATTAGTCATACTTCTACTGTTATAATTACACATATGATTATTGTTACACATGTATACTATCAGATATTCATATATTATTACTAATTATAATAATATTACTTTCATTTATGTTGTTGTAAGCTACTGTCATTACCATCTGTCCTGCATCTCTCTCTGTCTCTCTCTGTGTCTCTCTCTCTTTCTGTTTCATTGTGTCATACGGATTACTGTTAATTTATCATGTTGATCTGTTCTCTACGACATCTGTTGCACGTCTGTCCGTCCTGGAAGAGGGATCCCTCCTCAGTTGCTCTTCCTGAGGTTTCTACCGTTTTTTTTTCCCCAGTAAGGTTTTTTTTTGGGGGAGTTTTTCCTTATCCGCTGTGAGGGTCCAAAGGACAGAGGGATGTCGTATGCTGTAGAGCCCTGTGAGGCAAATTGTGATTTGTGATATTGGGCTTTATAAATAAAATTGATTGATTGATTGATTGATTGATTGATTGATTGATTGATTGATTGATTGACTGATTGATTTCTTCCATCCATTCAAGGATCGGTAATGTAACAACTGGGCATAGCTTATCACAGCTTTACAGGCTAAGCAAGACTGTTTAACTTGTTGTATGTGATTTAATGCTGTTTACTGAGTAATTGTTGTGATAGATTGCAGTTAGGTCATTGATTAGTTGGCTTCGCCAAAGCTAGGTGTTTAGTTTGCTAATACTGTTCACAAACAGATTCTTGCATGCAATTAAACAGTCTCTGTACTAATTCAGACCGTTTGCAACACACGTCACATTGACATAGACTCATTAACAAATCGGCTTTCAACAGAGCTACACCCAAACAGGCATTTCAAAGTTCCCGCTTCTTTTCCTTTGTCTTTGCCCTGACCACACGGTCAGACAACCACCTCCCCCGAAAACTGAAGTGGCCTTGATTCAGCCATTTTGGTAGTTCTCTGTTGTCAGCCATTTTGTTTTGTAAGCCAAACGGCTACTTGATCACCACACCCGCCTTTGTCTTTCTCTTTTCTCTCTCGCACACACACACACACACAACACACACAGACACACACACACACACACACACACACACACACCAAGCTTGTATATAGTTAGTTACAATTTGTGTGTTTTGGTTTGCTTTGCTAGTTTGTGAATAAACATAATTCTTTGGAATCATACCTGCTGTCTGTTTAATGTTGCACAAGAGTGAATGAATAGTTAACCTCTGCTGCATCAAGAACTCCAAAATCCTTCAGGTGTACTGTTAATTTTGATTGTTGTCATTGATTTAATTATTGATCAAACTCCAAATTAATAGTTTAGCCTATTTTATGAGACTGATATCTTTAACTGGCTATCATTTTTCCCTTTACGGGAATGGTGCCCCACGAGGTAATTTAATGTTAATTAAGTCACATTATTTAACATAATTATTAAATTTTAATAATAATTATTTCCAATAGCCAATTAAACCCCAACATATTTGGTACCTCCGTGTGAAGCCTAGTGTGTTGACCCCAACATTTATGGTGCCGCCGAGTGAGGTAGATATATGTTGATTCCCAAAATATTTGGTGCCATCGTGTGAGGTAAATATATGTTGATTCCCAACAATGTCCAGACCAGTATACTGTGTCATAATGTTGCAAACGACAGCTTTAGATGAATGAAATACAGACGCAAAGCAATTGCAATGTTTATTTCCTAGTTAGCTATCAACGGGTTCTCAAAGGCCACACCCACACCACATCTGTCTCTGACACCAGTGTCTCTATCGCCCCCGTCAGCAGATTTGTCATGAATTCACAAACATACACAACATATTACTGGCGATTTTAAAGTCGCAGCCCATATCTACCAGGCGAATATGCTTCTGTAAGTGAGCACTACGTACCAGCGACATTAAAAAAAGAAAGTAAAGAAAATATGATTTACACAAATTTGCATCGAGCTGGACTCGATTTCACGTCAACAAAAAGACAATATAACACAAACCGCATGTCTACCTGTGTGAGCCACTGAGACTCAAAGAACACACGGCTTTCGTCAGGTATTAGTAAATTACATCAGCATCCAGGTAACATTTTGATTTGGGCTGACCTGAGACAACTGGTTACCCTCGGCTTGCCCTGAAAATACCCAAACATATTTATCAATGTTTCTAGTTCTTTTTGCACAAGTCTACAAACATATTCAGTGACACATTACAGTCTGCACAACACTGCACACTATGACAAAGCCTGTCATGTTTAAAAAGTGATGATCTAACTCGGAAAATGCTCTCAAAATACGCTAAATCAAATCAAATCAAACTTTATTTATATAGCACTTTTCATACATTAAAAATGCAGCACAAAGTGCTTCACAGAATAAAAACATACAACCCAACAACATGTGCGCACACACATACAGAGTCAATATAGTAACATGGCTGGGCACTGAGGAACCAGGTGAGGAAAGAACCACCCATGGGGAGCTCATCCACACTGAGAGGTGTCACAGCCTACGGCCACAGGGAGCGCCGCCACAGAGACCACCCCGACCCAGACAGACTACGATGGACTCCACACATGGTGCAGAGCCTCCCAGTCCTCCAGACCCGAGGGATCCCCAAGACGACGCTCCCGTGGGCAGACTAGACACACCTCCCAGTGGGGAGGCCCCCCATGAGGAAACACTGGAGCTAAAAACTAAAAGACTAAAAGGTAATATGATAAGATAAAACAAGTATGAGATAAAATGATAATAAAGAAAGAAAGAAAGAAAGATTTAGAAACTTAATAATAATGAAATGCATAAAGATTAAAAATAAATCATTTAAAATCATTAGAAATTAAGATAACATATGATGTAACAAGTAAAAGAGTTAAAGAAATCAGTTAAAAGCTAAATTACAAAGGTGAGTCTTGAGCCTCCTTTTAAAAACATCAACAGTCTCTGCAGCCCTGATGTTCTCCGGCAGGCTGTTCCATAAGTGAGTGCCATAATGGCTGAATGCAGCCTCCCCGTGGGTTTTTGTTCTCACTTTTGGAACAATTAAAAGGCCGGTGCCGGAGGACCTCAGGATCCGCGAGGGTTGATATGATCAAAGCAGGTCAGATAAATAAGATGGCCCCAGACCATTAAGACATTTAAAAACTAATAAAAGAACCTTAAAATCGATCGTGAAACACACGGGGAGCCAATGCAGCGATTTTAAAACTGGTGGAATGTGCGCCCGCCCTCTGGTCCTCGTCAGCACTCGTGCGGCTGAGTTTTGAAGTAACTGCAGGTTAGAGATGGTCTTTTTGGGAAGACCAGAGAGCAGGGCATTACAGTAATCTAAACGACAAGAGATAAAAGCATGCATCAGCACCTCTGTGTTAGCCTGAGAGAGAAACGGGCGGACTCTGGCTATATTCTTAAGATGATAAAAACCTATCTTTGTTAAATTTTTGATGTGTGGAATAAAACTAAGCTCAGAGTAAAAAATGACGCCCAGGTTCTTTACACATTGTGAAGGTTTAAAATCTTGTAGTTTTGTTAAAAGTTTCTCTTTCTTGCCTACAGGACCAATAATTAAAACCTCTGTTTTGTCCTGGTTGAGCTGTAGGAAATTCACTGCCATCCATGACTTCATATTAAAATACAGTTAAAAAGGGTATCAATTGGCCCTGTGTCATCAGGAGACACGGCGATGTACAGTTGTGTGTCATCTGCGTAACTGTGGAAGTTGATGCCGTGCCTCCTGATGACGTCCCCAAGGGGAAGCATATATAGATTACCTGGTATCATTTAAAATCTTTAAAAGGGCTGTCTCCGTACTGTGGTTCATCCTAAAACCAGATTGATATTTCTCTAAAATATTGTTTCCTTTTAAAAAATAATTTACTTGGTGAAAAACCAGTTTTTCTAAAATCTTACTTAAAAACGGTAAGTTGGATACAGGTCGGTAATTATTGAAAATGTTGGGATCTAAATTACTCTTCTTCAGAAGGGGCTTCACCACTGCCGTTTTGAAGGCAGTGGGGAAGACACCCGTCTGAAGAGAGTAATTTACTATATTTAAAATCTGTTCCTCAAAGAACCCATAAAATGTTTTTAAAAATGCTGTGGGAATAGGATCTAAAAGGCAGGTTGTTGGGTTTACCTGGGAGAAAACTCAACCAAGTGTCCTTGCATCAACCAGGGCAAAACTCTCCAGTGTTTCCTCAGGTAAAAGCAATGATCCAGGTGTGTTAAAAATTACATTCTGTTGGTAAAAAAGACTGGATCTGATGTCATCGATTTTACTTCTGAAGTGGTCTGCAAAGTCCTCGCAGAGGGCGTCTGTTGACATCTTGGTTGGTTTATTAAAATTAGTGCTAGTTAAAAGATTGAAAGTGGAGAACAGGAATTTGGGGTTGTTTTTATTATTTGTAATGAGTTTTGAAAAGTGGGATATTCTTGCCTGTTTGACTGTATTATTGTAGGTTTTGAGTTGTTCACATAATATTTCATAATGAATAGTAAGTTTTGTTTTCCTCCACCTCCTCTCTGCACTCCTGCATTTTCTTTTCAGTCTTATGATAGCATCATTTCTCCACGGGGGTGTAGGTGTTGTTTTTATTTTTTTGTTAAAAGTGGAGCCACTGAGTCAAGTGTTGACTTTAATTTACAATTAAAATTGTCCACAATAAAATCACAGGATGCAGGTAAAATTTCGGCAGGAGTGCTCTGTAAAATCTGGATAAAATTTGCAGCCACTTCAGAAGTTAGGTAGTGTTTCCTCACTGTTCTCACCGGGGCCTCCTGATGGCTAAAACTGGTGATGTTAAAATACACACAGTAGTGGTCAGACACAGCCAGGTCAACAACAGAGGACACACCAGTGGACAGGCCATAGCTTATGACCAGGTCCAGGGTGTGTCCTCTGTTGTGAGTTGGCTGTGTGACGTGTTGTTTAAAATCCATGCAGGTTAAAAGGTTTAAAAAAATCTCTATGCTATGTATACATATATATGTGTGTGTAGATATATATATACTGTATATATATACAAACCCCAATTCCAATGAAGTTGGGACGTTGTGTAAAATGTAAATAAAAACAGAATAAAATGATTTGCAAATCATCTTCAACCTATATTCAATTGAATACACTACAAAGACAAGATATTTAATGTTTAAAATGATAAATTTTATTGTTTTTGTATTGCTAATTTTCAAATGGATGCCTGCAACATGTTTCAAAAAAGCTGGGACAGGGGGAACAAAAGGCAAGGAAAGCTGATGAATGCTCAAAGAACACCTGATTGGAACATACCACAGGTGAACAGATTAATTGGAAACAGGTGAGTGTCATGGTAGGGTATAAAAGGAGCTTTCCCAAGTGGCTCAGTCATTCACAAGCAAAGATGGGGCAAAGATCACCATTTTGTGAGCAACTGCGTGAAAAAATAGTCCAGCAGTTTAAGAACAATGTTTCTCAACGTCAAATTGCGAGGAATTTAGGGATTCCATCATCTACAGTCCATAATATCATCAAAAGATTTAGAGAATCTGGAGAACTTTCTACGCGTAAGCGCCAAGGGCGAAAACCAGCATTGAATGCCTGTGACCTTCGATCCCTTAGGCGGCACTGCATCAAAAACCGACATCACTGTGTAAAGGATATTACTGCGTGGGCTCAGGAACACTTCAGAAAACCATTGTCAGTTAACACAGTTTGTCGCGACATCTACAAGTGTAAGTTACAACTGTACCATGCAAAGCGAAAGCCATACATCAATAATATCCAGAAACGCCACCGCCTTCTCTGGGCCCGAACTCATTTGAAATGGACAGATGCAAAGTGGAAAAGTGTGCTATGGTCTGATGAGTCCACATTTCAAATTGTTTTTGGAAATCATGGACGTCGTGTACTCCGGGCAAAAGAGGAGAAAGACCATCCAGATTGTTACCAGCGCAAAGTTCAAAAGCCAGCATCTGTGATGGTATGGGGGTGTGTTAGTGCCCATGGCATGGGCAACTTACACATCTGTGATGGCACCATCAATGCTGAAAGGTACATCAAGGTTTTGGAGGAACACATGCTGCCATCGAAGCAATGTCTTTTTCAAGGACGTCCCTGTTTATTTCAGCAAGACAATGCCAAGCCACATTCTGCACGTGTTACAACAGCGTGGCTTCGTAGTAAAAGAGTGCGGGTACTAGACTGGCCTGCCTGCAGTCCAGACTTGTCTCCCATTGAAAATGTGTGGCGCATTATGAAGCGCAAAATACGACAACGGAGACCCCGGACTGTTGAACAACTGAAATTGTACATCAAGCAGGAATGGGAAAGAATTCCACCTACAAAGCTTCAACAATTGGTGTCCTCTGTTCCCAAACGCTTATTGAGTGTTGTTAGACGGAAAGGTGATGTAACACAGTGGTAAACATGGCCCTCTCCCAACTTGATTGGAACGCGTTGCAGGAATCAAATTCAAAACAAGTGAATATTTGCAAAAAACAATAAAGTTTATCAGTTTAAACATTAAATATCTTGTCTTTGTGGTATATTCGATTGAATATAGGTTGAAGACTTTTTACAAATCATTTTATTTTGTTTTTATTTACATTTTACACAACGTCCCAACTTCATTGGAATTGGGGTTTGTGTGTATATATATACATATATATATATATATACATATATTCATATACAGTACAGGCCAAAAGTTTGGACACACCTTCTCATTCAATGCGTTTTCTTTATTTTCATGACTATTTACATTGTAGATTCTCACTGAAGGCATCAAAACTATGAATGAACACATGTGGAGTTATGTACTTAACAAAAAAAGGTGAAATAACTGAAAACATGTTTATTCTAGTTTCTTCAAAATAGCCACCCTTTGCTCTGATTACTGCTTTGCACACTCTGGCATTCTCTCGATGAGCTTCAAGAGATAGTCACCTGAAATGGTTTTCCAACAGTCTTGAAGGAGTTCCCAGAGGTGTTTAGCACTTGTTGGCCCCTTTGCCTTCACTCTGCGGTCCAGCTCACCCCAAACCATCTCGATTGGGTTCAGGTCCGGTGACTGTGGAGGCCAGGTAACTGGATTTAACGGCGATGCAGCTGGGCGTGCACGACGACGGAGACATTTCAAACGGGCAATGCTCGCTTGTTTTCGGCACCCCCGAGGCATGGATACTAATGACGTCAGATTCTGGGTGAGTCGTTGATCTCTACTGATTGGTTAAGAATAATCAAATTCCCTCCCCCTTGTAAATCGCCTTCGATGGAGGCGATGTCAGACTGAAGGTTCTGGGAGCTTCAGTCTGACACTCAGGCTAAAGAATCCCTTCAAAATGGATTGCCACCACCACTTCCACTTCTGAAGCACTGCAGCCCAGCCCCTCTAGCTCTACCACTATAACACTGAGTCCAAGACTCAGTGACAGGCCTTTTGTCCTCAGGTCTTGAGTCGACAAACACAACTCTCCTCGACCCCTCACTTTTGGTCACCCCAGAGGAATGTAAGTCTAGATGTTAATACAATTTCATGTCAGCGACAACACATTGAAAAAGATCTGCATATATGCTGGAGGCTGTCACATTTCGCAGTGAAATATGTGATATTTTGGAAAATGTTTCATTCAATTATAGATGAGGCCTATGTTAACAACTCTGTCTTGTAATTTTCAGAAATAGATGACATCTGGTCAGGATAACGGCAAGGTGTTTTGTGGAGCAAAGTCGGACCATACAAATTATTTGCCAAACACCTGAAAAATCTAGCCCCTGTAAGGGAAATCGAGAGTGAGGTAAAGACATGCATAGTCTTCTTTTACATGCTAAATGTTTTTTGTGGCCAAATTATAAATCCATAAATTGTCAAGGTTGTGAATGCATTCATCCATGCGATCATTGTGAAGATGCAAGAGGAAACTGGAAAGAAGTTTTATCTTGTTGACTGTTCCAAATGACCGCAATGTGGCAAGGATCATTTAAGGGATTAAACAAGGTATTCATTTTAAAAAAATCTGTTTATACATGACTACAATACATACAAGTACGTATTCATTATTTGTATGTTTTCAGCTCGACCCAGTGGCCTATGATGTCCTCATTGGACCAGTGTGTGACAAACGGCACTGGACACTTGTGGTGAGAATTAGCATTGAAAAGATTAATTAGAATAATAATTAAAGGATTATACTTTATAGAGCAGATTACATAACTGTATGTAGGAATGTCCAGACGTTTGTGTGGTACCCTAACACTTAATTTGATAATTCATCCTCTTTTGCATGATTTAATATGTATTGTTAAGGTTATTTATCCAAAGGAGAAGCGGGCTGTTTACATTAACCCCGTAGGTGAAACACCTGAGCAAAAAAACGAAATGCAAGGATATAACAAGGCAAGTTATAAATCAGTGGTAATGTCATAAAAGACTCTCGGGCACAAATGGCTACAATATTTTGCTATTCTACAGAGCCTTCATGAGACACAAACATATCCACATTTCAAAATGGACTTGTGACACACTAAATCATCCGTGTCAGCAAGATTCTACATCCTGTGGGGCCTTTATTTGCAAGTTATGAGTGCAACTAACCCTTTGATGAAGATAAATGTTACTAACTGTGCAATGTGTTGTGTAGTTTGCAGAGCTTCTCATAACTAGTGGGGTGCTGCATTTCAGCCCTAGGACTTCCATCACTCAGGTTAGGAGGGAAATAGCTTGTAGGCTGCTTGCTGCTTCAGGTTTGTCTTTGGTTTTATTTTGCTGTTGTGTCATATGAGTTGCTGAGAAATTAATTGCTGTTTAGAAAACCTGTGTTGGGATTCACAGGACCACAGATGATTTATCATTTGGTAAAATCCTCACTGGACAATTTAAAGTCTTTTTCCTCTGCATGCTCTTTGTCTTCAAACAAAGAGAGCTAAGTGGCACCCATCTCCACAGGAGGTTTCACCTAACACCTCAGTGAGACTCAAGTCCCAAAACTTGATTGGACTAGACCTTTATGACAGTGACATGTGACTCTGTGATGTCACAGCCATTGGTACAAGATCTGCTCCCTTCCACTGAACTTCCTCTTCTCGCTCTAGGAGCTTCAGCAGCTCCCACCTCTTTCCAGTTGGGCCTGGGACAGCAGAGGCCCAAACCACTAAAGGGAGGGCAACTGAAAACAGACTCTGTTGCAAATACAAGGTTTGCAACTATCTTTCCAGCAACAAGGAACTAAGTGAGTTAGCACCCAGTGTCTAACTCTGCAAGGACCCCGAGCGACCAGCTTTCTCGGATCAGAACCTTTGGAACAAAGGACACCACAAAGACTGCAGCTGAAAACCACACCTTCCCAGCCTCCTTCTGCCGGCTAACAAAGCAGTACACCACCAAGTGACTCTTTCCTCCATCCATTCAAGGATCGGTAACGTAACAACTGGGCATAGCTTATCACAGCTTTACAGACTAAGCAAGACTGGTTAACTTGTTGTTTGTGCTTTGATGCTGTTCACGGAGTATTGTTGTGATAGACTGCAGTTAGGTCATTGATTAGTTGGCTTCGCCAAAGCTAAGTGTTTAGTTTGCTAATACTGTTCGCAAACAGATTCTTCCATACAACTAAACAATCTCTGTACTAATCCAGACCAGTTGCAACACACATCATTAACATAGACTCACTAACAAAGGCTTTCAACAGAGCTACACCCAAACAGGCATCTCCAAGTTCCCGCTTCTTTTCCTTTGTCTTTGTCCTGACCACACAGTCAGACAGACACCTCCCCTTGAAGCCAGCCTTGATTTGGCCATTTTGGTAGTTCTCTGTTGTCAGCCATTTCGTTTTGTAGGTCAAACGGCTACTTGATCACCCCACCCGCCTTTGTCTTTCTCTTCTGTCTCTCTCTCTCTCTCACACACACACACACACACACACACACACACACACACACACACACACACACACGCGCCGAGCTTGCATATAGTTAGTTAGAATTTGTGTGTTTTGGTTTGCTTTGCTAATTTGTGAATAAATATAATTCTTTGGAATCATACCTGCTGTCCGTTTAATGTTGCACAAGAGTGAATGAATAGTCAACCTCTGCTGCGTCACTCCAAAATTCTTCAGGCGTTACTGTTAATTTTGATTGTTGTCATTAATTTAATTATTGATCAAACTCCAAATTAATAGTGTAGCCTATTTTATGAGACTGATATCTTTAACTGGCTATCATATTTCCCTTTACGGGAATGGTGCCCCACGAGGTGATTTACTGTTAATTAAGTCACATTATTTAACATAATTATTAATTATTAATAATAATTATTAATTATTTCCGATAGCCAATTAAACCCCAACATATTTGGTACCTCCATGTGGAGCCTAGTGTGTTGACCCCAACATTTATGGTGCCGCAGAGTGAGGTCAATATATGTTGATTCCCAACACCTGTCAGACCTTTGCAGGGCTTGTGGAAATGCATGCCAAAGTCCTGGGAGAAATGAAGAGCAGCATGCTGACTGGGTAAGAATAAAGTTACAGTCCTATGTGGTTATAAATGTAATGTTTTACTAATTTACTGCCATGCTCTTCCTCAGGTCCAGTGAACAGCATGCAATGTATGGTTCCACTGGATTTGTGCTGGGAGACCTCTAAAGGAGCAGGATATTTATTGCCCAGCATGTACACTGTAACAGGAAACGGGACAGTTGACAATTTCTTCATAAAATTATATTCATAATTTATACAGTTGAACTGAATATAGTAGAGCTGTTGCACATGTGTAATGCATGTTAACTAAGTTTGTTTCTTCACTAAGTTGTTGTGCTTTCTTGTCTCACAGGTTAATACAGACCATGGTCGCAGGCCCTGCCAGTTATGGGCAGACTGAGCTTGCGTGGGTCGTAGTTGCAGAACACCTGCTGGTGTGGCCCTGATTGATGGTGGTGGTCATATTTATATTTTTATATTTTATTTATTTCTCTAAACCGGTCAAGGTTGCCAAGATGGCCGCTGAGAGCCTGATTCTGACTGAGGTTTCTTCCTACAGGGGAGTTTTTCCTTACCACTGTCACTAAGTGCTTGCTCATGGGGGAATATTGGCTTTTTGTAAAATAAAAGTTTATTTCTAATGTCTGTCTTGCAATCAATGTGTGGCAACTAGTTAATTAGCATTGCAAGATGTGGGGATAGCCTATATATCTCAAACTAGTAATTTCAATTCAAGGTATACCTTTACAAATTAAAGCTGAATGAGAAAATAAAATGTTGAAACATGACATTTAAAACATTTAGGGAGGTATGTGTCAGTTTAGTGCAGACAATCCCAGAAAATGATTTCAAACAATACAACTCATGTCCGACGCTGCCCTGTGAGTATGAACGCATCATGCTCACTTCATACCTGTAGAGACAGAGATAACAGCATGACATCACCTCTTGGACCGTGGCGACATTTCTTTTAGTGTGCGTCCATAAATGTGAGTTTGTTCTTATAGAGCTCATATGTCTCCATCAGAGCTAGCTGCCAGGTTGTCATACTATTGCAATAGTTGCAATACTATTATTATTGTGTCATGGTAGTTAACGCTTATACAATTCCATTTGCTTTTTTAAAATTTTGGCCGACTTTTTTTTTTTTTAACTCGGTCATGGAAGTCATTTAAAATGCAGCGAAGCATACGTAAATGAAAACATACTGATGTAACACTCAAATTAGATTTTTAAAAAGTGCAAGAACACAAAAAAACTACTCAGTTACACTGACGTGAGTAAATGTAAGTCCTTGCTTTTCACCTCCGTAATGATCCAGTGGCTGTAAGTGCTTGGTTTTTATTTACATATTATTTAGCGTATTTTGAGAGCATTTTCCGAGTTAGATCGTCACTTTTTAAACATGACAGGCTTTGTCATAGTGTGCAGACTGTAATGTGGCACTGAATATGTTTGTAGACTCGTGGAAAAAGAACAAGAAACACTGATAAATATGTATGTGTGGCGAGGGTAGGACAGGATAATTGAGTGCAACACTATATGTCTGTATACACTTCAAGAATCTAAACAGTTGCACGACAACGCCACCCTGGGAATTTCACCCAGGGAATTATTATCCTTTTAAACACTTAAGACAGTGAAGTAACCAGTCCCAGGGAAGCACAGCACACAAAACGGGAAGACACCACCACCAGTCACAGACACTTCCACCACCACACCAGCCTTCAGCAACTGAAAAAGGGGGGTAAAAAACAAATTAGTGGGGTTGCAGCAACAAAAAAAGAAACAAAAATCAAAATCAAACAATATATAACTAATGGGCAGGTTTACAAATTTAGAAACCTAAAGGAAATATACAAAATAACCCTTTTAGCTTGGGGCTTAAAGGATAACTTTGTTATTTTTCAACCTGGGCCCTATTTCCCCATGTGTATGTGTGCGTATGATTCATAGGTACAACTCGTTTTAAAATTGGTTCAGTATTGAGGAAGGCGGATGCAGCCGGATTTGTGCTGGGAGACCTCCAAAGACGCAGGATTTTTATTGCCCAGCATGTACACTGTAACAGGAAATGGGACAGTTGACAATTTCTTCATAAAATTATATTCAAAATTTATTAAGTTGGAGGCGGATGCAAACGGCAGCTGCAAGGTAGATATGGGGGCAAATACGTCCTGTATAAGTTTACGCATTAAAAGTGCTTTTTTCGCCACTGACTGGTTCAGATCGCCAGTGCTATCTCTGTAGATAGCATACTAAGCGTTTCCCTTACCCTTCACTTCCTCTGGGCTGTGTGTGACGTCATCTTGCGAGAGCTTTGCTTGTTGCCAGAAGAAAACAGACGAGCCATGCTGAGCGCCGCTCAGATTGGCGCTGGTTGTCCCACAGTACAGTTGAGAGTTTTACTGCATCGATTGAAACAATGGTTCGTGTTTGTGCTTGTCCGAATTGCAAGAACAGGATGTCACGCAACACCCCATACAGCTTTCATAGGCTGCCTTTGTCAGACGGCGAGATGCTGGCGTTGTGGCTAGTTGTGCTACAAATGGATGCTAACACTCCTGTCCAGACACTGCGCCTTGCAGACCATCGGGTCTGCAGTGCTCACTTCTCTCAAGATGACTACTGCCAGCCGAAGAGGAGAAGACATCCAATCCCGAAACACCTCTTCCTAAAGAAAACGGCTGTCCCACGAGTAGAGAGAGCTACAGACACAGTGGAGGTAATGTTATATACACCGGTAAACACCAGTCAGTGGCCAAAAAAAGCACTTTTAATGCGCAAACTTATACGGGACGCATTTGCCCCCATATCTACCTCACGACTGCTGGCTGCATCCGCCTCATCTTGTATGTGTACCTTTCGTTTTTTTACTCGGCGTTTCCCTGCTCGTCCCCTCTTCCAACTCTCCGGTGTCTTCATGTTGATTTTCGTTTGCTGCTTCCTCCGACTCTTTATACTCAGTATTCCTCACAACGCTGTGTGTCTGTCCGTCTTGTTTTTGTCCTTTTTTAAAAAAAATTAGTAATCAATCCAGTTTTTGCCCTGTGCTTGTCACTGCAATCAAGTGAGCCGGTGTTGTCAAAATGCTGTAACATGCTGCGTTGCCAGGTTTTGCTTAACCCCCTTTTAATTATTAATCATTAATTGAGGTGAAAGGAGAAATATAATGCAGATGTTTGCATGTTTGTAGTGTAGTGTTCATTGTAAATTCATGTAGCACATTTTAAAAAAAATGTATTGGCTGTGTTACCATATTGTTATATAAGCTAACATGCGAGCCACCATTTAAATTTTGACGAGCCACATGTGGCTCGCAAGCCGCCCATTGAGTATCTCTGCTCTAAATGGTCAAGCTCCGTCATATCTTAGAGAGCTCATAGTGCCATATTATCCCACCAGAACACTGCGCTCTGAGAATGCAGGGTTTCTCGTGGTCCCTAAAGTCTCCAAAAGTAGATCAGGAGCCGGAGCCTTCAGCTATCTGGCTCCTTTCCTGTGAAATCTTCTTCCTGTTGTGGTCCGCGAGGCAGACACCATCTCTACATTTAAGACTAGACTTAAGACTTTCCTCTTTGATAAAGCTTATGGTTAGGGCCTTCTAAAGCTTGCCTTGTACCAGCCCCTAGTTAGGCTGACTTAGGCCTAGTCTGCTGGGGGACCTCCTACAATACACACTAACTAAACTGTGCCATTAGATTAGGCTACAGTTGTGTATATAGTTGTGCTACAGTTGTGTAGTGAACAAATGGTGTATTTATAAAAACATTCAGTTTTAAGTTGCCATAATTTCATGTCAAATTTCACGTCTCACAGGAGACAAGAAATTAGGCCACAGTTGTGTGTGTAGTTATGCTACACTTGTGTAATATTGTATTTATAAAAAAAATCAGTTTGAAGAAGTCATAATTTTACATTTCAAATTTGATTTTTGTAAATATACATTCATTCTGATTTTGACATCTGTAACAAGCTCCAAAAAAGTTTGGACAGAGGCAACAAAAGACAGAAAAGAAAGTTTTGGAATGCCAAAAAAAACAACAACAACAACTACAAAAAACACCTGTTTGGGTCATTCCACAAGTAAACAGGTAACAGATAAAAGTATCATAATTGTGTAAAAAAGGGGTATCCTCAGTTAAAGAACATAAAGCACACTTGCAACGAATCTATGTTTTCACCATCTACAATCCATAATATCATCCAGAGATTCAGATAATCTCTGTTTGTAAGGGGCAAGGCTGAAAACCAACACTAAATGTCTGTTACCTTTGACCCCTAAGACTGCACTGCATTAAATACTGACATGACTGTATAAAGGATATCACTTTAAGGGCTCAGGATCACTTTGGAAACCATTTTCAGCAAACACAGTTCATCGTTAACTTCACATCTGTGAAGGCATCATGAATGCTGAAAGGTACCTACAGGTTTTGGAGCAACATATGCTGCCATCCAGATGTTGTCTTTTTCAGGGCTTTCCCTGCTTATTCCCCCAAGACAATGTGACAGATTCTGCATGTGTTCCAACAGCTTGGCTTCATAGTAAAGGAGTGCTGAAACAAGACATTTATTTGTTTAGTTAATAAGTTTAATCATAGAACGATAAACTAGTAAGCCTAATTAAATCTGTTTGTTAGCTAGAAAGTAATAGCAGTAGACAAAAGAGGATCAGACAAATTTTTCTGATTTCAGACTCAACCACTCCTCAAATTTGTAATGGCAGCAGTGGAGCACCAAAAAGGAAATAGGGGTGACAGGATGATCTTTCACAAATGCTTCTTGAAAGGGAGATCCTCGGGGGCTGGAGCTGGAAAAATAGAAATTAGCTCGAGAAACACAGTTGCTCCCTCAGCCAAATACGTCCCCCTTTCATATTTTTGAAGAGAAGGGGCAACACAGTGTGGTCATTAATTGAATTATCCATCCATCCATCCATCCATCCATCAATTTTCATCCACTTATCCGGGGCCGGGTCGCAGGAGCAGCAGGCTGAGCAAAGCACCCCAGATATCCCTGTCCCCAGCAACACTTTCCAGCTCCTCCTGGGGGACCCCAAGGCGTTCCCAGGCCAGACAAGATATGTAATCCCTCCGGCGTGTTCTGGGTCTGCCCCAGGGCTTCCTACCAGTGGGATGTGCCCGGGACACCTCTAGCAGGAGGCGCCCAGGAGGCATCCTGATCAGATGCCTGAACCAACCGACCCCTTTCGATGCAAAGGAGCAGCGGCTCTCTCCGAGCTCCCTCCGGATGTCTGAGCTCCTCACCCTATCTCTAAGGCTGAGCCCAGCCACCCCACGGAGGAAACTCATTTCCACCTCTTGTATCCACGATCTCATTCTTTTGGTCACTACCCAGAGTTCATGACCATAGGTGAGGGTTGGGACTTAGATGGACCAGTAAATTGAAAGCTTTGCTTTCCGGCTCAGCTCCCTCTTCACCATGATGGACCAGTGCAGCGCCTGCATCACTGCAGAAGCCGCATCAACCTGCCGATCCATCTCATGCTCCATTCTACCCTCACTCATGAACAAGGCCTCAAGATACTTGAACTCCCTCTTGAGGAAGTAACTCTCCCCCAACCCGGAGAGGGCAATCCACCGGTTTCCGACAGAGAACCATGGTGCATGCTGTAGGGCACAGTGTGATGGAGCCAACACAACCACATCATCTGCAAAAAGCAGGGATGCAATTCTGAGGTCCCCAAGTCCCAGATCCCCTTCCTCCCACAGGCGGCGCCTCAAGATCCTGTCCGTGAAAATCACAAACAGGATTGGTGACAAGGGACAACCTTGGCGGAGGCCAACACTCACCTAGAACGTGGTCGACTTCACACCGAGTATGCGGACACAGCTCTCACTTTAATTATACGGGGACCAGATGGTGCGTAGCAGCGAGCCTGGAACCCCAGGAGAGCTGGTCAATTGTTCCACGGCCAGGACGGAATCCACATTGCTCCTCCTGAATCTGAGGTTCGACAATCGGTCGGAGCCCCCTTTCCAGCACCAGGGAGTAAACTTTACCCGGGAGGCTGAGCAGTGTGACCGAGCACACCCTCCGGTCCCCTTTTTTGAAGATGGGGACCACTACCCTGGTCTGCCACTCTGCAGGCACCATACCTGACCTCCACGCGACACTGAACACGCGTGTCGGTCAAGACCGCCCAACAGTGCCCAGAGCCTTCAGCATCTCAGGGCGAATCCCATCCACACCTTGCCACTGGGGAGCTTTTTAACTACTTCAGCATCCTCCGCCAGGAATATGGGCGAGAGTTCCCCTGAGTCTTCAGGCTCTGCCTCGTTCTCAGTGGACATGATGGCCGGGTTCAGGAGGTCCTCAAAGTGCTCCTTCCACCGCCTGATGATGTCCCCAGTTTGGGTCAGCAGTTCTCCCTCTCTGCTGAACACAGCCTGAGACAAGCCCTGCTTTCCCTTCCTGAGTTGGTTAACGGTCTGCCTTTTCCATAGCCTCCCCGAACTCCTCCCACACCCGGGTTTTTGCTTCAGTGACCACCACAGCTGCAGCCCTTCTGGCCAACTGGTACCTGTCTGCTGCTTCAGGAGACCCCTGGGCCAGCCAGACCCGAAAGGCCTCCTTCTTCAGTCTGACGGGCTCCCACAACTCTTCGGTTGCCGCCCCAACAGGCACCAACAACCTTCTGAATACGGCTCCTAGCAGCCACCTCCACAATGGAGGCTTTGAACATGGCCCACTCAGACTCCATGTCCCCAGCCTCCCCCGGGATGCACAAGAAATTCTCCCGGAGGTGGGAGTTGAAGACCCCATGGACAGGGTCCTCTGAGAGACGTTCCCAGTTCACCCTCACTACATGTTTGGGTTTACCAGGTCTGTATGGCAGCCTCCCCCGTCATTTGATCCAACTCACCACCAGGTAACAGAATGAGCATAACAATAATTGTAAAAATATTTATTTACAACTCTGCTGTCCATTCATGTATTTGTTTCTTCATATGCCATTCATATTTTCTTCACAAGAAGTAGACATTTAGTCAAAACTTCCTCTGAACTGAAGCCATTGTTACGCCCCACCTTTAGACGGCCCTCTGGGGCGAACAAAACTCCAAACACTGACCCAGCAATAAACACATAAACCTTTAAAACATTCAAGTCCATGGAATTTATTCAAATTAAAACAGGCAAAAGAGACAACAAAAACCCCATGGTAAGAGGCAGCAGGACCAGCAGTCCCCACACCAGAGCCTCCCCCTCTGCTGCTGGCACAGGAGCTCTTCAGCACCTCCTCCATGCCAGGTGTGCTGCACCTCGTTAACTAATGCAGCACACCTGGGCAGATCTACAAGGAGGGAAAAGGGACAGCAGCAAGGAACACATACACAGCCGTAACACCATACATTGGAAATATTTCCCTGACAAGGAGCTTATGTATACCAATCGGTGAAAATATTAAAACCACTGACAGGTGAAGTGAACAAAATTGATCATCTTCTTACTCGCTATGTTCTGTTGAGAAAACTTGGGCAATATGCCATGCCACACCACAAAAACAGCTCAAGAATGGTCCAAGGAACGAGAATAAATGCTCCAGGCATCGACCTGGCCTCTAAATTCTTTGGATCCCCATCTGATCAACATCTGTAAGATGTGCTGGTACCCCACCCCACACCCCACAGACTCAAAAGATCTCAAAGTAATGCCCTGATGCCAGACACCAAAGGACAGCCTCCAGAGGTCCTGTGTCCATGCCTTGGCAGGTCAGAGCCAAGTCCAGTCCAAGGAGGACCCAACATGGATCAGGAGTACCTCTGGGGTAACAGCACATTCCTCAGATGTTCGATCAGATTGGGATCTGGGGTATTTGAAGGCCAAGTTAATGCCTTGAGCTCTTTTTCCCATTCCTTGGGTCATTCCTAAGCAGTTTTTGTGGTGTGGCAGTGTGCATTGTCCTGATGGGGGGCCACTGCCATCGACCAGTGCCGCTGACATGAGGGAGATTAATTGGTCAGCGACAGGATCCAAGGTTTCCCAGCAGGACATTGCACTGTAACAAGATGATCAATGTTATTCACTTCACTCACCAGTCATTTTATTGTGTGTTATAATGTGTGTATGGACTAGTCGTCTACAGACATGCTCATGCACTGCATGGGCCACAGGGTGCACATCTACATCCTGCACCGACTGATGGAGTTACCTGCGCAGGGGGATCCTCTTGGTGACTAGATGTTGTGAAAAGAATTGCATACTGCTATTATGATGAGGAATCTTTCAGTGTGCATCTGCAAGCACGATTAGTATACCATCAGCCCCAAATGTCTCATTAAAGGGATAGTGCACTCAAAAATTAAAATTCAGCCATTATCTTCTCACCCATATGCCGAGGGAGGCTCTGGTGAAGTTTTAGAGTCCTCACAACACTTATGGAAATGCGGGGGGGAGAGGGGGTAACAACACAACTGCACACCTAATGGCTGACGGCGACCCAGATTAAAACGTCCAAATGCACATAATTGAAACCACTAAATATCTCCATACTGCTTGTCCGTAGTGATCCAAATGTCCTGAAGCCCCAACATAAAAAGTTGTTTGGAAAAACTTCATTTTAACTCTGTTTTTAGCCTCATTGTAGCCTGTAGCTCTAACTGCTTCTGTGTACACTGAGCTCACGTGTACGCACTTGCACGTGAGACCAGCAAAAGCACGTGAACACACATGAGGGCAGTGCCCATCTCTCACAGTCAAGCACAAGTGCACACACATCACACGTTTGAAAGGAAAATAAAAACTGCTCCACTCTAAATGAAACCTGCTGCCTGCTTCTCCTCCTTTACTCTCCTCTCAACTAAGTCCAGTGTAGAGGGCTGCATTGGGAATGGGTCCCCCAGCGCAAATATTGCGGGAGTGGGCGGTTTGGACTTTGCTGCAGGCGGAAACGGGCGGCTAAACAAAACACTGCGGGATCTTGGTGCACATGCATGAGCGTTTCCACTGTCAGCTCCATCTGTCATGAGACAAACACGAAAGAAGACGTGCAGTTTATTGTGTTTCACCGGCGACGAGCTGTCATTACACGCGACTATTACGCACAGCTGCGCGCTCTTTATAACTCACTGTGAACCTATGTTGCGTAATAAAGATTTGCCCCCCTCAGTAACGTCATCCTGGTGCCAGGCTTGCCTTCACCTCAATCATGCGTGATTAGTATATAAAGGTAGAAAAATAAATAAAATACAGAGGAGGAGAAGAGAATATGAAACAGCCTTTATTTCATTAAAAACTAAATGAAAACAATGAAATAGGAGCGCTATTCCTGACCTGTGCGTCAAAAGACATGCAGGCCAGGGAAACGAAACAAACAACCCCCTGAATCTCTTTGTTAATAGCCTATAAAATAACGCGAATAAATAACGAGTTTTGCGGGTGCGGGCGGGAGTGGACATACACATTGCGGGAGCGGGCAGGAGTGTAACACACACGTTGCGGTTGCGAGCGGTAATGGTCAGAAATCCAGCGGGAGCGGACAGGAGCGGGTCGAAGAAAACAGTCCCGCGCAGGGCTCTAGTCCAGTGTTTCTCCAAACATGTATATTGCAAAAAACTGTAGTACATCAATGTAGTGTGTAAGAGAGAAGGTTGATACTGACAATAATTCACTCACACATACTGGAGTTAAATGTATACCTGTTGAGTGCAGAAGGATTGGTTGCCTAATTATGGATTAAACCTATCTGTAGGCTACTAGAAACTCACTTACCAACATTAATAGCCCATCCTCTGTCAACAGCCAGTTTTCCTGCCTGTGGAAGACAAAATGTTTCAGTTCAATCTTTCGACAACAATATAGAAAGAATAATAAAACTGATTCTCTCTGAGTGAAACATAATATTAATTTATAAAGCAAATAACAACAAAATGCAGCAACAATCATTAAGTGGCTTTTGCATTCATCATAAATTTTTTACTGAAATTAATTGAAGGAAAACAATAAAAAAAAAAACAACCTCTTAATTATATTAGAAAAATGTCACCAAGATGGCACATTCAAATGCTATTTATCACTGTAGAGCATAGATCTGGGGCCTCATTTATAACCACTGTGTATGCACAAAATGGCACCTGAAAGAGGCATACACCACTTTCCATGTCATCGGGATTCCATTTGGGATCTATAAAAATGAACTTGACAAGACAATGTTAGCACCTGTTTGGTAACTGACCCAGGCATACAAATACACTGCTAAAAGAATTAATGTAACACTTAAACCACACATCAGATCTTAATGAATGAATTATTGAAGTTGAAAATCTTTAGTGACATACACTGTATAATTTGTTGAGAACAAAATGACTTAACAACGGTCAGTGGAAACCAAAATCATCAACCCACTGTCGGCTGGATTCAAAATCACACTGAAAGTCAAAGTAAAAAATTGACAGGCTTATCCAACTGAATTTTATCACGGCAACTCATAATGCTGCCTCGTGCCTGTATGAACTCCCAACAACATCTGGGCATGCTCCTGATGCCTGCACACTCTGGCCACAGGGCCCACTGCACCAGCGTTGGTTTCACTGCACATTATGAGGATGATGGTGAGAGAGAGCGGTGAATAAAAACACACCGAGCCAAAGGATGAGCCACCGTACAGCTACAGACTCTCCTTAGCAGCTAACCCAGTAGCACTGTAACATACGCAATCCCGGGTCCAAAGCACAAGCTGCTGCGCAGTAACAGACTCTCGTCAGCAACTAAACCAGCAGCACACACAGTCACCGCACACGCACCCTTCAAACCAGGGAACAAGAGCCGCTGCAGGGCTATAGCATCTTGATCTGCAGCTAACGTCGTGTCTGATAGATCACTAATTGAAGCCTAAATAAACTCAGTTCATAACTTAACAAATTTACCAACAGCAGTCTCAAAACGGTCTTGAAGGAACCATGCTGGAAGCCAAATGATGCTCTGGAGATGGACAAAGTCGTTGCACAACGGAGTTTATTTAGTTCTACAGAACAGCAAAACCAACAAACTCAAGCTTGGTCCCAGGAGCAGACTGGCTTACAATGAACACAGCATGCTCTTTTGAAGAGTTTTCAGGGGGCTGGAGGGCCCCTCCTTTCCTTTGACCATTCTTCACTGGACTGATTCTAATGGTGTCTTGCAGTTCAAGGAAATTGTGCGTATACACAAGGGTTCGACCCTGAGGTCATCTGTCACCATTTTCTTTGGTCGCAGCACTGAGTGAATTTTTAGAAAAGGTTTTTGTATAGCCCAAGTGCTATTGAAAGTTCAACATACATTTTTAGAAAGTGGAGATACAACAGGCAATAAACTAGAGATACAAATGGCTGCGTTGATGACTTCAACGAGGCCCCAAGTCATTAGAAAATAGAGGCATGGGGGCTTGGCTTGGATGCAATGGAGTGAGTTGTCTTTAACGCAAGCTCCCACTTAGCTTCTATTTTAAATAAAACTTGTAAAGTGCATCCCATCCTATGTGACAGCAAACAAACTCTAAACATAACTTTAAAGTGGAATTGCTCCACAGAGGTAAACAAATGGCAACGAACTTGCGGAAATATAACTATACCAGACCCTCCAGCACAAGGGCCCAACACTGTGGCTCTGAACTCTAAGATCTGGGGCCAAAGAAGCTGGGTGGAAAACCTTGTGCCATCGTTGCCAAACTACACTACTACCATTACTGGATTGAGGTACTGCGCCACGCAGTAGAGGTCCACTTTTCTTCAATGGGGAACTGGGTGTCAACATTCCTGACAATACTACAACTGTAGCCAAAGCACAGGCGGCGTTCACAGAGGTGAGGAAGCTTCTTCGCGACTGACAGAGTCCCGGTACGGCCTATTGTTACCAGCTTGACTTCGGGTCATGCACAAAGGGGAGGACATGGAGTTTACTGACCCGGACAAAGCTATGGCCTATGTCAAGAAGAACATTATTCGCTCACAGAGGTTGGAGAGTACTGGGAGTGAAAATCCTTGTGTGCTTAATGCCTAAGGGTATGTTTACCTTGTTTACATCAAAACATGGAATGAGCCCAGTTACAAAATTAGAAGTTACTGTCTTATTTTTTATGTATGTACCTGTACTGGCAACGTTGACCAGTTTGAACAGGTTACTGCTTGTTTCAATGGGTTAGATTCAATAACTGGTTTATGGAAGCAGCAAGATCTTACAGGGCTTCCTGCAGAGTCTCCTCTCTGATCCTCACCTTTTCTTGATTGAATCTTTCTCCAGGGCTGTCAACCAGGGAGTCGTATCTTGTTTTGTGGTCACAATACACAGACACTGTCATGGATACATATCCTCTCCTGTTACTCTATATGACTCAAATTAGAAGAGGCACGCATGAGGCAGGGCTGTGTGGAGTCATTAAAGCTTAAAATTGTCTGTTTTGAGCAATTATCTGCTATTTATTTCAAGTTCTTATCTTTAAATTATTCATTAATTCCTTCATTCATTTCTGTAATCACTTATCCTGGTACAGGGTCACGGGGGCTATCCCAGCTTTCACTGGGTGAGAGGTGGGGTACACCCAGGACAGGTCACCAGACTAGCATAGGGCTGACATATAAGCCCCGTCTCCACCAAACACCTTCAGTATAGTACCTCTGGAACCAAAAGTAAACTTTCCATCATGGTATCTTGACCCTGTAGCATTTCCATCGCAAACAGTACTCTTAAATGTGGGCGGGGTTGCTGTCACTCACTGCTAGATCCAGGGGCCTATTGCACAAAACTAGGATAAGGGATTAAGCTGGGATAGCTTGGTTATCCTGGCTCAACTTATCCGTGATCCGGTTGCACAAAAGCGGGATAGTGGAAAGCGGGATATGTTATGACATAAGTTACCATGGAGATTTATTCTGTGGAGCTAGCCTGCTCCACACCAGGCTAAGTTCCAGGATCTATTTAATCTCATCCCTTATCTCAGTCAGCAGTCACCACAAACGAAAACCAATAGTTATTCCACTGCCCACTGCACATTGTTATCACATTCAACCAGACCCACTGTCATTATTTAAACATTTGTGATCATTAATTGCAATCATTTTAGATAAATGATGATTTTAGATTATTTTGCAATCATTAGATAATTTACAGTTTTCCATAGACTATATATAAAATACACATCCCATATAAATATAAATACACATCAAAGAGTAACATGATGTTCCTTTATTGAATAAGGATAAATCAAAGCAAGTAAACCATCAAGTCCTTTCAAAACTGAAGTCACAAAGTGACAGAAAGCACGGAATCAAAGCATATTATACAACACAAGAATAAATACACATTCAATGTCTCATGTCTGCACATTGAAATAAATGCAGGACAAATCCATACGCAACAAATGAACAGACAAATGAATGGATGCAGTAGCCTCCCTGCAAGCTTGTATACACACAGTATACAGCACAAACAACATAAAAGGCCAAATCAATTTAAACGAAAAAAAAACAAAAAAGGGCTGACCCTTAAGTGGTGAAGACAGTGAAAGCGTGCCTTCAGGAGGGCCAAAGGTCATTACGATCCTGGCCCTTGTCCTGGCATGGGCATGGTTATAGGCCTGCTGTGCTTCCTGTAGGTCTGTGTATGGTGTGAGGAGAAAAGGCCCCCAGCAACACACCAGAGAATTCACCTGTCAATACAAAATCTCATCATCACAACCTCATAAAAGTGACATTCTTGACACAGCCATGATGTAAAAGGTGGTTATTCACAGAGGTTGTGTGGCTCACCTTGTGATAGGCGCTGATAGATTCCAGAGGGCCGAAAGACTCGGGAGTCATGGACCGAGCCGGGCCACTTTGCCACAACATTGCTGATTAATTGAATTAATGCTGAATTATCAGATTAAGACTAGTAAACCAATCAATGCACATCACAAGCAATGCACAGTGTTCATTAAGAATAAGAATAAGAATAAGAATAAGAATAAGAATAACTTTATTCATCCCCAAGGGGAAATTCAATTATCTAACAGCTCATCCATTATATGTCAAATATATATAGGCTATATATATATACACTACTGTTCAAAAGTTTGGGGTCACTTAGAAATGTCCTTATTTTTGAAATAAAAGCACTGTTTTTTTCAATGAAGATAACATTAAACTAATCAGAAATACATTCTACACATTGTTAATGTGGTAAATGACTGTTCTTGCTGCAAATGTCTGGTTTTTAATATAATATCTACATTGGTGTCTCGAGGCCCATTTCCGGCAACCATCACTCCAGTGTTCAAATGGTACATGTGTTTGCTAATTGTGTTAGAAGGCAAATGGATGATTAGAAAACCCTTGTGCAATCACGTTAGCACAGCTGAAAACAGTTTTGCTTGTCAGAGAAGCTATAAAACTGACCTTCCTTTGAGCTAGTTGAGAATCTCGAGCATCACAGTGGTGGGTTTGATTGAACCCTCAAAATGGCCAGAAAAAGAGAACTGTCATGTGAAACCCGACAGTCTATTTTTGTTCTTAGAAATGAAGGCTATTCCATCCGAGAAATTGCCAAGAAGCTGAAGATTTCCTACAATGGTGTGTACTACTCCCTTCAGAGAAGAGCACAAACAGGCTCTAACCAGAGTAGAAAGAGAAGTGGGAGGCCCCACTGCACAACTAAACAAGAAGACAAATATATTAGAGTCTGTAGTTTGAGAAATAGACGCCTCACAGGTCCTCAACTGGCAGCTTCATTAGACAGTACCCGCGAAACGCCAGTGTCAAGATCAACAGTGAAGAGGCGACTCCGGGATGCTGGCCTTCATGGCAGAGTGGCAAAGAAAAAGCCATATCTGAGACTGGCCAATAAAAGGAAAAGATTAAAATGGGCAAAAGAACACAGACATTGGACAGAGGACGACTGGAAAAAAGTGTTATGGACAGACGAATCGAAGTTTGAGGTGTTTGGATCACACAGAAGAACATTTGTGAGACGGAGAACAGCTGAAAAGATGCTGGAGGAGTGCCAAACGCCATCTGTCAAGCATGGTGGAGGTAATGTGATGGTCTGGGGTTGCTTTGGTGCCGGTAAAGTGGGAGATTTGTGCAAAGTAAAAGGGATTTTGAATAAGGAAGGCTATCACTCCATTTTGCAACGCCATGCCATACCCTGTGGACAGCGCTTGATTGGAGCCAATTTCCTCCTACAACAGGACAATGACCCAAAGCACACCTCCAAATTATGCAAGAACTATTTAGAGAAGAAGCAGGCAGCTGGTATTCTAACTGTAATGGAGTGGCCACCGCAGTCACCAGATCTCAACCCCATTGAGCTGTTGTGGGAGCATCTTGACCGCATGGTACGTAAGAAGTGCCCATCAAGCCAATCCAACTTGTGGGAGGGGCTTCTGGAAGCGTGGAATGAAATTTCTCCAGATTACCTCAACAAATTAACAGCTAGAATGCCAAAGGTCTGCAAAGCTGTAATTTCTGCAAATAGAGCATTCTTTGACGAAAGCAAAGTGTGAAGGAGAAAATTATTATTTCAAATAAAAATCATTATTTCTAACCTTGTTAATGTTTTGACTATATTTTCTATTCATTTTGCAACTCATTTGATAAATAAATGTGTGAGTTTTCATGGAAAACACAAAATTGTCTGGGTGACCCCAAACTTTTGGACGGTAGTGTATATATATATATATATATATATATATATATATTCTTATGATCAATCAATCAGCATACACATGCACACACACACACACACACACACACACACACACACACACACACACACACATGGAGCATGAGGAGCAAACATAAGATAAGATAAGATAAGAGGAACTTTATTTATCCCATAAGGAAATTCAATTAAGTCAGTGAGCTCATCTATTTATCAAAGAGTTATACAGTCTGATGGAGTTACATTTACACAATTTCACTCACATCTACAGTCAGTTTCACTTACAATTTCAACTGATTCATAATCAGAGTACAACTACGTTTTTGGAGATGTTAATTAACTATTTGGATTGTAATTGTGATGGTTTCAGCGGAGCAGTGAGTGTGTATTTGTGCACTACTTACGCATTCAGGCGGTCTGCAATACTTTGCCACGCTTTCTCTCGTTGTTTTATAACTGTGGTGTTGCCTTTCTTTTTGATTTAATCCTTTACCTCCTCGTAAACCTCCACGAGGATTTCTGCCTCCGACGGGGAAAAGTACGCCGCTCTTGTTGTCATGGTGAATTGGTGAATCTGTGATAGATGGCGGGGTCTATTTGAGGAAGCCGCGTGCGCGCACTGATCCAGGATTGGTTTCACCTGGCTTGATGAATCCGTGTTTGCTCATCCTGGCTTGGTCTTTGTGCAACCAATTAAGCCTGGACGCTCTTGTTTTGGATTCGTTGAACCCAGCTCAGTCATTTATCCTGGATGTCTGAATCCTACTTTTGTGCAACGGGCCCCAGCACTTTCCATTACCATTACAAAAAAAGAAAACAAAATTTTTTTTATTGACAGAAATTCAAACAAATTATTTTTCCACATAATGATTATTATGAAACAAAAACAGGCAATATTAAAATAATCCAGTTAGATGCTTCCATTTAGATTGAATTATGGCCGCTAAATGACATCTATACAGACTTTATTATTCCCTCATGAAGGGCAATTTATTTGAGCAGCTTGCACACACACAAGCACGCACACACACACACACACACACACACACACACACAAAACATGTATCTAATGAATGCAATCTAGTGGCGGTGATACAGAACTGTGATTTGGGTCAATGTAAATCTGTAGGATTGAATGTCGTTCATTTATTGGTATCAAAAATCTGCTTTTTTTATTATTATTTTGAGATGATGATCTTAATTTATTTTGATTGAAAAGTTAATGTATATTAAAGGTATTTTTTTAAGTCTTTCATTACTGTTAAGAGAATTTTCTATTTTGGGATTGTACAATAAAAATTACATTTAGACTGTAAAAGATGGCCTTTAGCACATTGTTTATGGCGGCTTTTATCTTGTATTATCTAAGAAATAGAATATAATTCCACACTGCTGATTTATTCCCCAGCGAATAATGTTATCTTTACCATCTTTCTCTTGGCTGCTTGCCATTATCTGCCTGCTGCCATTTGACGGTGACCCAGAATTTCAAACTAAAGGCAGAACCTAAAGATGATGATATGGATCAATGTATTTACTTTGCATTGATGGTATTGGATCGTTGGTCACTGAATAGATATATAGATCCAGATTGATTGGATCATCCCCTAAAGCCTAGTACACATTACACAATTTTCACCGTGATTTTGACGTGGCAGAGGATCTTGAGAGTCACCTTGGGTCGGAGGTGAGTCGGCAGATAGTCTGCCACGACGAGTCCTTATCACGCAGGAGGATGGAAGAAATGTGAGGAGGACAAGCCGCAGGGTTGCCACGTCTAGTCGCTTCTTTTGGGCTTGTTTCCATAGCCCTGGTTGTTTGTTTCTCTCCCTTTTTTTTTTTTTTTCTTTTTTTTCTTCTTTCTTTCGGGGCAGGTGCAAGTCCTGAGTTACATAGTGACAGTGCATGCGGAGGAGAAGGAGGGAAAACAAACAAACAAACAAACAAACAAACAGACAAAAAAAGGGATAAACAGGCAGTGTAGCTGATGTATTGTGGCATTGAGGTGGTTGTGCTCCATGCAGATTATCAGAAATAAACATATACATGTCTACTATACTGTACTGAGAAACAGAAACAAAAGAGAAGTCTATACTGAACACCAAAAATGTGAGAGTCTTGGTGGAGGGGGAAAGCCCGCCTGTAGAGAAGAGAGAGCGCAGTGTGGAAAGTTTGAGAAGCAAGTGGGCCCCTTTGAAGTGATCCCATCAGTTCTTTGTGATGCGTCACGGGGCTGAAGTAACGAACATGCATGCGTGTATTTGAACCCTCCCAATGTGTTCATGAAAACCAACACCAGGGTCCAGGGCCGGCCCTGCGGGGGAAGGGGGGCGGCCCGTCACCCCAAGACCACAGGAGCGCCCAGACCCCACGACCAGGGAGCCACAGAGGCGGCAGGACGCCCCGCAGGCCCCAGGACCAGGGAGCCACAGAGGCGGCAGGAGAGCCAGAGACACACCCCAGACAGGCGGGACAGGAGGGCCCACCCACCCACCGCCCGACGCGGACCGCCCCCACCCCCCACACCCAACCACCACCCACCCCCGACCACCCAAATCTTGTGGTGTGCACATAAAGGTCATAACGCAGTTGGCGAGACTCCCGATGACAGAAACACAAATCGCCAGGTATGAACACTCAATAGATTACGATAGTCTCTGCGACGCAAAATCAGAGTGAAAATCATGTAATGTGAACAAACCTTAACTAACGCATGCCCCATTTGTCAAAAACCTTGCTGTGATCCTTGTCAAGTTATCTTTTTTTTTTTTTTTTTACATTCATCAAGCTTCTGATTTTGATTCAAGATCCAATTATACCCAGTTTCAACAGCAGTTGAGAAGGTCAAGTGTTCACTTCACTTGTTGCTCCCCCTCAGTCTGTCTTCCTCCAGCAAGGACAAACTAATTAGCCTGTGCAAATCTATTTCCTTTAACTCTACAATATTGCATTTAGATCAAACTGGATTCTATAAAACTGTTTGGTAACCAAAACCTTGTTATTAATGCGTCATCGTTAACTAGAAAAAGTAAATGTCTCCTGCACCTTACCCACAAGTGTCATCTCTTGACACAAGCAACATCATAAATTGTGCCTACGAGTTTTTCAAGAGAGATAAAGTAGTTTATGGTGGGTAACTACATCTGGAGCTCAACACTTCACTACTAGCTGAGCAAGCCAGATGACTGTTTGCAGTGGTGGCACACACCCAGCTTGCTCTGCAAAGTGCAGATCCAGGAGGATCAAATCAGACAGTAACATCATGCATTTTTAATACTAAGGTCAGACAAAGGGTTGCAAACTCAGAATTAAGACAGTCAGAAAAGACAGTCAAGCTAGTGCAGTGCCAGATGCAACACTGTATTTAAGTCCATTGTGCTACATCAGAACCAGCAAAAGTTAATGTGCCTTATGAGCTTTACAGCTATTGCAACCAGGATTTACCCTAGACCTTCTTTTGACTGTCAATATGACCGTTAATATTTCAGAATTCCGTCATAAATAATGACTACTGGAAATATCTTTTAAATGGCCATAGAACAGCCTACATTTTAACTATTATACATCACTTCAAATTAAATAACTTGAAAATAAGCTAAATGAGGAAGCAGTCTATTAAACACAATGACTCATAGACCGCGGAACCGGGTGGGCCAGGGAGGCCATGGCCCGGGTAAATATTGTACTCTGACACAGAGGGCTGCGTTGGGATTGGGTGCCGCTGGGTCCCGCGGGTCCTCATTAAACAGTAGAAGAAAAAGAAGAAGAAGAAGATGTAGCCTAGAGACAGGATGTCAACACAGAACCTTGGTGCACATGCATGAGCGTTTCCACTCCATATTTATTCATAAATGGATGAATATGCCCTGAACCAGCTTTCATACCAATTTGGCACTTGCTCCACCTGTCTGTCTGTCTGTCAGCTCCACTCCAACTGCACGTCTTCTGTCATGAGACAAACATGAAAGAAGGCGTGCACTTTATTGTGTTTCACCAGCGACGAGCTGTCATTACGCACGACTACTACGCGTGGCTGCGTGCTCTGTAGGGGAAATACCTCTTTTAGAATATTTGCACTCGTAATAATTTGGGGCACCACCCTCCTAAGGAGGGAAGCGACTAATCAAATTAATAACTCCGTAAATTACTTATTAATTCTTCAGAACGCTTATCAATAATGAATCAATCTCAATATCTGGGTTATGATTCCTCTAGACAGTGATCTCAGCTCCTGTACACAAGATATACATCACAAACAACGACTTGGCGATAAATGAAGATTTATTTCACGAAATGGGTAACACTGAGTAAATGAATAGCAAATGAGGATTATATGACACAACACAAATTAACAATATATGAATGAAATGAAAAGTAACACTCCTTTGGTTTGTTTAGTTTGGCGATAGTGGGAGAGTAACACAGACGGCCTATGATAAACGGGAACCGCAGTAATGTGCAAAACCATTCCCTTAGACCTAATGAAACCTAGATTACAACTGGGATAATTTAACTAAGCCTCCTGTTCGACCCCTCTCTTCACCGCATAGCGGTTAGCTCAGATTATGGAAGTTTTGGGCCTACTTTTCAACAGTGCTGATCACAGGTGGAGCTTCGTCGGGGTCCCTGGACTATCGCTAGCTGCTCCGGGATTTTCCAGCAGAATGGCACGGCTGTTTCACAGCCGAGGGAGCGGTTGAATTGGCGATGTCCGGTGGGTACCCCGCAGGTCCACGCTGCAGGAGGCCTTTGGGCTGGATGGAGAACACTGTGGCCAGTGGCGGGCAGCCGGTTCCAAGGAATCTGGAGCGAAGAGATGGTCGACAGGTGCTGGTCTGCTTCGTTCTGGTTACTCGTTTATAATAATGTGACAACAATATCGCTGGCCATTCGATATTGATATCAAAATTACTACTACGCGTAAAAATGTTGAAAACACTGAAGATGAAAGAAAACTGGATCGATAAAATTTTAAAGTTGAAAATAACTTTGCTCATGAGCATAAACGTGTTAAAAACGTAATAAAAGAAATAATGCACTACTAAAAAGGTAAAATGTGAACAAATACAGCAGACAAAACGAGGGAAAAATTGAAGCAACAGTTAAAAATTAAGAGCGCGAAAAACAAGAGAGGACAAAAATCAAGAGCGAATCACAAGAGACGAAACACAAGAGAGAAACACAAGAGGGGAAACACAAGAGGAGAAGAGCAGGCGGTGTACAGGTATTTCACTAGGTCAAAAAGTGGGCGGCGATCCTGATCCAAAGGGGAGGTTTTCTTTGTGATGAAGAATATATCCCTTTAAGATCTTAATTAAAGGAAAACTTTAATTCTTTCCTGATACGAGGTCGTATACTTTCATGTGTTACGCGCATACTCTTCCCACTATGGTCCACATGTCCACACACATTTCTTAATATCCAATTAAATACACAGATTAATATTAAATCAAAATACACTTATTATGCCATGATATCAGCTAGCCTACGTCAAGCCGATCTCTCAGGTCAGCTGACCAGCCGCTCGTGAGGGTTCCCAAAACTAGGCTGAAACTCAGAGGGTACCGAGCGTTTTCGGTTGCAGCTCCAAAATTGTGGAATGAACTGCCGCTGCACAGGCCTCCTCATTGTCTAAGTTTAAAACTCTTCTTAAAACGCACCTCTTTTCTTTGGCTTTTAACACCATGTAGGTTATTGATTTTATATAGTATTTTGTCTTTTTATTATGTTTTATTGTGTTTATTTTACTGCACAGCACTTTGGAAACCTTTGTGTTTATTTAAATTGTGCTTTATAAATAAATGGATTGGATTGGATTGAAATACACACACTCTGATTAATTCGATGACAATGTATAATGATAAACTAACTATATACAAGCTTGGTGTGTATATATGTGTGTGTGCGAGAGAGAAAAGAGAAAGAAGCTGGTCGCTCGGGGTCCTTGCAGAGTTAGACGCTGGGTGCTAACTGGCTTAGTTCCTTGTTGCTGGAAAGCTGGTTGCAAACCTTGTGTTCGCAACAGAGTCTGTGATCAGTTGCCCTCCCTTTAGTGGTTTGGGCTACGGAGCCAGGGTCTAGGTCTCTGGACTGTTCCTGGCCCAACCAGAAAGAGGTGTTAGCTGTTCAACAGCTGGAGCAAGAGAGAGGAGTTCTGTGGAAGGGAGCAGATCTTTGTACAAAATGACATCACAGAGTCACATGTCACTGTAAAAGGTCTTGTCCAATCAAGTTATGGGACTTGAGTCTCACTGAGGTGTGAGGCGAGACCTCCTGTGGAGATGGGTGTCACATAGCTCTCTTTGTTTGAAGACAAAGCGCATGCAGAGGAAAAAGCCTTGAAATCAGTGATGATTTTACCAAATGATAAATCATCTGTGGTCCTGTGAATCCCAACATATGAGTGCTGACTTGAGATGATAATGAATATGATGTTGATTCAAGGCAGCAAGATGAGTTTTGGTTGTGGTGGACTGGATGTACTTTGTTGTTTGCTATAGTTTCATCTGTGCGTTTATGTGTAAATAGGCTTGGCCTGTTGTGTGTGAATGTTAGAGTGGGATCAGAGGGGTTTATCTGAGCAAGCATGTGTTCGTGTTCATGCGTGTACTGTAGATGTGACTGTGTGCTGTCGGAATAAAAAAATTTTTTTTTTTATTTAATACATCAGTAATATTGTCTGTTTCAATGCATATACCCCCCCCACCCCCTCCGCGTGACTTGAAATTATGCCCCCCCCCCCCCCCCCCCCCCCTTGTTCAGATGCGTTCCGCAGTCCATGCAATGACTAATCACAGGTTTTAATGGCAGAGGAAAGGAGGATAAGGACTCTGTGTGCTTTCCACCATCTGGCTTGCCAGGATGAAGTGAAGTGAAGTGAAGTGAAGTGTTTCTCTGGATTGATCTACAAGTAAACCTGTGGTGTGCTGAAGGTCTCTCATGGTGCCATCACCTAACTACAGCGAGCATGCTAAATAAATGCCTGGGCCACGCTGCCTGTATAAGCAGTGACCGACGGCTTTCGTGCTGAACTGCTGCGACTCGCATGCGCGTGGTGTTCACACAGACAGTGTCGTTGCTACAACGCTGCTGCCTGCTGCTGTAACTGCTATATTTCCACAATTAAAAGCCAATACTCCACTCATTTATGGAGCAGTGCAAGTGACTGCATTGTCAGCAACAAAGTCCTGCAAATATTTTCTGATAAAAATCCTTGTGGGGTGACATATTGGGAGATACCCCCAGAAACATTGTCAGACCACATTTATTTTGAAACCAAAACAGGAAGTGCTGAGTTAAAAGTAAAATATTTATATTTTTTCATGCCTGTGAAATAAAGACGTTGAAACTTTACTGAAAGGTGGTTTAATGTCAACATGATTATCTAAAGACCGTTTTCACTGTTTATTTTTGCTGAAACCACACACATAGTCCCAGAACACTAATACAAGTGCCATGTAAAATAACAAGTAGTATGCCATAGCTAATGTTATTCAAATAATGTTAAAAGGATAGTTTGGATTTTTTTCAGTGGGCTTATGTAAGGTACTTGTATATAGACAGTGTATTCAGTAGATGTCTATCGGCATGCCTCCCTAAGGAGAGGCAGCCAGAATGCCAACACAGAAGCAAATCAATGTATCGGTGTAAATGGGGGCAGTAGCAAAACCTAGAAAAAAGAGAGTAAAAAGCCTGCACACTCTCAGTATGCTCCAAAAATCTTTACTAGTTAGACAACGTTTCGAGCGTGTCCGCTCTTCCTCAGGACATCTTACAAGTAATGTGTTTTTCACCAATATATGTAGACACCCACTGGTGACGTCATAAATCATGGGTGGTCATTCACAAAAATATTTCCACACATTGTACTTAGGCTATTGCAAACATACACAATTGATCACTAATGATAACTATATCAATAATATATTAGACGACATCAGGTTAAAAAATAATACATATATCACATCAGGTGTTAACAATTATGAACTACAGAAAATGAGGAATGGGGAAGTCCTCATTCATGCCTTTGGGGGACAGGGTATCCAATCTAAAAATCCAAAAAGATTCTCGTTGTAACAACAGTCTGTTTGTGTCTCCTCCTCGTCTCGGACGTTTTACGTGTTCAATTTGCTGGTATGTGAGGGATGCCACGCAGTGTTTTGCCTGCAGAAAATGCATAGCCACTGGACTCTTGGGGTCCTGATTGCGTGTGCTGCATCTGTCTTCTGCAATGCGTGTTTTTAATGCTTGATTTGTTTTCCCCACATATCCCAAACCACACGGACATTTAAGCAAGTATACTACATTAGTAGTGGCACACGTGATAATGCCTTTAATGTCAAAACGCTTCCCCGTGAGGGGATGCGTAAAAGTGTGGCTCTTCGTGGTGAAGTTACACTGCGCGCAACTTGCACATCTGTAATTTCCACCTGGAACACGTTTGAAAAAAGTTTCTTGTCTTTGCGGGAGAAGATCTGATTTTACAACAATTTGTCTGATGTTAGGGGGGTGTTTGTATACCATTCTGGGCATGTATTTGAATGTTGTAGATAACTTTGGATCACTGCTTAGGAGATACCAATGTTTTTTTATAGCTTGTTCAAACTCCCTTCCTAGAGTCGAGTATTGTAGGATGCATAAAGGACTGTTGTTGGAAGAGTTATTCCTTGTGGTTTGCATGCACTGATCTTGTGTTATATTCTTAAATCTTTCCCGTGTTTGTCTCAGCCATTCCTGTGGATAGCCTCTTTCTTTAAAGCGCATATCCAGAAGGTCCGGTGCGTCCTCGCTACACAGTCTCCGAATGCGATTATGTTGGCTGATGGGGAGGCTCCGTTTTAAAGAAGGTGGATGGAAACTGTCGGCTCTTAATAGCGCATTTCTGTCCGTGGGTTTTTTATATACAGTTGTTTTGAAGCTGTTCTGCTCTCTTGTGATCAAAATGTCGAGATAATTAATTTCTCTCATGTTGAACGACATTGTGAATTTTAATGATTGATTACAACTATTAATCCATCGCAAGAATTCATTTAGATCTTGTTCACTTCCAATCCACAATAAAAATATATCAACATAACGTCGCCATAATTTAATGTGGGACAAAAAAGGATTGTTGGAACCAAAAACCATGTCTTGTTCAAATAAACCCATAAATAGACCAGCATAGTTAGGAGCCATCCGACTCCCCATCGCCGTGCCACGCACTTGGAGAAAATACCTGAACCTGAAAAAATCTCTGACAAAAATAATAATGCTGCACAGGACTTTCCAGATGTTTTTGGGGACATTTTGTAACCATTTTTGCTGTCTTTCCAGGGTCCCCCCATCTTCTAAAACATCAAGTCCAAGGACTTTTCAAGGATTTTCCAGGCCCTTAAATTCAAAGACTCCAACAAAGCATAATTGGAGACACAGATCAAGGTTAATTACTGTAACAACACTGAGATTTTTTATAATGAGAGGTAGCAGGCTTTACAGAAGCTCTCAGACAACAATTAAAGAGAGAGGCTTGAATGTGTGATCTCTGAACTGATGGGAGACTGTGTGGTCTCCTGCCTTCCTTGAGTTATAGATCATCTTGAAATATTTAAGAAATTAAAAACTGCTTTTGTAGAAATGCCTTTAAATTCTGCGTTAAATAGTAAATGCTGGCTGGCTGCCGGGGGCTGCACGTGTGATCTGTTATGCATCTGCAGCTCTTATATTATCTAACGAAGGTAACAGAGACAGGAGTGAATCACGTCAATGTTGATAGTGATACAGTACAGAACATCATCTATATGGCTGTGTCTGAAATCATTCCCTCATTCACTAATCCCTACTGACTATCTCTGGAGTTCTATGTACAGGGATATATAGTAAGCTTATCAGCAATATGAAAAAACACTTTTGGACACTACTCATGTCATTTTCTTTGCACTGTTAATTACATCTGTGCTGATGCACAATTAAAACATGTATCAATGTTGGCTAGTGACATGCATATTTGTAATAAAAACATGAAATTATACTGAGCGTCTTTTCCCCACATTAATAACTAACGTTCCAAAGTACTTTGTGGCCATTTGTGTTGCGTTGTGTTGTCATGTGCTGCTCTGCTCACATTAAACATACAATGTTGTACTGTCAGATGAGAAGAAAAAGCTGCTGGATAGTAACCTGTCCTACAAATGTAAGTAATTTTCCGTTTGATATGTTGAAGTTTGTTATTTGGTTATAGGAACTTTGCAGGTTGGTACAAAAAAAAAGAAAAAAAGCCTTGAGCACATAGCCGCCTGGTTCTTTTAAACGCCTGGGGTCAAAATCGATTTTGTGAAATAAACGCCCGGGGTACTATTTGGAAAAATACGGTATATGTACACACACACACACACACACACACACACACACACACACACACACACATATATAGATATATATATATATACATATATGTAAGGACCTTCAAATGTGAAAATTGATATCCAATTGTGGAGAAAAAAAAACACATCACCGCAGCTGTCCTCTTTGTGAGTAGGCATTGGCCTGGGCTGCTGCACTGAACGCACTGCGCCAGGGCCACACTGCCCGCAGAAGTGCTGCGAAGCACAGCGCACCGAAATTGTCGTGCGAGCCGGAGCACTTCCGTTCACATCAGATGCGCATTTCTCCATATCAGGTGAAAATATATATTATGCATGAATGAATATTTTTACTTACCCCTAGTCACAATGCTGAATCTCACTATCAACATACTGTATATCCTTCACGATTCAATCTCACCTGTGAGGCTCCTGTCTCTCCTCTATCTCCCCCTGTCTCTCTTCCATTTCCTTCTGTCTCTCTTCCTGCCTCTCCTCCTCCATCTCCTCCAGTCTCTCTACTACTTGTCATCTGACAAAAAATATATTGATGCAAGACATGTGAACAGTGGGACAATTCGAGATGCAACAGCCGAACATATTTGATTGTTGTAGCCTGAGGAAAACATACTGTATGTTTAACAATTGTGTAATTCATTAAACAACATCTGAATGTATATATGTCAACACAAGTTAGTCAGCTTCATCATGTTAAACATAAATAAAATAAATCAACAGAAATGCAAATGCTCCAAAATCATTATAATACAACTGTGTGCAATATGTTGCACTTACACCCAATATCTATTACATAAATATGACTCAGTGTTGGTGTTTTTACTGGGAGCAGTGGATCTCTATTCTCCTAAGTCTCTCCTTCACACACCATGGATGCTAAGGAATGTCACTGAAGGAGCTATTATTTATAGTATTTATACTTTATCTATTCAAATTGTTTCTATCATGTCATGTGAAGTGGAATTTCATGTTCTCTGGCATATAATATTGACCTAATAGTTGCCAAACTTAACTCAGCTAGTATTAGCTCTTTAGCATCTCATTATAGAGTTGCCAAGAAACGCCACTCAGTTAGCCTAACACCAACAGGTGTTTGTTTAGCTTAACAGTGGCGCCAGGGCCACACTGCACAAAATTCTCACGCGAGCCTGTTCACATCAGACGCGCATATCCCCCAGCTGTTGTCTCCGTCACATTTGGGGCTGTTTTTCCATCTCTCTCTCTCTCTCTCTCTCTCTGGTGTGTTAGTGGGTGTGAGTGAGTGTGTTTTCAATCTCTCGCGCTCTGTTTAGATACCTAATATGTAGGCCTATAGCCTATATTCCTGCCCAGCTTGACACATTTGCTCGCGGCTCACGGGTTAGGGTTAGGGTTAGTAGACCTAATAGACCAGACGCTAGTAGACCTAATAGACCAGACGCCGAAACAATCGCTGCAGCGCCAGCCGTGGAGCTGCGCAGTGCGGCCGGTGTGGATGACACAATCGGTTAACATGGGCACCGAAAGGAAACTGGCTTCACTCCTCGGCGCTTCGAGGCTATTCGTTATGGAAAGCTGAAAGTGCCATATATCGCCACTATTTCAATGCTACCTGTCTTAGGGGCCGTTGAGTGACAGGCGGTTTTGGTTGCTTAGTAACGGCAGGCGTGACAGTAGCACAACCTCCGAAGCACCTTGGATAAATATGGAAATCCAAAAGTGCCATTTATCTGTCTGAAGACGCCGCTTTTTACGTTATGTTTTACATTAGAAATTGTGCTAATGATTACTGGTGAACATGGAAATAACTGTAACGAGTAGCATGTCAAAATAAATGTTTTAGCTCGCGATTGTTCAGATAATTATGACATTAAAACAAAACAAAAAGCAAGACTAATAAATGGAAATTGTATGACGAGTAATACATTTGGACTTCATACATTTTTAAAAATATTGTAGGCATTATTTGACACAGCTAGAGGCAAACCACTTTTAGAAGTGCTGCAAAGGAGGAAAACTTATAACACTGACACACACAGTTAGCAAGCCCAAGTCTCTCACAGAGGTAGTGCTCTGGTTGGTTCACGGTTAAATGTACAATACGATGATTAAGGTTTTGTTTATTTATTTTGTATACGGACATATTCTTAGCACTGCGTTTCCAGCCACGGTGATTATACTTTCATGCAGATCAGTAATTAATCCTTTGAATTGTAGTAATTTTTTCTAGTAATACAAAAGGGCAACACAGCAGCCAAGTCTTGTGGATCCATTGTTTTGGTCTCGCTGTGCTCTCTGCCGATTGGTTTCAGAAACATTGAACTTATTGGTTGTGTTAAACAGAGGGCAGGGGTCATTGTCATCTGGAAGACGAAGATCTTCTGACAGTTATTACGACATAAAAAGTGGCATCTACTGTGGCTCTCTACAACGCCCGTAAAAAACGGGGGCGTTTTACGGCACTTTGTGCCGCTTTTTGCGGCGTTTAAATTAAAAACGGCCGTAAAAGAGCGCCGTCTTAAGACTGGTAGCGTTGAAAGAGTGGCGATATATGGCACTTACGGCTTTCCATAATTCGTGGCGCTTCCACGGGCGGTGTGGCCCTAGCGTGACACGCATGTATGTGTCGTTCCTTCAAGAACTGCCGTGAACTGTACGGTGATGCGCACCCACAAAGTCAGTGGAGAGAGCGGCGCTGGGGAGGACCAATCACTATATATATATCACTATAATATGACTATGCCATTATAAAAGTATTTGACTTTTTAAAGAGATTGCTTTGAAACTTCTTTGTGATGTCTACACGTATCCCTAACCAAAGAGCACCTCCAAGAAATATTTTGAGTCCAGGAATTACTCCTACCCAAACATCGTTTGAGACAACAATATGCATTTGATGAAGTAAGTAACTTTAGCCTTTCACTTTTAAGTTTGATATTATTAAGCATAACTAATGCGGGTGGAGCAATGTACTGTATAAACTAGTAGTACTAATAGTTCCCAGACTCAGCATAATGTTAGGCGTACCACACACATAATAGACCAGATTCAAAAACAGGGATTGAGAGCAGTATTACTGAGCCTCGATGCAGAGAAGGCTTTTTGTCAATTGGAGAATTCTATATCAGGTACTGGGGAGACTAGGGATTAAAAAACAATCAATACAATGTATTCAAAGCCTCTATCAAGAACCTACAGCAAGGATAAAAATTAATGGACATCTAACTGATAGATTTGTCTTACAGTGAGGGACCCGCCAGGGATGCTGCCTTAGCCCTACCTTGTTTGCAATATTTATTGAACCGTTGGCACAAATGATCAGGCGGAGCAACAATTTAAAAGGAATCCAATTAGGAGAACAGGAACATATTATAGGGCTTTTTGCAGACGATGTTATTGTGACTCTTCAAGACCTGGACAGAACTTTTCCTAAATTGATGTCGATATTAGAGGACTATGGTGAATACTCAGGCTATAAATTAAACATAGCAAAAAGACAAATTCTCACATTAAATTATTCTCCAGGCCAAGAAATTAAAGAAAAATGCAAAATCAAATGGAATGCTAAAGTGATCAAATATCTGGGTGTGATACTGGCATACAATCTCAATAAAACATTTGAAATAAATTATAATCAGATTAATAACAATATAAAGACAGATATCAGGCGGTGGTCAGCTTTCAACATGGATTTTGAGACATGAATTGAGGTAATGAAAATGAATGTATTACCAAGATTGTTATACCTTTTTCAATCCATCCCACAAATGATGCCAGAGACACAATTTAGACACTGGGACAAACTTATAGATTTATCTGGGCTGGACAGAAACCAAGGGTCAGGTATAAGGGGAGTGTATCTATGTTTCCCAGGTTCTATGTTCCCCACTTAACCCTACAAAAAAGGTTCTATGTTTGTTCGCTCAGTTTGCTAGTTTGGCAGACCGAAGTGTGCTGAGATGGGTGTGGCGGTGCAGCAGGGGGAGGTGTCGACAGATCCAGCTTGGCGCAGTGACAGTTTCGTGCCAAAAGGCTTCGCCGAAGGTGCGCTAAAAGCTCACCAACTGAAACCACGTCTACTGTCAGCGCAGGTGGAGCGCAGCCGGTGTAAGCCGAAGTTTGGCTGACCGGTGGACAGTGTCACCAAAACCTCACAGGCAGGTTTCCAGAATGTCAGGCACATTAACGATGCAATAAATACCCACAAACACCACTTTTCAATGCAACTATCTGCAATCAGCACATAAATGTATCTCTATATCGACTGTCCCGTCACATCAGCATCTGTCATCTTAGAAAAGTCAAAAGAAAAGAAACAGAGTGAGACTGCGAGAGAGAAAGAGAGAGCGCGCGCACGAGAGAAACACAACATTGATTTACAATTGTGGTGACCTCCTCCCAGGCTACCTTTGCATCATCAGCTCATGGAGGTCCAAGCTCGCAGTTCCGTATATTCGGACACTGCGAGCTTGGACCTCCCGGACTAAAACATCAGTTTCCTCCTGGGAGAAGTTTGGCCATCTGATGCTTCTGCTCTCTTCTGCCATGGCGAACTGAGTAAACTCTCATTACGCCTTCGCACGACGCATTTAAGGGCGAGGACAGGGGCTCATTTGATTGGTGTGATGTGTGTAAAACCCACTCCACGCCTTCTCTCTCTAGGAGGGACGGAGGTGGGATAGAGGAGTAGCTGCGCCAGGGCGCACGGTGTGCCAAACTTACAAAATCCGCCTGGCCACACCCAGTTGGCGAAGCGCAGGTGCGCTGCGCCTCCGCCACGCCTGGTCTGCGAAACTAGAGCCCTTGGAGTAAAAATGGTGAAAGAATACAATATGGAAGGGGACATCAAATTATCAATCTGGCCTGCTCTAGATCCCAAATTTAAACCAGGAGTCAGTGATGTTGGTTTAAGACCGTGGTGGGACAAGGGCATTACAGCAGTATGTACACTAACTCACAGTGGATTCTTAAAAAGTTTTGGGGAATTACAAAAGGAATTTGGACTTGAAAACAAAGACTTTTTCAGATACCTACAAATAAGAGATTACTATGACAAAAAAATAAAACCAACATTGTCTAGACAGGGTAATGCTGTGATAGATATTTTGACTGAAGCCTATAAAAAGAAGAATAAAAAAAACTATCTTATCTCAATCACAGGAACAGTGCTGGAGGCAGTGCGGAAACTTTAACGCTGATCACTCCCATATCTTCTGGTTATGCCAAAAAATCCAAACTTTCTGGGAAAATATATGTCTAACTGCGGGAAAGATTTTGGGATATAAGATTTCTAATGATGTTAAGGCTTTGTATGTCTGTGCTTTGAAAGATGATGTGATGAAAAAGAAAGACTGGTATCTCTGCAAAATACTGCTAATGGCCTGTAAAAAAAAATAATCACAAAGAACTTGTATAAAAACCTGAGACCCCACGTCTCAATCAGTGGATGGACAGAGTTAAAGAAATCTATGCAATGGAAAAGATGACTTTCTGTCTGAGGTCCACAGGAGCGATCTTCCACAAGAAATGGGAGAAATGTTCTGCCTACATTAGAGGAATAAAGGATGCAATCAATCAAACAAGACATTTGAAGTCATTGGACATGCATCATAATATTGCCAACAGAGGAGCCCCCATATTTTTGTAAACTGAATATTTGTTTATTTGTTCGTTTGTTTGTTATATCTTAAGCTGAAAATACTAAATAAAAAGTATCAAAAAAAAAATGTACAAAGAGGCTACTAGAGAAGGTAAATAAGAACCTGAAGTGGGCCAGCATGAAGATCAAGCCTAGTAAATCTAGAAGCATCTCGATATGTAGAGGGAAGTTAAGTGATAGGAAGTTTGTCAAAGATGATGAGGACATCCCAACAATTAGGGAAAAGTCAGTGAAGAGTTTAGGTAGGTGGTACAATGTAGAGTTGAATGATAAGGAACATGTGGTGAAATTTAGAAAAGATGTGGCTGAAGGATTGGCTAGAATAGATAAATCAGAGCTTCCAGGAAAATTGAAGTTGTGGTGTTTACAATTTGGACTATATCCTAGGTTAATGTGGCCATTATCACTTTATGAAATCCCAATATCTGTTGTGGAGAGAATTGAAAGGTCGGTTAGCTCCTATATTAGGAAGTGGTTGGGTGTTCCTAGGTGCCTAAGTAGTGTTGCATTGTATGGAAAAGGGATTCTTCAGCTGCCAGTATCTAGTTTAACAGAGGAATTTAAATGTACCAAGGTCAGGACAGAGCTCTTGTTATCTGGGAGTAAGGACGTAGTAGTTAGGAGTGTGGTTCCAAATCCAACCAAGGGGAGGAAGTGGAACCCAAGAACGGCAGTTCAGGAGGCAGAGGCAGCTCTAAGGCATGCAGAGATTGTAGGTAATGTTCAGTTTGGCCGGGGAGGCCTGGGGCTTGGCTCAGGCAAACCGGTTTGGAATACAGCAGGTCCCAAAGATAAAAGAAAGCTGGTTGTGGAACAGATACGTAGACAGGAGGAGATAGTAAGGGGTGCAAAGGTAGTGGCCCAGGCTAAACAGGGACAGTGGTTGAATTGGGAAAGTGTAGAGAAGAGGAAGCTTAGTCGGAGGGACCTGTGGACTATGGAGGAGAATAGTATTAGATTCCTGGTAGGGGCTACATATGATGTGCTACCAAGTCCCCAGAACCTAAAACTGTGGGTAAATGAGGACCCATCATGCCCATTGTGTTCAGGTACGGCAACCTTAAAGCATATTTTGTTAGGCTGTAAGGTTAGTTTGTCACAAGGCCGATATACATGGCGACATAACCAGGTGTTGAAATGTTTAGCTGCAGGAATCGAAGGGAAACGAAGAGAGGTCAATTCAGAAGGTTATAAAGATAGGAATTTAGCAATTCAGTTTGTCCGTGAGGGAGAGAAATACAGAAGGGATAAGTTAGTAAGGAGGCAAGGGTGTGGCCACCTAGTAGGTGCTTGTGATTGGGAAATGCAGGTAGATTTAGGGGGAAAGCTTGTTGTTCCCCAGGAAATAGTTTGTACCAAGCAGAGGCCTGACATAGTGTGTGGTCATTGAGTCAACGGATAGTTTATTTCATTGAACTGACAATTCCTTTTGAAGACTCAGTGGAAGAAGCCTATGAAAGAAAAAAGCTTAGATATGCAGATTTAGGAGCAGAAGCTGAGCAGCGAGGATGGAAGACTAGGATTTGCCCAGTGGAAGTGGGGTGTAGGGGATTTATAGCAAGATCAGCTATCTCGCTCCTGGGGGAACTCGGAGTGCGGGGACAGAGTTTGAAGAAGACAGTGAAGGAAATGTCAGATGAAGCCATGAGAACCAGCAAGTTCATTTATTACAGAAGAAATAATGTTAGATGGGGGCCAGCAGGGGGAACTACTAAGCAGGGCACATAACTCCTGGAGATCTGGTGGAGAGATCCACTTCCTCTTAGGAGGAAATCCAGGAAGAGGAAGGCTATTTAAGTGTGGGAGTGGCCTATTTGAATCCCTTTTGCTTGAGACCATGCTGCAAGGTGAGTGTGTTTGCTGATCCTGTGAGTTCAGTTATCTCCTTTAGCTGTAGTTTATATTGTAGTTATGTTATATAGTGTGTGAATTACAGTGTGAATTAGGGCTGTGAAAGCCATGTGTAAGTAAGGAGGAAGAGGAAGGTTATTTAAGTGTGGGAGCGGCCTAGTTGAATCCATTTTGTTTGAGGCCATGCAGCAGGGTGAGTGTGTTTGCTGATCCTGTGAATTTATTTATCTCCTCTAACTTTAGCTTATGTTATGTAGTGTGTGAATTAGAGTATGGTGAATGTGCTAGGAAAGGCAGTATCAGCACAGCTTCTACCTGGAGCTCGCTTGTACGGAGCCTGGGTTTGGTTGAAGGTGGCAGTGCTGTTTGGGCTGAGAAAGCCATGTGTAAGTAAGGTTAAGGAGGTTGTTGTGTTGGTGTGGAGAGCAGTGAGACCTGGCATTAGGGGAGTGTCTCTGGGACGCCAGAGATATCTGTCTAGCCTCCTGGAGGTGTCGTGGGACCAACTAGACGAAACACCGGTGAAGGAAGGTTCCCACCCGATGACCCCAAGACATGACATGTTAGTTATCACTGCTCATTGGTCTGTATAGTTAAGCCTTGCCATAATAGCGTATCATAGGGTTTAGGAGAGTATTCACTGAGTGTTGATCCTTTTCTAGAGCACAAACTTCTTGTGTTTATTTGAATAATAACTAGGCTACCTAGCTAGCTAGTTTCAGCGGCTGAAGTCACAAAATAGCTAGTCAGCCTAGCTAGGTAGTCTAGTTATTAGCCAGTGTTTGTTTCAAATGAATAATAACTAATCAAACAATAATTTACTTGTTAGGTTGTTACTAAGGTACTAGGTAGCTACGGTAGGTGGTTAACTTATATAACATGATAATGACAATCACTTGCATGCTAATAGTCAGTGGAATCATGTTTTTGCTTACAGGTTGCAGCTTGGTACAAAGTGCTCATGCAAGAAGGCACAATGGAAATGCACAGAGCTTTGCAGTTGCAACTGTAATAGATAACTGGATTATACTGTACATGCAAAAAACGTTTTATAGTGTTTAAAAGGGAAGCTAATTAAGTTCAATTGAATTCAAATATTCATGTCATCCATTCCAGCCACTTTTGTTGAAAATCATGTGATTACATTCCCAGAATTAATATTTTTATTTGATCTTGGCATGAACAATCATCTAGTGATATCCCTAATAGCTTTAATGCATTCCTTGACCCAGAAAATGTATATTTTGTCACCAAGATTGACCTTCTAAGTAGATTGGAAGCTGAGATATTGGCCCTTATAGATTTTACATGGAGGCCATCTTGGATTTCCACCATTGTGATGAAGCGGCTCCCCTTCTAAATTGAAAGCTATGGTGATGGAGAACACATAAAAAAAATTTGGTGCTTTTATCCGGCGCGTCCCCATTATTTTCACATGTCTTTAAGCCCAAGAGCCAACTTCTGTAGCCGAGGATTAGACCGCCAAGGCCCCCGCCTTGGTCTGCTGCCCAATCCACATAGCACCGAACCCTTCTGGATCCCTCTTCGAGTGGTGGGCCTGCAGGGGGATGAGCCCATGTAGCCGGTTCAGGCTGGGCCCGGCCGGACCCCAGGGGCGAAAGCCCGGCCACCAGGCGCTCGCCCACGGGCCCCAACCCCAGGCCTGGCTCCAGGGCAGGGCCCCGGTAACCCTCCGGGCTGGGTACACAAATCCTTGTTTTTATCCATCATGAAGGGTCTTTTGAACCGTTCTTCATCTGACCCTTCACCCAGAACCAATCTGCCATGGAAAACCCTACCAGGGGCAAAATGCCCCCGACAGCATAGCTCCTAGGGTCATTAGGGCACTCAAACTCCTCCACCACGATAAGGTGACGGTTCTCGGAGGGGTGACGGTTCTCGGAGGAGCCCCCAGACTCTCTGCCTGTACATTGGGGTTTACCCCGGTAGACGAAAGGGTTGCTTCCCTGCGCCTTCGGGTCGGGGAACGGGTCCTGACTGTTGTCTGCGCTTATGCGCTGAACAACAATTCAGAGTGGGGGCGGGGAGCTGCTGACGTCAACTGGGGACATTTTCAGGCGGTGGAAGGAATACTTTGAGGAGCTCCTCAATCCCGCCAGCACGTATTCCAGTGAGGAAACAGAGATGGGGGTCTCGGGGGCGAGTCGTCCAATTTCTGGGGCAGAAGTTGCCGAGGTAGTGAAACAACTCCGAGGCAGCGGAGCCCCGGGGGTGGATGAGATTCGTCCTGGATATCTCAAGGCTCTGGATGTTGTTGGGCTGTCCTTGCTGACACGCCTCTGCAACATTGCGTGGACATCGGGGGCAGTGCCTCTGGAGTGGCAGACCGGGATGGTGGTCCCCATTTTCAAGAAGGGGGACCAGAGGGTGTGTTCCAACTACAGGGGGATCACACTCCTCAGCCTACCTAATAAGGTCTACTCCAGGGTGCTGGAGAAGAGGGTCCAGTCGATAGTTGAACCTCGGATTGAGGAGAAGCAATGTGGTTTTTGTCCCGGACGCGGAACCGTGGACCAGCTCTTTACCCACGCCAGGGTGCTGGAGGGGGCATGGGAGTTTGCCCAACCAGTCCACATGTGTTTTGTGGATTTGGAGAAGGCTTAAGACCGTGTCCCCAGGGGCATCCTGTGGGGGGTGCTCCGGGAGTATGGGGTTGGTGGTCCCTTGCTAAGGGCCATCCAGTCCCTGTACCGAAGGAGCATGAGTCTGGTTCGCATGGCCGGCAGTATGTCGGACCTGTTCCCGGTGAGGGTCGGACTCCGCCAGGGCTGCCCTTTGTCACTGTCTCTGTTCATAACTTTTATGGACAGAATTTCTAGGCACAGCCGAGTGGTGGAGGGTGTCAGGTTCGGTGACGGGAGGATCTCGTCCCTGCTTTTTGCAGATGACGTGGTCCTCCTAGCTCCATCGAACAGTGACCTCCAGCTCTTGCTGGGACGGTTCGCAGCCGAGTGTGAAGCGGCTGGGATGAGAATCAGCACCTCCAAGTCCGAGGCCATGGTCCTCAGCCGGAAAAGGGTGGATTGCCCACTCCAGGTTGGGGGGGAGGTCCTTCCTCAGGTGGAGGAGTTTAAGTATTCGGGATCTTGTTCACGAGTGAGGGTAGGATGGAGCGGGAGATTGACAGGCGGATTGGGGCAGCGTCAGCAGTGATGCAGGCACTTAACTGGTCCGTTGTGGTGAAGAGGGAGCTTAGCCAAAAAGTGAAGCTCTCGATTTACCGGTCGATCTACGTTCCAATCCTCACCTATGGTCACGAGCTCTGGGTAGTGACCGACAGAATGAGATTGCAAGTGGTCGAAATGAGTTTCCTCCACGGGGTGGCTGGGCTCAGCCTTAGAGATAGGGTGAGGAGCTCTGACATCCGGGAGGTACTCGGAGTACATCGAGAGGAGCCAGTTGAGGTGGTTCGGACATCTGGTAAGGATGCCTTCTGGACGCCTTCCTTGGGAGGTGTTTCGGGTGTGTCCAACCGGGAGGAGACCTCGGGCCGCCCCAGGACATGCTGGAGGGACTACATCACCTGGCTGGCCTGAGTGACACACACACACACACACACACACACACACACACACACACACACACATATATATATATATATATATATATATATATACACACACACACACACACATATATATATACACATATACATATATATATGAGTATGTATACATATATATATATATATATATATATATATACACACACACACACACACACACACACATATACATATGTATATGTGTTATCTTCCCTCTAAAACTGCCATATTAAATTGATATTAAAACAGTTCAAAACTTAAGGGCCGTCCACACCAAGAACTATAACTGTAACGTTAACTATAACGATAACAATGGCAGCCTCCACACCAATGAACGATATCGTCGTATTGCTAGGTTACGCCAAACACACACTGCTCGGTGCGGTCGGCAGGTGATATTGATGACCTGTTATTGCTGTATGTTGCGAGACAGAAAAAGAAAACCAATTTGCCGCTTGCTCCACCTGTCTGTTTGTCTGTCTCTAAGCTCCATCTGTCATGAGACAAACATGAATGAAGACGTGCAGTTTATTGTGTTTCACCGGCGACGAGCTGTCATTACGCGCGACAATTACGCACGGCTGCACACTCTTTATAACTCACTGTGTGAACCTATGTTGCATAATAAAGATTTGCCCCCCTCAGTAACTTCATCCTGGCTCCTGAATTTTATGAATGGAGGGGATAAGAGGAGACGCATTCCCCTGCAAAATGTATTTTATTGCAGTTATTTACCCGGTATTTGCGAAACAAAATCACTGAAGTTAAAGTTCTGTCACAAAACTATATTGTTACGGATCTTTGCACATGTTTCAGTGGGTGTATGGAAATCCTGGAGCTTTCGTAGTGGGTATACATGATGTGATGAACGTCTCGACCTGTCATTCGGATGGATTTTGATTGGCTGTCAGTGTTTCTATCGTTCATCAAATCGCTCTGAAAGTGATCCAAACGATATCGTCCACCACTATCGTTGTCGTTATAGTTGTAGTGTGGACGCTGCCAAACACTTGAGTTTAGAATGATTTTTAAAACTGTATATTTATCGTTATATTTAGTTTATAATAATTGCACTACACTGTTTTCTTTTACTTTTTTCTCCTCTCTCCTTGACATCTTGCATGTTGTCTGGGCGCAACAGTCAAAGCTCAACAGTCCAAAATGGCGGCAGCGTCCCTAGTGGTTGTTGGCAAAAATTCAACGGAGCTTCGCTTCTTGGTATCCATGCTCTTTGCCTCAGATCGGAAAAAATATGAATGGCAGTGAATGAGGAGAGAAATATTATCTTTTGGTCCCATTTGGGTTGTGACATGAAATCCAAATATGTCGTTAATTGTTCAGAAAATTGTTGAGATATAAGCTTTTGAAAAAAACGTAATTAGAAAAACTACACAGGAGGCTGTCGCGTATGTGACGTCATAGCTTTCGCTCACCTCTTGCAGCTTGGACTGACTGCAACCTGGCACAAAACACAGAGACATCTTCAATCATAAATCAATTAATCATAAAACAGTGGAATTTCAGCGGGGAGGCCAAGCTGCAGGAAGCGAGCGAAAGCTATGACGTCACATACGTGACCTCCTCCTGTGTACTCTTGAGTCTTTCTAATTAAAAAGCTTATATCTCAACAGTTTTACCACAAAGTATGACTTTCTTGACCTTAAAATTTATGTTTTAAATTCATTAACGACATATTTGGATTTCATGTCACAACTCAAACGGGACCAAAAGATAATATTTCTCTCCTCACCTTAGCTTAGCTAGCAGCGTGACATTTAATCATTATGGACAGGCTACGTGAACATCACATCATATTGAAGGCGATCAATCTTGATCGCCTTCAATATGATGTGATGGTCGTCTAAAAGGCGGTGTAAAATTTGCCTGACCCATCCAGAGCTCAGGTAATTTTGACCCTCAATCACAGACCTGTAATTGCCATTTTTCTGGTCATCAGAGGCCAGGCGATCAATAAAACATTCTTGAATACTTAAAAAACCCCACAAACACGTGTTGTTGTTGTTTTTAGTCACGTAGCCTGTCCATAATTATTAAAAGTCACGCTGCTAGCTTGCTTCTAAATTAATATGGGTACTCATTTAAGATACCTTCATCAGTTACCGGAGGCCACTGTCTAACATCATCAATCCAGCTATTCATGATGCTGTCATTGTAGAGAGTCAGTTCACAATGACAGGATAATGAATTGATGACTGACACATGTCACCGCAGCAATGGCGCCGCTGCAAGATGGTGGCATACACAAATCGCTCGCCGAATTCGTCTATAGGGAAGAAAAGTTAGGACGATTCCAAGGACTGACAGGGGCCCCAAAAATAGGTAAAAATTGATATAAAATTATCATCATTTAGAATTTTTTTCTTCAAATATAGTACTAAAATAATAATCTCTTTGTTTTTACTTGTTTTTGGCAGTAAAAGTTAAATACCCCCATTGACCAAAAAGTACACATCCATATTGACTGACCACCCCCCTCTATCTGCATGAATTGGTTTGGTCCTGCCTTCGCGCACAAATGGTGACGGTGCCTAGTAGCAGTCAGCAGTTGCGCTAGAATGCTACAGTCATCATCATGCTATCTAGTACTAAAACAAAATCCGGTTTTCACAAAACAAAAGACAGAAAGGTGTGAGAGGAGAGGCAAAAGAAAAGGTGTCAATATGTGACCCAGTTTTTCTCCAAGAAAGGTGGGTAGCCTATAGTCTGTGAGTGGTAGACATGAACCTGTGAGCTTAATGTCCATAGTGAAATAAGCTAGTTACAGACTAGTTTAGCAAGATATCCAGTTGTCCCTGCCCCTTTTACCAGACTCAACAACAGATGAGTCAGAAGCAGCAGCCCTGTCTCCCCATAACTTTACCCCTCCCCGTCCCAATGAAGAAGATGAGCAACACTGTAGCCTAACTCAGCCTGTATTAGTTAGTAAGTTACAGGCAATATTAAAATAATCCAGTTAGATGCTTTTACTTAGATTGAATTATGGCTGTTAAATGACAACTATAGATACATACTTTATTATTCCCTCATGAAGGGCAATTTATTTGAGCAGCTTGCACACACACACACACACACACACACACACACACACACACACACACACACACGAGCCCACTTGAGCATAAACACAGGACACTTTTTATAACAACCACACACAGCAACTCATGGTGATAAGAAAACCAAGATGTGTGAAAGTTTGATTTCCCTCATGAAGGGCAATTTACTCCCTCATGAAGGGCAATTTATTTGAGCAGCTTGCACACACACACACACACACACACACACACACACACACACACACACACACACACACACACACACACAGGCTCTGTGTGTGTGTGTGTGTGTGTGTGTGTGTGTGTGTGTGTGTGTGTGTGTGTGTGTGTGTGTGTGTGTGTGTGCAAGCTGCTCAAATAAATTGCCCTTCATGAGGGAGTAAATTGCCCTTCATGAGGGAAATCAAACTTTCACACATCTTGGTTTTCTTATCACCATGAGTTGCTGTGTGTGGTTGTTATAAAAAGTGTCCTGTGTTTATGCTCAAGTGGGCTCAGTGAGAAGTTAACCAAAAAATGATGGTGTTTTCTGGCTCAAAGAGGGAAAACTCACTGTTGTATGTCCCGAAAGAAACAAATGCATTTTGTGATGTAGATTACCTAGATATTACACTTTTTTATAATGAGACTCTGTAAATCGAGGGGATGGGGGGCCTACAAAACCTCTGAGCCCCAGGGCCTAACATTAGGTTAAGGTGGCTCTGGTGGTGATACAGAACTGTAGGTAATTTGGGTCAATGTAAATCTGTAGGATTTAGTATCGTTCATTTATTGGTATCAAAAACCTGCTGTTTTTATTTGGAGATGATGATCTTAATCTATTTTGATTGAAAAGTTATTGTAGTCTTCAGAAACATCTTCTGATGCACTACCTTGGACACATCATCAGTGTTGTTTCCTGGAGTCACTGGGTATTTCGGGTCTCACAACAGACAACCTCATCCAGGCGACCCGACCAAGGCTGATCAGACCCCGGCCTGTGTCCAAGTGGCAATCTACTGCCCCCACCGCTCTCCCCTCTTCAGCCAGAGCCATCTGGACGCTTTCTCTGCAGCCTCTGTGTTGTTGTTCATGGCTCTTTTTTGTTTTTTAAGGTATGTGCCAGGAATTGCATTCCAAGCTTTGTTAAGTTCATCAATGAGAAACTGCTGATTCGTGGGATGCACTTTTCTGACTCATTGATCCAATTCGTCCCACACAAGCTCAATTGGAGAGAGGTCTGGAGACTGAGGGGGCCAAACCATCTTTCGAAGAACACCTTGCTCTTCTTCTATGTCTAGGTAACCCTGACAGAGCTTGGAAGAATGCTTAGGGTCATTATCTTGCAGCAAAACAAACTTCCGACCCATAAATCTTAGTCCAGATGGAACTGCATGATGCTGGAGGATGGAGTGAAACTGTTCCTTCTTCATGAAACCCTTTACTTTAAACAAATCTCCTACTTTATCACATGCAAAACATCCTCATACCATGGCACTGCCACCTCCATGTTTTATTGTGGGTATTACGCATGGTGTTTTAAGACGTTCACACAACCCTTCAGACCAGCCTTTCTCAAACATCTTTTTACAGTTGTCAGAGATATGGGTTTTGACCTTGGCATGTTAATTTCCTCCCTTATTTGTGGTGCTGTTTTTCACCGGACACCATTAGGCGTTTTGCAATTTCTCTTTCAGTGAATCCTTCCTTCTTCAATATACAAATCTGTACTCGTTTCTTTACTCAGCTGTTTCTTTTTAGCTCAGTTTCAGTTAAAAGACTCAAAAGCTAAAGTGAATAATGCGAACTGTGATTTTTTTATTTTCCCTTTGCACTGAAGTTGTGGCTCTGAAATCTTCCCTATCCCTTCCTAACCCTAAAACCAAGCCCATCTTTTCTTTTGTTAACAATTATGCAGCAGTGGTCTGGTAGCATCAATGTATACCTAAAGGTAAATTGAGGAAAATAGTGCATATCAATGAAAGCAAAGTCTGATCATGCAGTAAATACATCCCAAAATCCATAGAACTACTACTGTTTTTTAAGAGAGGCATTGTGAACAGAAACTTGAAGTTGCTTTCAAACTTTTGGCCCGTAGTGTATGCAATATATATATTTATATATATATTTTATCTTTTGATTTACCTGAAATTTACATACTGTGGTCTATAGTTGACATGATGTGTCATTAGTACATTCTCCAGCTCCCCACGGTGGAAAGAGACAGTGGTTTGAAATGTGAAATAGGTCATTCCAACGGCCACACTTCATAAATATACTGTCTCACTCCTGAGTGCATGGTCTTACGTTTACTTTAACAGACATGAACGTGGGCATCAGCCAGCATCCTGTCAACACCCCTGAGTTGTGCAAAGGGGCGAGGGCCCATTCATCGCTGCTTGCAGCTTTAATTATAGTCAATATCAGTGTGTTGTTCCAAGAACATCACTTACTTAGAGAGAGGATGTTACTGGTGCAAATTTACATTCAAACATTGTCAGGTTGCCTTATTGTCTCTTTCAGAGTTACCAAAGTAAATCAAAAATCTGTTTACATTCATAAACAGCTTCTTTCCCAAAACTGTGACCCTGCTTCATATAAACTGTATCAAACACAAGGACTTATAATGAATGGCTCCTGTATATTTTACACCTTAACTCGATTATGTAGATGCAATAGCTTTTTCACTGACTGTTGCACTATCCTCACTTTAATTGTGAAGGCAGCTTTTATTCCTTCACCCACACTAGGATTTGGACTTTACTCACTGCCGCACGAAGCGCTGTAAGCTATACATTAAGTATTATTTTTATATTGTGGTTTCTCATGTCAACCATTTCTACTGTAATTTATACTTGTTAGTAAACTTACAGTATGTTGCTTCATTTTGCAAACTTGTCTTGTGACAGTTCACCTTTTCCTTAATTCACAGCTGTACTGTCACTGTGCTGTCACATTATTTAATTAATTCCTTTAATCACACTGTATTACATATGTTCCTGGTGTTGTTTATAGAATAGAGAATAGAATAGAATAGAATAGAAATAACTTCATTTATCCCAAAGAATTTAGCTGTCCAGCAGCTCATAAAAACAAATAATAAAATAAAATACATTAAAATAAGTGCATAATGTCACGACTGAACAAAGGACCTGAACCCAAATGCACGACTCAAGAGGCAAAGTACAAAATCAAAGTTTATTAAACACAAACTGAAAATCACTTGCGAAATAGGAAAACCCTACACTAAATCTAAGAACATAAAATGATCTAGGAGATAAAGGCTAGACTAAAGAACAAACAGAAAATCACTCTACTGAGGTATAACTATCACTATGAAAAAACAAACAAAAAATAAACATGAACAAAGTATCAAAATAACAAGACCTGACAATGGCAATGGCAAATGGCATGGATACGACGCTGGTTCACTGACACGAAGGACAAGACGAACTGGCACAGGACAAAGGCAGACACAGACAATATATACACGCAGGGTAAGGGCACAGGTCGAAACAATCAGGGGCGAGGCAGACAATCAGACCCACAGGGGAAGGAGCAAGTTGCCTGAAACGAGAGGAGAGTTAACTTTCAAAATAAAACAGGAAATCACGAGACAACATAGACACAAGACAAACTGATTAAATTAATTTAACGTTTCTTGGTTATGACACATAAATAGAGATTAAATTAAAATAAAATTGTCCATTACACAATCCAGTCCAGTTGTGAATAGGCTTGTCACAATACCAGAATTTCAGTAGTCGATACCAACACCAGTGAATTTCCAGGATTCTCGATACTCATTCAATACCACGATAAAAATAAAAAAACGGAAACTGAGGGGTCCACTGCAAAAAGACGGGGACCACGACACTTAAGAGGCACATGACAAAGGCTTGCCATGGAAAGAAAGACGAGAGACAGCCTTCAATGTCCATGATCGTATCCTTAAAAAAAGTCGGGTTTAAACTGGGCTACGGCTCATAATTACAGTTCAAGGGACGGCCCGGGCTCGGACAGAGCATGCACGCGCTCGGGTGGGGTTGGGCTAGATTTTTGGACCCGATTTAAGCTCTAGCACATTTTTATTATTGTTGTAATTTTGCTGTTTTTAGACCATTTTTAAACTTATATAATGATAATAAAGGCAAGTACACACGTACACAAGTACACGTTTAAAGAGAAATAAACATTTATTTAACAAGAATATTTAGGACTGCAAAAAAGAAAATTTAAATATCCGAAATAACACGTAAAAATATTAAAATAAATAAATACATACAAAAAAACAGACTCTCAGTTTCTCACTCTCAGGTGTGCAGTTAAGGTGGTCGTATTCGCTCTTTTTGTTTAGATGGTTTTAGAACAAACCCAGCATACCGGCTCGTACAAATTTCTGGGCTCCCATCTGTCATTTGGTTTAAATTCAAAACACTTCCACACAGGGGCCGTGGCATTTGGTTTAGGAGCAAGTTCCATGTCTTTCTCTTACACTCAGGGGTGTAGGGGTAGAGTGAACATTGCCTCCTCCATCAAACCTGTTAAAGAACAGGTTGAAGTTGTTGGCTTTGTCCACATCACCATCCATAACCTGGCTATTCTTCTTTGAATAGCCTGTGATGTTCCTCATTCCCTTCCAAACCTCTCTGACGTTGTTCTACTGCAGCTAACTTTCCACCTTTCTTTTGTGGTCCATCTTTGCCTGTCTCAGTCTCCCCTTCAGCTCATGTTGAACTTCCCTGAGCCTCTCCTTGTCCCCTTACTTGAATGCCAGCTTTTCAGGTTGAGGATTGGTTGTTATTGTTAACCCAGGGTTTATTATTTCGGAAGCAGCACACAGTCTTTACTTGCATCAGTGTCCCTTCAGAAGTTTAGATATTCTGTTAGAATATCCACCCTACTGTCCATGTCCCAGTTGTTGTCCTGTGGCTCCAGTAGTACAGTCCAGTCTGTACATTCAAAACAGTCCCTGAAAATCTCACTGGTCTTCGGGGATCACTTTCTGATATCAACATTACTGAAATTAAAGCAGTTTTCAATTTTCAATTATTAAAGTATTATTATTATTAAAGTATAAATTAAAGTATTAAAGAATAACTTTGGTATTTTTTAAGCTGGGCCCTATTTCCCCATGTGTATGTGTGCATATGATTCATAGCTACGACTCTATGGGGTGCCGTTGTAAAGTGGCTCAAGCTGAAAATAACATCAACATTTTGCCACATTTAGCTTTAAACAATGTTTAAAAAAGTGTTGTGAGTTTTTTAAAACCACCTTTTACCACATTTACAGCAATATTTGTTACCTAGAAATATATTAAATAGTTAAATCTAAATATTAAATGTGGCACCTAAATGTTGAATGTTAAATCTAAATATTAAATCTAAATCTAAATGCTAAATCTAAATCTAAATATTAAATCTAAATCTAATGTTAAATCTAAATGCTAAATCTAAATCTAAATATTAAATCTAAATCTAAATACTAAATCTAAATCTAAATCTAAAAGTTAAATCTAAATGTTAAATGTTCAATCTAAATGTTCTGGGTGAAACAAAATATTTAGCTAATATGCAAATTCACACCGCCGGTCACCGGAAGTACAAAATAAAAGCTTGAGATAGTCAGACTGTGTTCATAGAATCAAATAACAAATTAAAACCAACTTGAACATACATTAGCGTGATAATAACTACATGAATATAGATATAGATATAGATATACATATATAAGTCAGTTTTAATTTGTCATTTGATTCTATAAACACAGTCGGTGTGAATTTGCATATTAGCTAAATATTTAGTTTCACCCAGAACATTTAGATTTAACATTTAACATTTAGATTTAGATTTAACATTTAGATTTAGATTTAGATTTAATAGTTAGATTTAGATTTAGCATTTAGATTTAGATTTAATATTTAGATTTAACATTTAGATTTAGATTTAGCATTTAGATTTAATATTTAGATTTAGATTTAGCATTTAGATTTAGATTTAATATTTAGATTTAACTATTTAATATATTAAGTATAAGTTAACAAATATTGCTGTAAATGTGGTTAAAGGTGACATTAAAAAATTCACAACACTTTTTTAAACATTGTTTGAAGCTAAATGTGTTGCTTTGGCTAAATGCTAAATTGTTGATGTTATTTTCAGCGTGAGCCACTTTACAAACGGCACCCCATACGAAACGGTAACGAGGGCAAATGCGTCCCACATAAGTTTGCGCATTAAAAGTGCTTTTTTTTGCCACTGACCGGTTCAGATTGCCAGTGCTATCTCTGTAAATAGCATAGTGAACATTTCCCTTACCCTTCACTTGCTCTGGGCTGTGACATCATCTCACGTGAGCTTTGCTTGTTGCCGGAAGAAAACAGAGCCATGCAGAGCGCCGCTCCGAGTGGCGCTGGTTGTCCCGGAGTTCAGGTGAGAGTTTTACTGCATTGATTGAAAATAATGGTTAGTGTTTGTGCTTATCCGAACTGCAAGAACAGGATGACGCGCAACACCCCGTACAGCTTTCATAGGCTGCCTTTGTCGGACGGCGAGATGTTGAAGTTGTGGCTAGTTGTGCTACAAATGGATGCTAACATTCCTGTCCAGACACTGCGCCTTGCAGGCCATCGGGTCTGCAGTGCTCACTTCTCTCAAGATGACTACTGCCAGCCGAAGAAGAGAAGACATCCAATCCCGAAACACCTCTTCCTCAAGAAAACGGCTGTCCCACGAGTAGAGAGAGCTACAGACACAGTGGAGCAAACTTCTCGCGAGATGACGTCACACACAGCCCAGAGGTAAGGGAAACATTTACTATGCTATTTACAGAGATAAAACTGGTGATCTGAACCAGTCAGTGGTGAAAAAAAGCACTTTAAATGCGCAAACTTATAAGGGATGCATTTGCCCCCGTTACTGTTTTAGTATACTGAACCAATTTTAGAACGAGTTGTACCTATGAATCATATGCACACATACACATGGGAAAATAGGGCCCAGGTTGAAAAATACCTTAGTTATCCTTTAAAGCAAAGTGATGACTCAAAAAGTGTTTACTGCACAGACGTGAAGTCTTGTTAGGAGTCCAGTTCTGTCTCCTCATGTTGAGCATCCACTGGTCCAGCCGGTCTGCATAACCTAGATAAAAATTTTACAAAGACAAATCGACGTGTAAAGAAATATGTGTTAGGCTACCTCCCTCACAGACTTTTTTTTACATTACAACTTAATGTTACTTATGTGTTCAACAGGTCACCACTTTATTTTAGCTTAAAAGAGGTGGTGGACACACCACAGCCCTCACATTCTAACCCTAACATTTAAACTTACTTACTTTTGTCATACCACATTCACTTACGTAACAAACAACTGAAATAAAATTAGATGTATTAAGTTCTGTAAGCAGTGGAGAAGCTGTCAATGTGTCTACCTATAAATGATCACAATCACAGTTTCTGGACTGTTATAATTTTGCTTTTATAAATGCTTGTTTTTGAGATAATGTTAATAAAAATAAAGTCTGGGTTTATGGAGCGTCAAACATTTTACGTTAACTTGCCGTATAGCCTCAGTAATAGATTCCAGTTTAACCAACAACACAGCATATAGCTAGAATAGTGTTATTTCTTAAAACATGCTGAAATGTGACAACATTTTCAAGTTATACACATACACCTTATTGTAACTGCACACAGTTCACAACTTTTTACCCTCCCAAGTCTACCATTAACGTTAACTTAATAATACATTACCCGTATGGCAACTGTATCGCTAACATAACATTAGCTAACTAACATGGTGGAGCTTTATTTTCCAACCTCACACAGACGCCCTTTGTTCAAAAGTATTATCACCCTAAATGCTAACACTTCTGTTTTTCATTTGCCCTTTCACAGGCTAGAAAGCTAAGTTAACAAGCAAGACAAACAAGCATAGTTACAGAAAACATGCAAACAATGACACCTGCTAATTAGCACTGACGTATAAATAAAATGATAGCAGAATTTCACTCACCAAAAAACTGGAGAACTGGGGTCTTGGATGGTCTGTCAGTACAACGAACTGCATAGCAAGCCTTAGAGGGGTCAAGTTGAGAGGCCGGGGCACAGTGCTGTCAACCTAAAATACTCCCTTCCACAGTGCCTCATAGCCTCAATTGCCTCATAGCACCTCCTGCTGTTGTGGAGGTTGGGACATTTGTGAGAAAATCTTCATATCATTCGCGGCGGAAAAAAACATGCCAAAAATCACGTTTTTTTGGGGGGGGGGGGGGTTTGTACTTGTAGAGGAGGTTGTTTTTATACTTGTAGAAGAGATTTTTTGTACTTGTAAGATAGATTTTTTTGTACTTGTAAGGCATGCTGTGTGACATTTTTTTTTGTCTTCATAGATTTTATTGTTTGTCTTTGTAGATCATACTTTTTGTATGATGTATCCGCCCCCTCCCTCTGGAACACCCTCCCTGTACACATCCGTGACTGTCCAAAGTCATACACCTTCAAATCACTCCTTAAAACCCACCTTTTCAAATCCACTTTTAACCTTTAAACATTAGCTTTTCCTTCTCTGTTTCTCACGTACCCCCCTTTTTTCTTTTTTTCTATGTTTTGCTCTTTGCTTTTGCACCTTATTGTTGTATATCGTCCTTGTCTTATGTTCTCTTCGCACTTATATGTATGTACTTTTTTTTCTTTGTTTAAATGTAAAGCATCTTTGAGAGCTATAAAAGCGCTATATAAATAAAATGTACTATTATTATTATTATTATTAGAAATATGTTGTGTATTTGTTTGATAGGTACATTTTGCATTTGCAAAACAAAACACATTAGTTTGTGAATTATGTTTTATATTTGCAAACCACATTGTGTTTCTTGTTTGTGTAGTTTTGGCAGGATTTTAGCTCCATGCGATAATCATCGATAAGTCATGCGATAAGTTGTTTTTTCAATGTAAAAACATTTCATGGCTCCAGCTTGAGAAATGTGAGTTGTTTTGTTTTGCTTTTTACTATTTATCATTTTTATGTCAAGGTTTGAACTGTTGGTCGGACAAAACAAACATTATGAACGTGTCACTTTGGGCTCTGGGGAAGTGTGACGCTATCTCCCTCTGTTTCCAAAATTTTTACAAACCAAACAATCAATCAATTAATGGAGAAACTTATCAGCAGATGAGCTCCACCTCAACCAACTACAACAGTCAAATCCTGCTTTTACACTAATGCATGAGTCAGAACCATCTAATGAAATGTAGTAGACTACAACAGTCACAGAGGACATTTTTACAGTACTTTTTAGGGATGTCTCGATCACATTTTTTTTGCATCCAATACGAGTCCTTTACTTTGAAACCGAATCTGATACCGAGTCCGATAATTTGCAAAGCATTAAGAAAGAAAAAAAAAAGAATGCATCCAAGTTGTCCCATAAGGTTTGTTTTTTATTTAAATAGTATCCAAAAAGCTTATCGGTGGTTCACCAGTACAAAATGTAAACAAATTCAATATTTTCTTCAAAACAGGCCTATATTTTTGTAGTGGTTTGACACATGAAACAAAGATTTTTCTTTCACTCAGTCACACCCCACAAAGAAACCATAAAACCCATAAACAGGTCCCTTAACACCAAAATTAAATTGTTTCTACCTGGTTTCTGTAGAACAAAAGAATGATACTCGATTTTCAAAAATACAAACACAACAGTAATCAGTTTCAGGAAAGGATATATTTTTTCCACCAAAGAAAAGAAATGTTCTGTTCCGTTCAGTCAGTTCAATCCAGTTCAAACAAAAAACTTCAGGATTTCCAAATAACATATCACAGTTCAATTCAGTTCAATCCACACAGTTCGCTAAACAAAAGAAAACTCCACCCCAGGTTTTCCCGCAAACAAGGAGGTAAAGAAAATCCACTGATGGCTCTGACTCAGTCCAGTTTCAAAACACTGAATCAACCCAGCCCAAAGGTTCCAAATAAGGAATAATGAAACAGAAAGTAATTCCCGGCTTTTGCCAACTCACGGGACCATGTGTGAATGCTGTAACGCTTCGGCGTTGTTCAGGCATGGAGGCTCCGTAGAATCCCAATATCAGTGGCGAAATCTCTGAGGTGAGGCCGGTGGCCGGATGGATGACATTGCACAGGGAAGCGCACATTTCGCGCACATTGAACGGTGTAAAATGCCGTGGCCGCCAGGACTTCTGGCTCATTTCTCACTCGCCGGCGACTCTCGCCATACTGCCAGGAGCGACATAATGTAGGGGCCGGTCTACCTGGGCTCAGCTGATCGAGCCATCCTACTGGCCGATAATACCGGCGGGTGTGTCTGGAGGTACCTCAGTGTCTGGAGGTGAGCAAGCTATCAGCTGACTGTCTTATAAAAAGAATATATTTATAAGATATACAGGATCACCACAGTTTATATATTTGCAAGCAGAGGCAACAGTGAACAACACAGATGAAAAACCTGGCCATTGTTGTTGTTCTGATTCCTCCGATCTTTTATTACAGATTCCGATTTTGTAAAAATAACGTGATAGGCACCGATACCTGATCCGAGGTTTGAATCGGGACATCCCTAGTACTTTTACCTGTAATGATTTACGTACATTTTACTGATTACACTTGCATACTTTAACTTAAGAAACATTTTAAATACATGAATTTGACTTGTAACCGAGTATTTCTACAGGGCAGTATTAGTGACATTTACTAGAGTAAAGGATTTAAGTACTTATGTTGGGACAGCAGGCAGGAGCAGTTGTCAAAACAAAGGAGAGTCTGAGCACAGGAAGCCAGCAGCGCATGTATCAGCTCTCACAGTGGTGACTGTGTGTGTGTAACTGCCAAGCACTGACAGCGTGTCGCTGGTTGCAAAGCACTATCAATACTGGAAGAGTTTTTGTAAACTTAATTCACATGTGAGTTTAGTTGTTTTTTTATCTCAAACATGTTAGGATGTTACATCCCTTGACATGTTTCAGCGGAAACTTCCGCCTCCCTCAGAATTGTCACTTGGTGGTGGCTGTGACGCGTCTTTTTCAGCTGATCTGTCAATCAGTCGATATTAGAGAGGCGTGACTGTTCTGTCACGCCACCTGCTGTCCATCCGCCGCCTTTCCAGGATGCTGCGCCAGGTGTGGGAGAGCATGTATGCCCCCTCGTCCCTGTTCATTGTCCCTGGGCTTCCTTATTTCAATAGCCTCCCGGATCCAGCGCCGGTATTTGTTGTCCTCAATGTGTATGACTCTGGCCTTGTCCCAGTACATAAGATGATTTTCCCTTTCGCAGTATCTGTTATGGCTGATTTGTAGGTATCTTGTTGTACCTTTTCTTTTATTGATCTTGTATGTCTTTTTTTCGTCTCCTTCTCACATTCCTTTTTATGTTCTTTTTTACGTGTGCTGAAGCTCCTCCCTGTCTCCCCGATGTACTGTATGTTTTATTGCATGATTGGTATGGTATCTAGTACATGGTGTTGCATTTATTGTTTTGTTCGATCTTGTCTTTTGGGTGTACCAGAATTTGCTGTAGTTTTGTGTGTGGTTTGACCAGTATGTTTATGTTGTGTTTCCTCATTGTTCTTTGGATGTGTTTGGTGACCCCTCTGACATACGGTAGCGTCACCACTTTTGTTTGTGTGCTTCTTTTTCTCCCGCTGTGTGGTTTCTTTTTTTTTTTTACCTGTCCTGCGCCTTTCTCTATTGCCCAATGTGGATACTGGCATGTTTTTAGTGCATCCTGTATGTGTTTCTCCTCCTGTGCTCTGTCTTCCGGGTCTGTTATTATTGCTGTGCGTTCATATAGTGTGTTCTGACCACTGATGATTTGTGTGTTGTGGGCATAGACTGTATAAAAACATGGACACAGTCACCGTGACATCACCCATTTCTTTTTTGAGGAGCGGGTTTGAAGCTCAAAATAGTCGGCTCCGGGCATTGCCATCTTGGCAGTGTCTGACTCCGCACAACTCCCGGACAATCACAAATGGGCAAAGAGGCGGGCCAAAGGAAGCCTGGTTGCTTAAACACACCCACCTCGCTAGACACTTCTAAGTTAGCTAAGGCTAACAAGCTAAGCTAACAAGCTACGCTACTTTGGCTAGCCCTGTGGCGTTGGCTTCTACCTCTTGGTGCCAGCTCCCCTGCAGCTCCCTCACAAAACTTGAGGTAAGTTGAGTTTACCTGAAACTAACCTTGTACAACAAATCTTGAAACAATGATTCAGCTGTTATTGAGATTACACAATCTCAAAAAATGCTTCAATGTTTTTAAATATCTAACGTTAATTTTGGTAACGTTACGTTCATTTGCAACACTTGATTTTGTCGAGACTTGCAGTAATTTGGCCAGGTTTACAGTGAATCAGCATAATGTTTATTTAATACATATATAACGATAACGAATAATTTGAAGCAAATCAACTGACCTGAATTTAGATTTTCACATAACTTTAGCAACAAGTTTTTTATTTCGATGTCACTTGATTATACTTTGAATAAGCTACTGATAATAAGCTAAGTTCCATTTAACGGTAACGTTAGTGTTCTTTCTTACCATGAATGTTTTGTTGATACCAAACAAGAAATTCGAGTTAGTAGTTGAATTTGCAGTGTGCATAACAGCTGACATTAAAAATTATATCCTAGGACCCACACCGCTTTTGCAACCAGCGCGCATATTTATGATTTTGACATTGATAAAAGTCCGAAGGGGACTGAAATGTATCTGTAACGTTAGCGTTACTGTTATCAACAGCGCATTGCGAGATTAGCATCTAGAACATGATTAAGAAATGTAGAGATTGTGAAAGAAAGGCAGTGTTATACTTGTTTCAAGATGTTAATTTCTTTCAGTACATCCCCGGTGTTGAGGTCATGGCCACTTGAGACGTCTCTAGAGAGAGGCCTTCTCTCCTTGTTTTTCCACTCCCTGCGAGGAAGAGCAGCACCAAATGTCCTCATCATCCACTGTGGCGGCAATGACATGGGAAAGGTCAGAAGTGTCAAGCTAGTCAACATGATGAAGGAGGACCTGCACCAGCTTCACCTCCTGCATCCTGGCATTAAGATAATATTTTCTTCATTGGCCCAAAGGTGCAGGTGGGAGGCTGGTGGCAATCCAGCAAAGATTGATAAGGCCTGGAAATTTGTTAACAGTGTTATGGCTACATTTGTTCATAGTTTAAATGGTGCCATAATTGAGCACCCTCACATCAGACACATTCATCTCACACGTAGGGGAAATTATATGTTTTTAAGTAAATTAGTTCAGTTGTCTTAAATACCACCTCCAAACGCAGTGAACTGCTTACAGTTGGCAGCGTCACTGCTTTTGAATTTGGCCTTTAGGACACATTTCGGCACATAGCCCAGGCTGTCATGGCTAAAGTTGAGTTTTTGATATTCTTTGTTTGCTAAAAAAACAAACATCTGTAGCCATAACACTGTTACCACCTCTGCTCTTCATCATCCCTACAATACCACTCTTTGTCCCCTTTTCCCCTCCCACCCCATGTACTCTGCAGCTCTCTGGGCCCATGCTGGGCATGGCTGTTAACACTTTCACAGGCTCAGTCTGTTTTGACTAAAGAGGTATTGACTTTTTTTTTGCTATGTCCTTATATTTAAAACATTCAGTTCACCTTTAACTGCCGTTTAAAATTTCAATAAATTCGGGGCGTCGGTAGCGTAGTGGTTAGTGCCGGCGCCCCATGTGTAGAGCTGATGCCTCGCCGCAGCGGTCGCAGATTCGACTCCGGCTTGCAACCCTTTGCTGCATATCAACCCCCACTCTCTCTTTCTCACCCCATTCCACTCTGTCCTGCTCATTAAAGGCAAAAAATAAAAATAATCTTTAAAAAAAAAAAAAAAAAAAATCAATAAATTCTATTTATATTTGCACTCCTTTTGTCTTGTCTTCTATTACTGACTGAATGTTGTATTTCACAATCAAATCTAACTGTCAATTGAAAGGACAAGCAAATCATACACTACAGATAAAACATAAAGCATTAATGTTTAAAACTGACATTGACAAATAATTAAGCATGTGGGCCTGATAATTTTAACTTTGTGCTTGAAGATAACTAAGCATCTTACACCCAGCAGCAGAGCCTGAGAAGATTTTGGAGAGTACCCTTCATTTGCTGCTCTGTTAGAAGTCTAACACAGAACAATGTGACTGGATAAAAGGGCTCAAAGTGAAAAACAAAGAATTAGCTGGACACAAAAGTTTTGAAGCCCCTTTGTTCACTATGTTGCCAACTCCGAGAGGGTCTTCCTCAGGCAAAGGTACTGTGACGTTTTTATAGTGAGGCAAATAGAAACATAATCAGCCAATTGTGTGTTGCGTTTTTTTTAGCCTCACTATATAAGCCTCAATACCAAGCAATACCCACAGAACCTTCTCATATGTCACAACATCACAAATAAATGATACCTCCTATGGAGCTTAAAACTATTCAGTGTACAGATATTTCCTTGTTTTTCACAAAAGGAGAATAGTTTCTCATTGAATTTTCTTCATTTGTCTTAAAGAAATGTTCAGCTTTTCATTTTTTTTTTTACATTCTGCTATGATAAATGCAAACTTGGGTAAATGTTAAGACATAAATGAAAACATTAAGATACCATTAAATACTATTATATTTTGTTAATGGTTTAAATCACCACTATATTTCCATTCATCGCAGGAAACTGATGAATGACAGCTTTCAAAAAATGTGCTTTTACTCTAAAGTAAATTTTGTCTGATCCATTTTATATAACAAAAGTTAAAACCATTACACACACAGTTTAACAAAATAAAGTCAAAGCTTGCATTCATGAAAACATTCATATTAAAAGGTTACAAAAAGTACACATTAAATAAATGAAAAGATTTGTAACAGTAATTATAAAACCTATGGATTAGAACGCAGTGTCAAAAACAACCTCTTTACTGTGGAGTAAACATCACATTGGCCGAGGCATTGTAACTTTCCTCAAGTGTCCTACATGACAGAAAGATGACAGGTTAAAAACACAGGTAGAAAACACTGACTACAGCCTGTCTTGGTTAAAAGCCCACTCACCACCAAAATGATCTTATTGCTGAGTAAGTGGCTGTCATTCATGAAATAGTTTTGTGTTTAAGTTCCGTAGATATTCGACTTTATATTTGAGTGTGATTTTAAATTTAACAGTGTGCTACCAAGACAACTGGAGTATGAATGTACAGAATGCAATTAAAATAATTGTTGCTATCAAAAGGAAACTGAACTGTTCTCAAAGCTCTCTGCCACTGTGGAATCATGCTATGTTCGGCTGTCTCATTTTCAGAATATCTTTTTTCCATTGGTTCTTCACAGACTGTATGTGGGGAAAAGGTATTAATTCTCACTTTGATAAAGGGTCTCTGCATAAAATGCACTACAATGTTAAAGTTGGTAAATACATGTCATGTTCCTTGATTGGTAAAATCTTCATTTGGCCTTTTGCATCAGGGGAACAGTACTTAGTAATGTTTGACAATTAGTAATATATGTAATGCATTTAAATGTATTATGGTCAATATTTCATCATTTTAAACTAATAAGTTTCTTGGCTCTTTGTGAGGTACTGTATGAAAAAAGGTGTCTTTATCCTGGAGTCAGTGCTGAAGTGATGACTCTCAAAGTGCTCACTGCACAGACGGGAAGTCTTGTTTGGAGTCCAGTTCTGTCTCCTCGTGGTGAGTGTCCACTGGTCCAGTCTGTCTGGGTCACCTAGAGGAAAACTTTACACAGACAAATAGATATTAAAAGTAACATATGTGTTAGGTTACCTACTTCATGGACTCCTTTACATGCAAACAATACAACTTAAATTACTTAAGTGTTCAACAGATCATTATCAATTTATTTTAGCAAAACAAAAAGTTGGTGGCCATCACAGTCCTCATATTCTGTTTGTGCATTATGTATTGTTGTGTAGCTACAGGTCTATATTCTGACAGTGCCTGTCTGTCTGTGACAGTCACATTAGGTTTTTTTTTAGGGATGTCCTGATCCGATATTAGCAAAAAACGTGCATCAGCATCGAATCAGACTGCATGGAAAAATGCCGATCCAAGAACTCCGATCCAGTTTTTTTTCAATTCCGATCCAGGTTTACCGGCCAGCCCAGCACGCCGCGATTCAAGCAGTCCATTCCAGTGATCCACTCCAGCACTTACTATCAATCCACCAGGCCAGTGTCCAGACACACAGGAAACAGCAGCACCAGGCTGGCACTGACACTACAAAATTAACTGAAAAAGAAAGGCTGCATTGTTTGTTAAATGTCAACAATGTCTTGTGGTGTTAATCTATTTTTTTATTTATTAGGGGGCCAAAGCACAAGTGCAGGGCCGGACTGGGACAAAAATTTAGGCCGGGAGTCATACGTCCACCCAGGCCACCCAATCCACACATTACATGCTCACATACATGTGCACACGGACACACATGGCTAAGTAATCACCAAAGTTCATTATTCCAGGCTGAAAGTCACACAACAACTCTATTAAACACAACTGTAACAGCAACGCTACTCATAGTCCTCCAGTCCAGTGCTTTTCTCTTCTCTACCTTCACCAAATGTGCCCCTCAATAAACCAGGACTCCTATATGAGTGGGTATTATGCTGAACTAAACAACATGATTGTATTATTTTGTAAGCAAATCATTTTGATGTCAGCTGATCATAATCAATATAGCAACACCCATATTCAATGCAACAGTAAAACAAATAAAAATATAAGTCAGCAGCAACTTCAACTTATCTGATCTTATTTCAGTAACATTAGATAGATATTGAAAACTTTTGAACTTACACAGGTAAGAGCCTATCTAGCCTATATGTACCAAATGGCTCTTATAGCTTATCATCAATCATTTATCTGGCCTCAGGTCGGTCCCCATCCTCCCCGGACCTCATGTTGAGAATAACCAGTTTTCTTACTTTTCTATGTTACAGTAACTTACTTGTTGCAGCATCATCATTTGATGTCACGCTGCTGCTGGGGGCAAGGGGGGCTCTGAACATATCTGTAAGTTTATGACATTTGGCCACCTCCTCCTCAATGGCCCTGTTTTTTTTTTATCTCTCTCTCTGCTGTTCAGCTCCACCTTTCCTCTTTTTGCGGTCTATTGTAACGGCACTGCTGAGCTGCAGAGCTCCTACTGCACAGTCTACACACACAGGCACACGTACACACCCTCTGCTCTCTGCTCCACCTGACTCTCCACAACCAAGCTGCTTTCAGTTTACAGGCGCGCTGATTTGGGGGCGGGCGCGGGCGGAAAGCGAAATAAACTAATCATGTCTTGAATCTACAAAAAACCCTTTTTGACAAATCATTGTGACAAATGCTGACAAGCACCTATCGTTTCTGACAGCGGGTGGGCTCTGTGCCAGCCGGCACAGCCACCTGTGCTGCACAGCCTTCGCTGCAGAGTGCGCCTTTAAAGAAAAAAGAAAAAAAAAAAAGACAGGGAGGCCAGAGCAGACCACTTGCAGGCCAGGCCACCGGGGAACTCCCCGGTTCTCCCGTGGGCCAGTCCGGGCCTGCACAAGTGTGTGGAGTCTTGCTGCTATTTTAATTTCAATGTTAGACATTTTAAAGATTTCTTGTGTTGATTTATTTTCTATTTATTAAGGGGCCAAAGCAGCCAAAGCAAACCAACTATATTTTTTATTTAATCCTGTTAACAATAAACAGGTCAGTTTCTTATACCAACTGTTGTGGATCATTCCAACTAACCCAATTAAGTAGTTGTTCTTGTTAGAGTAATATTGCTTGATTAAACTTTTTCTAACATGACTGACAACAAAATAAGTGAAAATGTATAATACGCGCTTGGATCGGATTGGTATCGGTATCGGCCAGAACTCAAGGCTGTAATATCGGTATCGGATCGGAAGTGAAAAAGCTGGATAGGGACATCCCTAGTTTTTTTAATTACGTTACACATCTTATTGTAATTTCACATAGTTCACCACTTTATAATTTACATACACAAGTATAGCCTTAATGTTATGTTAACGTTACACTGCTTGCTCATATGACACATTTAACGTTAACATTGCATAACGTTAGCTAACCTCACACAGAAGCCTTTTGTTCAAAATATTCTTTCCCTAAATGCCTAAATCCTAACACCTCTCTGTTCTGACTTCGATGCATCCCGGATTGGCGTCTTATTCAAAGGCTAACCGTTAGCTGGCTAGTTAGCTCGTTAATGAGCTAAGCTTTTTTTGTATTGTTTCGTCTGTTGCTCTGTAACTTGATGTGGATGTTGCTGCTGTGATACAGGTTGCACTTGAAAATGAGATCTCTGGTCTCAACGTGATTTTACATGTCCTAAATAAAGGCTTAATAATATAATAATAAGCAGACAAGCTAGGTGGTGACTGCAGACACTGATACCCGCTAATTAATGCTAACGTATAAACATAAATAAAATAATACTAGAATTTCCTTATTTCACTTACCAAAAAAACTGGAGGACAGACTTCTTGGATGGTTTGTTGGTACAATTAATCGAAAAATATATCCAAAAGGCACAAATAGGGCTGAGAGGACAGGTTCAATGGCTTGGACACGAATTAGCTGAGACGACGCCAAGCAGACGGCTGAGTCTCCGCACAGCGGAGCCAGTGGCTAGTTAGCATGCTAGTTAGCCACCCGTAATGGTGCCACCTGTCACTCAAAATGGCCACGCCCTTAATTATGCACAATTTTAAATTAGTTACAGAGACCAAAACCGTTTTTAGAAACCAGGCTGTAAACATGTTTATTTCTGCTGTAAGGTTGGGCATTTAAACATGGGGGTCTATGGGGATTGACTCGCTTCTGGAGCCAACCCCAAATGGCCAGTCAATGAATTGCAGTTTTTGGCACTTCCACATTGGCTTCACTCATCTCCCCCGGAGGTTGCCGCTTGGTTGTGGGGTGTTCTGATGTCCACAGTAAATACTGGTCTGTATGTGTGGGTTTTCTGTCTATTTTTATTTTGATGTCTGAGTTGTCTGTGTGGTGAATTTTGATGTCCAGAAAGGGTATGGATTGTTCTGTTTCCTCCTCGTGTGAATTTAATGTTCCCGGTGGTGTCTATGGTGTTTAAATGGTCCGTGAGTTTTTGAGTGTGTCCTGCTTTTATTTTTTCCAAAATGTCGTCCACATAGTGTTTCCACAGTGTGGGTCTGTATTCCTGTGATGTTATGGCCTTTTCTTCCAGATCCTCCATAAAAAAAAAAAGCACATGATGGCAGAAAGCGGGTCCCCCATGGCAAATCCTTCCTTCTGTCTGTATGTTGTGTTTTTGAACTGGAAATAAGTTGATGTGGCAATGAACTGAAGAAGTTGAATGATGTCCTGAACAGTTAAACTGGTGCGTCTCTTGAGTGTTCTGTCTGTTTGTAGCCGGTTCTGAATAATCCGTATTGTTGCTTGTACTGGTGTTTTGGTGAAGAGTAATATGACGTCATGCGATATGAAAATTTCCTCTGGCCCTACTTTGATGTTTTTCAATTCCTCTGCTAGCTGTTTTGAGCTCTCGCAGTGTTGATCTGTTTGTCCTAAAACTGGTTTTATTATTTCTGCCAGTGCTTTTGATTAGTTGTATGTGACTGAACCAATGCTGTCTACAATCGGGCGTAAGAGTGTTCCTGTTTTGTGTATTTTTGGTGTGCCGTAAATCCTGGGGGTGACATTGGCTGTAGGTATTAAATGGTTGTAAGTCTGCTTGTCTATTTTTTTTTCCATTTAGTAGTGGTTTTAGTAGTGCATTGAGTTTATTTTTCGACAGCAGGTGGCGTGACAGGACAGTCATGCCTCCCAAATATCGGCTGATTGACAGATCAGCTGATAAAGACGCGTCACAACCACCACCAAGTGACACTTCTGAGGAAGGCAGAAGTTTCCGCCAAAATATGTCAACATATGTAACATCCTAACATGTCTGAGATAAAAGAACAACCAAAGTCATTATCAGAAACTAAAGACATAATGAACACCATTGAACTATTAATTCAAATGTATCACAGACAGAACCAAATAAAAGCACAGGGTGAAGCTTACGATGCCGCTGTACATATTGCCTTTTCTCGGAGGACAGCTGTGAACAGGAGGTCAGACCTCTCACAACGTGGACACTAAAATCAGCCGGCAGGTCCTCCCCTGCTGCAACGCGTCATCGTATTTCAAAAACAAGCTCTAACTTCTCAATATCTAGAAAAATACAAACACTAAATAAAAAACTCAAGTCCTTTTAAGTCATCTGTCTCAAGTCAAAGTCAAGTCTCAAGTCATGAATACAAAGTCAAGGTCTAGGTAATGAGGCTCTAAAATACATACCATTATTGTTCCTCCAGTCTGTGTCCGCAAAGGCCTCAACACTTTCCGCTGCACCAGGAAATTAGGCAAAAACAGGAGAGGAGGGATTTCTGTAATTGTTGCCACCACGAGAGACCACTAAAGGGAAAAAAGAACACAATTAGTCGCACAGATTTCCTTCTGTTCAGTGACTATCCCATATAAGGCAAAAAAACAAAGCTGACTGAAGAAAAACATGATAATGCTGCCAGTGGGCTAAGTCTTGAGCCTTGACTCTCACATGAAAACGGCACAGTAGAAATTCAATTCAGAGCAGAGTACAAACAACTTAACTACAGCCTAAATATAACTTAAGATGCCCTTTATTCCCTATCTGCCTGCCTGCCCACCCGCCTGTCTGCCTGCCTGCCTACCTATCAACCTATCTATAAAGTAGAAGTGCAAAACCTCTTATTGACTCAAAAGTAAGGAGCTGAATATGTTTGACATGACTGATTTGAATGAGGACTAATTCCCCTGTAGGATAATCCACTGCATTTAAATGAGAACTCTCTGCTCTGTCATTTCGCCTCCTGCATTGCAACATTAGAAGGCCAATGTGAAACAGAGGGAACATTTAACAGGGAAAATCCCAGAAAACAAACTCTTTTTCTTGGATCACATTGAAACTATTATTAAATGTGAACAGTAACATTTACTAAATGTTTTATAACAAAGCTTTGCATTCCACTGGCCAGCATTTATGGCATTTGCTGGTTCATCCGGTAAACCGGTTCTAAGTATCCATATGATATGACTTTTTCATATACAGGCATATCGGCACATAGCAGAAACACGTGTTAACTCTTCTACGGGCAGCCCTATTAACTGCGTACCCTTCGCACTAATGGTTAACTGTATAACACAGAAATTAATAACCCACAACTTACTCTCCAAAAAGGCAAAACACCATGCCACACAACAATGTGTGACACCTAAACAATTTGTAACACACATTTTCAAAATTACACTGCTGAACTGCACGTTAGGCACTTAGCATAACAGTTCTTTAACAGCTGGAAGAAACTCTGTCGTTCAGTAACATTATATTTAAGAACAGAAAAGACAGTAGAGGATGAGGGGACCAAAAGGGACCACAAGACCAGAGAGGTATCAGTAGAACTTGTGCCCAAGAGAGGAGCTGAGTCAGCTGTTCGGAAGCTTTATGGTCTTAAAAAATCTGACTTGCATAAGCCCGAAGGAAAAAAAAAAAAAACACTTCAAAGATGACAAAGCGGAGCTTATCAGTAACATTAGCTGCACGACTCCAGACACCATAGTTAATAGGAATAGGAATCATCTGAGGTCCTTGAATACCATATTATTATGATACTTTGCTCACGATAAAATATTGTTGGGATATTAAATGTACTGCGATATGCTGAGTATTGTAATAACATATATTGTATACTGTGACTTAACATTTTTCAATTGCAACTTAAGGGAAAACTTTGTCAATATAAAAAAAAAACTTTGACAATGTTTTTATGTAATAAGATAAAGTTTTTGGCCCGTTTATCTCACTTTAATTGTAGCAACATCATAACCTATATTATTATTCTATTGGTCATGTTTAATTTGCATTTTCAATATTAATAACATATTATTTAAAAAATTGATACATGGCATGTACAGGACTGTCTCAGAAAATTAGAATATTGTCATAAAGTCCTTTATTTTCTGTAATGCAACTAAAAACATGAAAATGTCACACATTCTGGATTCATTACACATCAACTGAAATATTGCCAGCCTTTTATTGTTCTAATATTGCAGATTATGGCATACATCTTAAGAAAACTCAAAATCCTATCTCAAATTATTAGAATATCTAGGCTAACTAGGCTAACTAGTAGGCTAACTAATCACTTGAATCATCTAATTGACTCGAAACACCTGCAAGGGTTTCCTGAGCCTTTAAAAACACTCCGCTTGGTTCAGTAAACTAAATCACAAGTATGGGGAAGACTGCTGACTTGACTGCTGTCCAGAGGACCATCATTGACACCCTCCATCAGGATGGTAAGACCCAAAAAGAAATTTCTAAAAGAGCAGGCTGTTCACAGAGTGCAGTTTCGAAGCACATTAACAAAAAGTCTGTTGGAAGGAGGAAATGTGGCAGGAAACGCTGCACAACCAAGAGAGATGACTGCAGCCTTAAAAGCATTGTGAAGAAGAGCCGCTTCCAGAATTTGGTGGAGCTTCAAAAACAGTGGACTGAAGCTGGAGTCCAGGTATCAAAAGCCACTGTTCACAGACGTGTCCGGGAAATGGGCTACAACAGCCGTATTCCCATGGTCAAGCCACTCCTGAACTCAAGACAATGGAAGAAGCGTCTGACTTGGGCTACGGAAAAGAAGCACTGGACAGTTGCAGATTGGTCCAAAGTCCTCTTTTCAGACGAAAGCAAGTTTTGTATTTCATTTGGAAGTCAAGGCGCCAGAGTCTGGAGGAAGGCTGGAGAGGAGCAAAATGCAAGTTGCTTGAAATCCAGTGTGAAGTTCCCACAGTCAATGATGGTTTGGGGAGCCATGTCAGCTGCTGGTGTTGGTCCACTGGGTTTCATCAAGTCCAGAGTCAATGCAACGGTATACCAAGAGATTTTAGAGCACTACATGCTTCCGTCTGCTGAACAGCTCTATGGAGATGATGATTTCATCTTCCAGCATGATCTGGCACCTGCCCACGGTGCCAAAACCACCTGTAACTGGTGTGCTGACCATGGCATTACTATCCTTGATTGGCCTGCCAACTCCCCTGACCTGAACCCCATTGAGAATTTGGGGGTATTGTGAAGAAGAAGATGAAAGACACCAGACCCACCAATGCAAATGAGCTCAAGGCTGCTATTGAAGCAACCTGGGCATCCATAACACCGCAGCAATGCCACAGGCTGATTGCCTCCATGCCACGCCGCATTGATGCAGTAATCCGTGCAAAAGGATTCCCAACCAAGTACTGAGTGCATTAATTGACATTTTCAATTGTTTGATTTTGTTTTGCCGTTATAAATCTTTTTTTTTACTTAGTCTGAGGAAATATTCTAATTTTTCGAGATAGGATTTTTGAGTTTTCTTAAGCTGTATGCCATAACCAGCAATATTAAAACAATAAAAGGCTGGCAATATTTCAGTTGATGTGTCATGAATCCAGAATGTGTGACATTATCATGTTTTTAGTTGCATTATAGAAAATAAAGGACTTTATGACAATATTCTAATTTTCTGAGACAGTCCTGTATGTACGTATGTATGTATGTATGTACATGACAGTATTGATACATATTGCCATGCAAAATATCATGATACTATGCTGTACTGATTTTTTTCCCACCACCCATAATGGTTACTGCCAGAGTCAGAGATGACAGAGATACAACAGGGTGGGGTTGCACCAGTTTGGCGTATCTCTCTACTAAATTCAGGATTTAGTAATTACTAAACCACTACTAATCCCTTAGGAATTAATACCTAGTTTGCTACTAGTTGTTTACTAATTTCGGTTGCACCAAACCAGTTTACACAATCCCGTATCTAGTAGATGCATAAGTGGTTACTAGTCGCATGACGTGACGACAACAACTTGGCTACCCAATCAGCGTGCGGAGCAGAATGTACACAGGAACAGTTGGGCGCAGCTGGGCAAGATACTCCACAGTCTCTTCAGTCAGTAAGTAGCCTACCGTAAACGATATGTATCATACTAACTGTGTAGCATTGTCGTTTTGGGATGCATAACATTCGCCCAGATAGCATTTTGATTCACCATTGAATTAGTGTCAAATGGGTTAAAAGTTAAGTCAGTTTCTATCTGGGAGCCTAACGTTAGGTAAGTTAGGGTAACAACAGAAAACGACCGTTAACTTTTGGCTGCTCTGTTACGTTAGTGGCACAGGTTGTTAAGGCTACTATTGCAGCTACTCCAGTGTATATTAAAACGATAAACATCACGCTAAAGTTGTCATTGTGGGATGCGTAACATTTGCCCAGATAGCATATTGATTCAATGTTGAATTAGTGTCAAATGGGTTAAACGTTAAGTCAGTTTCTATCTGGGAGCCTAACATTAGGTAGAGTAACAACGGAAAACAACCGTTAACTTTTGGCTACTCTGTAACGTTAGTGGCAGGGCTCGACAGTGCAACTGTTTTGATCATTTCCAGTGCGAATAGAAAATTACATTCAGTCGCATCAGTGCGACTCCGACAGAAACTGTAGTACCTGCACCGTTTCTTGCATGTTGCCGTCATCACCGGTGATACCGGGGGTATAGCCGTACTCTTTCCAAAGCGGAAAATGAGAGCGACGTAATTCTTTTTTTGATGAAAGCGGGACACTTCAGCCTTTGTTTACATCGATCCCATCGGTGTTTGTAGTAACGTTACCCGGAAGCTGAGCAGTCAAGTCGGTAGGAGTTGGTTTTGATCCTGTGTCAGCAAACTAGGTAACTAGGTAACAGTTACACAACCCTTAGGGTAGGTGTAAATATTTAGTAAACACTTAGTAATTACTAGCTCTACGTGATTCCTAGTAAAATTGGTGCAATCCATTTTAATTTAGTAATGACTAAATCTTGATTTAGTAAACACTTACACTTTTACTAAGGTTAGTAAACACTTAGTGAGAGGTGGTGCAACCGGCTCCAGATCACTAGTCATAAATTATTATTTTTTACATTTCCATATAAAAAATTTAATATAGCCTATGGCAAATACCATGCAGTGTGCAGAATACCCATCACTCCACCCGGCTCAGTCTTGGCAAGGTGCTGAAAGACATCAATGTACCATGCAGTCTAACTTTTTAAACAAGATCAGCTGATCCTTACAATCAACACTTGTTAGTTCAACAGTAACATAACCATCAGTGCCGAAGAAAATGTTTAAATCAAAAATCAAATTGAATCGTGATCTTCAAAAGTGTAATCCAACCATGGATTTAGGGAGTCGTGATTGATCTTGTATGATGATATTAAAAAAAAATTACAAATTGTTCATCATACTGCCCAGCACTAAAATCCTTTTAAAATCCTGTTGCCTCAGCTCCTGAGTCATGCATGTTAGACTCAGTGGAGATGTAGAAAAAGAAATGAGGAGATGAAGAACTGTGATGAAAATGCCATGCTGTCATAATGAGAGATGCACTAGAGGTTTGCAGTGTTGAGGGAAAACAAAGCAACCTTTAATCTGTTGAGGTAGCGTTTGGTGTGAACCACCAGCAGATCTTCTTCAGTAGCTTCACGGGCTTCGACGATGTTTCCATCTGTGACGAACTGCTCCTCTGAGACAAAGGCATTGTTTGATTAGACTCACATATGGCAAACAGGCTTGAGACTGAAAAGATGATACTGTTTTTATTGGAGATTTTACTTCTCAACAACTTTAAAAACACTAACGTTGCAATTCAAATAGGTTGAAAAATCTAAAACTTCCAGGTAAGAAAAACACTGAACCCTGGATACTCAACTTGCTTTGCCTAGGGGCCACTTTTACAAAATAAACATGATAAAATAACAAAATAATAATATAAACTTAAACATTAATAAGATTTATCAGTATGTATAATAAATGCAATAAATAAATAATAATAAATGTATAAAAAATTCCATGTCCTCAGTTTAGTATTGAGTGTTTTAATGAAATACCACCATCACCCATTTAAACTGCATGAACTCAATAGAAGTACCAAATCTAAATCCACCAATACATTGCCATAGTCAATATTATTTTAGCTTATCACTAACATATACCTATGTTTGCAGTACATAAATGGCAAAGATGTTTTAGAGGTGATCTGAAAGTCAGAGGACCCTATTTCAATGATCCATAGTGCATGATCTGTAGGGCATGGAACAAGTACAATTAGGTCATGTCCAACTACACTTTGCAAGGACAACTTCGGCTTTTTTCTTCACCTTTATTTCCCCTACTGTGTTTTTGAAATTGGCCTAATTTTTAGCAAGAGGGCAGCAGCTGGCAGCAGCTGTGCAACAGCTGCAATGTAAGCATAAACACAGTCAGAATATCTCCATTAAAAGTACTTATTTTCATCACTGAAAGGCTCACATTGTTAATGTATGTGTCTGAAGTGTCTCTTTACCTTTCACTTGATCTGGTCTGTTTGTTGTTGCCTCGTTAGGCGGAAGTCTCATTCAAAATATTGCAAGATGTGACTTGTTGCAGGAAGACAACAGTGTATGTGCTACCTTAGGCTAAGAGCTCAGAGGTTGTGCCTTCTCTATAGAGAATAAACTCTTGCAGAAGTGATAGCAAAAAAAAAAAAATCCTAAACCTAACATTTTTTCAGGTTGAAGCATGAGGAATTCATTTTTCAATTTAATTACATTTTTGGACTTATTTGATATAATTTCCTGAAATCTGGTGCATTTTGGGGTACCTGGCTATTGATGGGCAATACATTCATACAGAGCCAACATCCTGCATTTCAGGGCTCGGCATTAACAAGTATGAGCTGAGCTTTCAACACAGTGATGTAATAACACAGGGTTTGGGCTTTAACTGCCCCATAACTACAGACTTCAGGGCCTAAACAATGACTCTAAAGTCAAGTTAACTTTACACCGCTAACTTTTGCACAAATTCACAAGGGGCTGCGAGATGGTGAATGACAAATCATGTTCTGCAATGAAGGAGCACATGCGTACCTGCTGGTCAACAACACAATCTGTCATCGATGCTGGTATGTCAGCGGTGACTGCAGGTCCCGGTAAATGCGTTATGTGCTTTATTGCATGCACAGCGGCTTTATGACCAGGGTCTAATTCATGCCGTGATAGGACATTCTTGCCGCTGGTTGCATCCTTCTATGCCTATCTCTTCTACCCAACGCCATTTATTTTTCCTCTATTAGTCCTTTATTGACTATCTGGAAGGTTTTCCCCGGGTTTCACTAACTTGCTTTCCATCTTGATGAGAGTGTCTACGGCATGAGCTCCACTTGAATCTGAAGTTGGCTCTGAATCAAGTTTGTTCCTCCCCCCAAGATCCACCCCAGCTCTACTTCTGATTGGTTAGTAGCCTAACTTTGGTCTGGTTGGAAGCGAAAGCCATAGGTTAAGAGCGAGAGGTCTCCGTTTAAAGCTCTTCTACCAAAAATACGTCGGTACCTAGTTTTTTTCAGTATCATAAGTACCGGATACAACTTTGCCCTCAGCGGGCCGTGTTGATTCCTGTCGCAGGAATGTGCTGCTGCAACGCTTGTGGATCGCTTGCGGTGTAAATGAGGCCTAGAGTTAAAGTTAAAGTTTGAAACAGTTTTAATTAAGAAATTAAAGAATTTAGAAATACATGACACAAACTCAATACATTCCAACCCCTGATGCTGAGTGCCAAGTAGGGAGGCAATGGGTCCCATTTTTATAGTCTTTGGTATGACCCGGCCAGGGATCGACTTGAGACTTCCCAGTCTCAGGGCGGACACTCTACCACTGAGCTGGTATTGGTATCCACCATCGAAATTCTGGTATTGTGACAAGCCTAACTACTATGATAGCATCTACATTCCTATAATAAGTACGACAGATAATTGTACACAGCAGTTCACATTATATTCTTATAATTCTTCCAGCGATGACAGTGAGGTAGATGATTATTCCCATGCAGGGCTCGACAGTGCGAGCGTTTCACTCGCATTTGCGACTAAAAATAGGTGTGTGCAAACTGTAAAAAATATTTAGGGGCACATGTGCGCATAAAAAAAATCAGCCGAAGCAGCCAATATTTTTGTCAATAAAAAAATATGATAATCTAACTGCAAATGTTGGAGGAACTCCAGCCGCCTTCCCTCTTCCCCGTGTGCGCGACGCCAAGGGTAGCGGTGCCGCTTTGTCAAGCGTTGCTGCCCTCTCCATAGACAAACAATGGGACAGCCAGCGCAAAGCGGTTTTACAGCTGATCATATGTAGAGGCCTTTGGGGACCGTTCGCCACGGTACTGCTGCTGGGCAGTGTGGAAATAAAGCCCTTTTCACACAGAGCGCGCAAAGCTCAGACCTCCGCCGACGAACCCCATTCATTGTCTATGTGCTACCGCGGCGCAAGAGCACACTGCTCTGGCAAAAATAGTTTGAATCTTACTAGTCAAAACTAAATTACAGATATCTGTAACTGTAGTTTTGACTAGTCAGAATGACGTTATAGATATCTGTAATTCAGTTTTGCCTAGGCAGAATGACGTCATAGATATCTGTAATTCAGTTTTGACTAGGCAGAATGACGTCATAGATATCTGTAATTCAGTTTTGACTAGTCAAAATGACGTCATAGATATCTGTAATTCAGTTTTGACTAGTCAGAATGACGTTAGAGATATCTTCAATTCAAATTCATACTAGTCACAATGACGTTATAGATATCTATAATGGTAATTCCGGATAGTCAAACTTAGCAATTAAATGTTAAAACGGCTTGCCATACATGTCGCGGCATTTGTGCGCTGTGACAACACCTTGGTGCCGTGCGTCCAATAGCAGAGAAGAGCCTGAAGTAGACCCGGAAGCGGTCACCATGGAGCTGTAGCTCCTGAACGAGCCTGCACTCCCCCAAATCCTGTCCTCTGCGCCCTACCCCATGGTGGGCGCCGAGAAAGCTCTGTGTGAAAGAGGTTTTAAGTTCTGCAGAGTTTCAGAGGACCTGGAGAATGTTTTAGGATACTAATAACATTAAATAAGATAATCACATTGCAAAGATGTAATATATATAAGATAATAAGATTAAAGACAAAATTAAATTGCAATACTTTTTCCAAAACTTGATGATTTTACCTTTCTGTACATTTTGTATACAAATTCATTACATAATTTTGCTTGTAAATGTCTATTTGCATCACGCTTATTATGGAAAACACATTATTTGACCAATTTACATTGTGCCCCTAAAGTTCTTTGTGTGCTCCTTACTTTTATAACTTAGGAGCACATGTGCTCCTTGGGAAAAAAGTTAGCATCAAGCCCTGTTCCCATGTAAAGTACTCATTGTAATAGATCTCCAATTAAAGTATCAAATTGGCTATCAGATATAATTAATAATTATTAATTATTAATATAATCATTATGTTAAATAATGTGACATAATTTACATTTAATCACCTCGTGGGGCGCCATTCCCGAAAAGGGAAAAATGACAACTATTAATTTGAAATTTTGATTGATAATTAAATTAATAACTATAACCAAAATTACTATATTAATAGTAAAGGCTGAGGGATTTCAGAGTTCTTTACGTCGAAAGCCAATTTGTAAGTGAGTCGATGTGAATGTGATATGTGTTGCAAAGGGTCTGGATTAGTGCAGAGGATGTTTAGTTGCATGCTAGACTCTGAGAAAAGCATTAGCAAACAAAACACTTAGCTTTGGTGAAGCCAAATAACCAATAACCTAACTGTAAACAATCACAAAAATGACTAAATAAACAGCATTAAATCATAATAAAAAAGATAAACAGTCTTGCTTCACCTGTATAACTGTAATAATGCTATGCCCACTTGTTAAGTTACCAATCCCTGAATGGATGGAAGAAAGAGTTGCTTTGTGGTGTGCTGCTTTGTGGTGTGCTGCTTTTGTTAGCCCGCAGAAGAAGGCTGAAGAGACCTGTGGTTCCACAAGCAGTCTTTGTTGTGTCCTTGCTCTGGAGGTGCAGATCTGAGGAAGCCAGTTGCTCGGGGTCCTTGTAGAGTTAGACGCTGGGGTTCTAACCCAACTTAGTTCTCGTTGTTGCTGGATAGTCAGTTGCAAACCTTGTGTTTGCACACTAATTTTGCTGGTTTCCAGGTTCTGGCCCTGCTGAAGGCATGCAGGTCAGGGTCCAGGAAAAGTGCGCAAGAGTCTGAGAGCAACCCATGGGGTTCATTTCCATTGCTATGCCGGGACCACACAATTTACTGTCCTGAAGCCGTTGTCCAGTAGGGCAGGGACCACACACTTCACTGGCCTGAAGCCACGGTCCAGCATGGCAGGGACAACACAGTTCACTGGCCTGCTTCCAGAACAGCAGAGGCCATTTATGAAGCAAAATTTAGTCTGTAAAACCTTGCGAAGGTCCCAGAAGAGGCCCAACTGGCCACCACACAAATGTCCTCCGAGGGAGCCCCCTTGAAGAGCGCCCAAGAGGCAGCCATCCCTCTGGTGGAGTGGGCCACCACTCCCCTAGGTGGAGGGACCCCAGCACCATCATAGCCCAGAGCTATGGCCTCGACGACCCAGCGGGCCAAACACTGTTTGGACAGAGCTTGGCCCAGCTTAACTTCCCTATAGCACACAAAGAGCTGGTTGGTCTGTCTAACAGGTCGTGTGCGGCCGATGTACACCCTCAGGGACCGGACCGGACAGACCAAGTGCAACTGGGCTGCCTCCGCAGATTCATGGGGAGGAGGATGGAAGGGCTCCAGAACCAAGGGCCTCAACACAAAAGAGCGAGGGAGCACCTTCAGTAAAAAAGCTGGATTAGGCAGGAGAGAGATGGCAGATACCTCTCCTCCTAATCTCAGACAGGGCATGCAGTTCAGAGACCCGCTTCGCTGGGGCCATGGCAAGGAGAAAGGCTGTTTTGAGGGAAAGAAGCTCCAGCCCCAAATTGGCCAAAGGCTCAAAAGGAGGCTCTGACAGATCCCGCAGCATCAACTGCAAATCCCATGATGGGACAATGTGGGACCTTGGTGGCCGTATACGCCTAGCCCCCTTCAAAAACTGGCTAACAAGGGGCTGTGAGCCCACTGTCCTACCCTCAATAGGGACGTGACGGCCAGATACATAGCCCCTCAAGGTGGATTCTGTCAGCAAATAGTGTCTCCAATAGTGTCTGTAAAAATAAGAGGACCCCCCGTGTCCCACAGGAGACCAGGTTCCAGCCCTTTCCTGCACACCACTGGCAAAACCGTTTCCATCTACCAGTGTGAAGCACCCTGTTAGAGGGAGCTCTGGCTGCCTACAGGGTAACCATAACAGCAGGACTCAAGCTGCAGGGCGGGCCCTGCTAGGGGCCAGATATGCAGCCTGTAAATCCCTGGGTTCTGGTGCCGGAGCTGCCCTTGAGCCTGCGACAGCATGTCCGGCCTGAAAGGGAGACACCATAGGGTTCCTGCCAGCAGCCTCTGCAAGGTCGCCATCCATGGCTGATGTGGCCAATCTGGGGCCACAAGCAGAACCCTGGCCTCCATCATCCCCACCTTGGCCAGAACAGCTGGTATGACGGGACAGGGAGGAAACGCGTACAGCAGGCCCTGGGGCCACCGACCTGCAAGAGCGTCCACCCCTAATGTTCCCACCGGCCCCACTATGGAGTACCGCAGCGGGCAGTGGGTGGTCTCCAGTGAGGCAAACAGGTCTACCTGGGCCTCTCCGAAGTGAGACCAAATGGCTTCCACAATCTGTGGGTGAAGTCGCCACTCCCCTGGCCTGGGGCTGCCCCTGAATAGGAGCTCTGATGCCACGTTCACCTCCCCTGGCAAGTGGATGGCTTTCAGGGACACACCGTGAGCATGAGCCCAGAGGAGGAATTTGTGTGCCAGGTTGTGCAAGGACCATGACCGCAGACCTCCCTGGTGGTTGATGTAGGCAATCACGGTTGAATTGTCAGTCCAAACCAACACGTGCTTCCCCCGAATCATGGGACGGAAATACACCAAGGCCCGATACACTGCCTCCAGTTCAAGCAGGTTGATGTGAGTCCCCCTTCCCCCAGCCTGCTTCTGAGGCGTTCGTAGTTACGGTCACCCTTGAGCACACTGGGCCCAGTGGAACTCCCTCCCTGAGGCCCAGGGCCGTGGTCCACCATGCAACTGTTAAGGCAAATCAAAGACACAGGAATAGCCCTCAGGCCATCCTCGTGGAGGCTCACCTTGTGCCTGGCAAGCCAACGCTGCAGCAGCCGCATATGAAGCAACCCCAGAGGCACCACCTAGGATGCTGCCGCTATGAGGCCTCCGGTCATGCTTCACTGTTGTGTGCTTGCCCACAGTTAAATGTGACAAGCTGTCCATCAGCACCGCTGTCCTCTTCAAGGTCAGGACAGCTTTCATTGAGGTTGAATCTAGAACCAAACCCAGATATTCTACTGTCCTGGATGGAACAAGGCAACTCTTCTCCCTGTTCAAGGCCAGCCCCAGGTCCTCGAGGTGTTTCAACACCGTCGAGGTGTCGAGCAAACCAACCAATCGCCCAGGTAATTCAAGATATGAATACCCTGGCGACAAAGAGGGGCCAGCGCCGCCTCCATGCACTTTGTGAAGGTGTGAGGGGACAAGGACAGGCCCAACGGGAGGACGATGTACTCGTATGCCTTACCTTGAAAGAAGAACCAGAGGTACTTCCTGTGGTCTCTGTGTACAGGAATGTGGAAGCATACATCTCGCAGATCCACTGTAGTGAACCAGTCCCTGTGCCTTATAGATGACAGAGGGCGCGACAGATGGAGGATATGGAAGGGCAGGCATTTCAGAAAGCGGTTGAAACCCTTTAGGTTCAAGATAGGATGGAGGCCTCCATCCTTCCTTGGAACAAGGAAGTGGGTTGAATAAAACCCTTGGCGCATCTCGCCGCTGGGAACAAGTGTTATTGCCCCCTTCTTCAGAGGGGCCAAGACCTCTGCCACAAGGGACTGACAATCTGTCATGTCATTTAGGAGGGTAGGAGTGGTTCCGGAAAACTATGGTGGTCTATTTCGGAACTGGAGTCTGTACCCCACTCCAGTGTATTCAGTACCCAAGGGCAGTGAGTACACTGGCGCTACTGAGCAAGGTGCTGAGGAGTGAAGCGTGAAGCCGGAGGCCAATAACCGTCAGTGACGGAAACAGCCACCAGCCAGCTGGGGTCTGGTGCCCCTGAGATGCTGTCACTGCGAAAGGAACGCTGGCGAGCCTGGCCACCCCTGACCGGGGGCCCTCGGGTGGCAGGTTGCGGTGCCCTGGAGGCTGTAGAGACGGCCGGAAAGGGCCCACAACCCCAGTGCAAACGTGAGACTGGTACATCCCTCACAGAGCGCGTCAGCTCCCTCGCCCTAAGAGACTGCTCCAAGGCTGTCTCACAGGGTGGACCAAAGACCTCTCCTGGCACCACTGGAGCCGCCAGGACAGCAATGCAGTCCAAATTGGACTGGGACAGCCAGACTTGGCGGCGCGCCTGGACCATTGAGGCCATTGTCTTACTAAGGGCCTGAGCATGCGCACTAGTTCCCCGCAGCAACATGTCAGCTTTGCGGAGCATCTCAGCCGTCTCACCACTTGGGGTTGCTGAAGCCACATCCTGCAGCAGGCCCTCCAAATAAAGCAGTCTGACCTGCATCGGCGTGAGCCCCTGTCAAATACTGAAGCAGCTGGAAGCAGAGCTTGGCAGACCAGCTGGAAGTGTGCTGCTGCTCTCACAACCACAGCCCTATCAGAAGGGTCCATCGGCTCAGGCTCCGAAGCCTGCGGAGAACCATCCCCCAAATCAGAGAGCGACTGGACATCCTCCTAGGACTGGGGGTCATGCAGGTAGTCCAGATTGTCAGAGGCTGCAACAGAAAGCACATCTGGATCCTTATCCCAGACCTCAGGGGCTGGCCTGCTCATGTCATGCAGCCCCAAAGGGCGCTGAGCATGAACAAGCTCCTGCAGGGTATCTTGCATTGCCTGCACCTGCAGCTGCCCAAACTCCGCCTCCAGGTGCTTCCTCTTCCATGCGCACCGTCTATCCACCAGCGGTGGGCCACGTGCCGCCTCTGTCTCCAGCTCATTCTGCGCCCGCTGATCACCTTGGCCAGGGGGAACTGATGGAGGGGGAAAAATATTGCCATCCCTGTCCTGTGACATGGTCTGGCATGCCAAGACAGTCACTCAGATCTAGCAGGTAAATACTGGTGTGGATAAAGTCTCAGGCAGTGTAAGACCTTGCGGCTGCAGCGGCTCCTCTTAGCTCGAAAAAGTAAGTATTTTTACTACTCACCTGGTCGAAGACCGCAACAAATAATTTCAGCCACGTGAGGTAGCGTTTTCCCTCATGGGAAAAGAGGCTCCCCACAGTGCCACACAATAAATATAACTCCAAAAACGATCCGATGATCCGCACACTCTTCCTTACTGCAGCAACAAGCTGTTCCTGAAGGAAGAAGGCATAACATGTCTCAATCTGAAAACCATACTCGCGCTCCAGGAGGAGAAAAAGAGGCTGAACAGGCGATTGCACAGCTGTATATATAGGCCCTGATTGTGCCCGCAGGGCGGACGTGTTATTGTGATTAATTTGCTACATTGTCTCCTGAAACAGCTCACCCTCGGAGAAAGTGACCCATACGGTGGCGTGTTGACCTGATATAAAATAGAACAAACTTTTTTAGCGTCTCCCCAAGGACTCGGGTATTTTTGGCTTTTTATCATCATCGTGACAACAGTAGGTGACTGATTTTATTTATCCAAAAAAAGTCCTGAATGCACGGGTTTTGCATATGTTTGCCATTTTAATTTACATCGTTATCAATATGTGTAAATCTACAGCATGCGAATTACTGAATGTTACAAATGTGGATGGGCTGTTTGTTACTTTAAAGTTAGTTACGTCAACGGTGGCTAGCGTTAGCTCCTAAAGTTTTATGGTAGCATTGCCTTTTTTTCTTTTTTAATGTAAGCTAATTGTTTATATATGACTGTGTGTTCAGCTTTGTTCAACGTTTTTAGTTAAGAATTTAGCACAGGCATAGGTCTTAAGATATTGTTGATGTCCAAATGAAGATAAAATTAAGATTTAAAATTTTGCTATCAGTCTGGCCGCTCGGTTTACTGGAATCAGAAGTTTTCACCCAGCGTGTAAAGTCCGTATAAGATATGTTAATCTTATTAAAATGAAATTTATGAGCTTAACATCAGTTTTTCTGTGATAGGTAGATGCATCACTCAATTATTCAGGCAGATGGAAGGCACAGTGGAATGCTGCACAACTTGTTGTAAGCTGTTCCACTGCCCCCTTTGCCCTAAATCTAAATATAAGCCCAGCCAACCTGCCAAGCTCCAGCGGCACCTTGATGTACACATCAAAACGCCATCACATTCAAAGGTATGTATCTTTGTGTGTCTGTGTGTGTTCTTGTGTCTCATTAGTCATTGGCTAATTTAAAAAAAAACAATTCTTGACTTGCTCTTAGACAAAAAAAATCTGCAAATGAAATTTGAACTGCCAGAATGGAGGACATTTTCATTGCCCTATGTGTGAAAGAAGCATTATTAGAAGGACAGACATGGAGGGACTCCTGAAGGCTCGCCAAGGTGCCCCAACATCCTCAGCTGCTGCTCAATGCGAGCCAGACCCTAGTCCATCAGACACACCTGCTACACCCTCTTCCCTGCCTCCACCATCCACCATTCCGCATGTCTCCTCCTCTGCAGGATTGACTGTTCCGCCTCCCCAACAAGATACAAACGCGCTTGCTGTTCCCTCGGCACAGTTAACTTCTGCCATCCCCTTCTCAGCAGATACACGTCCATTTTAAACCTGATTCAGCAACAACTGTAGCCTCCTCACCACTGGTGTCAAGTTCAGCTGACATGTCTTCAGTCCCTACTGCCCAGGAGACTAAAACTCCAACAATAACCCTTGACACACTGAAAATGTCAAATTGATGATTGATGGCCTTGTAGGGCACGACTGTTGTTGCTGTGCTGAATAAAGGGCAACTGACTGTTTGATCATTTTTTCATTTTATGTGTGGTTTTTTAATCAAGCACCAAATAATTTACATTGAAGAAAACAGGTAAGTTAATGCATTTTAAGAAAATAAACAGTTTTAACTATTCTTGCCCTTCACATATGCTGACATTGTTATATATTTAGGCATAGTAAAAAATTTGATTGGCCTATATGTCTTCTAAAGACCTTCAGGTGTATTATGTATAAGAGTTATATACAGTTATATACAGAAATCGCACACAATAAAATAATGTATTTAACATGATAAATATTGTACATAAAATATAAAAAGCAGAGTCTAATTATGTTTATATGCTGATATGGTTTTTTTTTAAGCACAATCTCCACGTGTGCTGAGATTGCTTGCATAGTTAAAATATATAGCCTCATCTCTTCAAAAGATCTTCAGGTTTACGACACATGAGCTTCTTGTGTCATGAAATACATTTTCCATATTAAATTCACTTGTTTGTACTAAACCACTGTTACACTCTTCAAAGGTCAATTATGTATGAAAAGTGTGTTTTTTGATAAAGACAGGAAGAGAGGCTTTAAGCTCCAACTGTCCAATCAACAAGCTTAATGTTTTTCTATGAACTGACGTCGCTAAGCTACATGGACGGAGTTTATGCCCTATTGACAGAATTAATGTTAATGCAGTAATGTTGATGACAGACGTATTGAATCGATATGTTGCTACACTGATATATATAGGCCTACCAATGTTACATGCTACGTAGACAGATTTGGCAAGATCAACATGTACGCCACATTTAAGAAATTAATGGATTGAATGTGACAATGTTGATTAATTAGGGGCCGGGCAGCCTAAGCTGCCTTCTTCTTCTTCTTCTTCTTCTTCCTCTTCCTCCTCCTCTTCCTCCTCCTCTTCCTCCTCCTCCTCCTCCTCCTTCTCCTCCTTTTCCTCCTCCTCCTCCTCCTCCTCCGGAAATCCTACTTCCCATGCACGAAAAATTACCAAACTTTGCACAAAGGTCCAGTCCCATGCCAGATTGCCTCAGCTCTAAAAACAGGCCAGTAGTCCTGATGGTGGCGCTACAGCAAGCCTCTTAAGTTCACAATTTTGAAAATTCATAACAAATCAACCATATGGGCTACAGATTTGCAACTTTCAGCAAAATGTATCCCCAATACTGAAGAAACTTTTGTACATTTAAACCTGCTGCAAATTATGAAGTTCATCACTGTTTTTTTTAAACTGTAAAACTTCTTAAACCTATCTTCTCCCACAATTTTTGCACAATTGACACCAAACTTACTACAGAGCATCTTCAGACTGTCCTACACAAACGATCCACACAGATTTTTGATTTATCAAAAATTGAGCCTACAGTGCATCAAAATGTTTGACTGTAAATGGTATTGTAAACGTATACTTGCAAATTCTTGCTAAATACATGTTCAATGTTCATTAAAAAAATGACAAAATTTTGAAGTCATGGTAGATGATGTTTGGAAAATATCAGAATTTTATTTCAAAAACTGAATTTTTTACAGCATTTTGAATTTCGCTCTCATGCGAACAATTGGAGTCAATGTAAAAATGGCATTTTTAGACATCAGTGTTTCACTTATGGAGCCAATAAATTATTGTTAAAAACAAATTACCAACATCTCCATGCTGTCTAGATGCAATTTGTGTATTTTTGGATTTTTATCTTAACTGAATTTTTGACAGCCGTTTGAAATCTGCCTTTACACACTAACAGCTGCTGTCTTAAACACAGGTGACTGTCTTAGTCAATTTGTGAAGCTACATATGATATTTCTGTTTGCCAATTAGCTCAGTGAGATAGAGGATGGTTCTTGGTGTTGAAGATTGTGAGTTCAAGCCTCAGCTCGTGCAACATTTCCATATGAGAAATATACCCAAACTTTTCATAAAGGTCCAGTCCCATGCCAGATGTCCTCAACTGGAAACACAAGAAAATAGTCCTGATGGTGGTGCTACAGCAAGCCTCTAAATTTCAAAACTTTGAAAATTCATAACAAATCAACCATATGTGCTACAGCTTTCGAACTTTCACTTTTAAAGTTGCTTTTCCATGGCATGGATGGCTACTGTCTGGCACCCTGATGCTTGGCTTAGTCCATTTGTGAAGCCACACATGAACTGTCACTTGCCAATTAGCTCAGTGAGATAGAAGACGGACCTCAGTCTCAGAAGTTGTGAGTATATGTATATATACATATATAATGTATATATATATATAAATATAAATATATATATGTATATATATATATATATATATATATATATATATATATATATATATATATATATATATATATATATAATGTGTATATATATATATATATACAGTCATGGAAAAAATTATTAGACCACCCTTGTTTTCTTCAATTTCTTGTTAATTTTAATGCCTGGCTCAACTAAAGGTACATTTGTTTGGACAATTATAATGATAACAACAAAAATAGCTCATGAGAGTTTAATTTAAGAACTAAGAACTATTCATTTTCCATGGTTTTCGTGATAATAACCAAAATTACTTAAATTCTTACATCAATAGCTATGGCATTGTACCGCCAAAAACACTACTTTTAAGCATTCCATGTTTTCTTTTCTGTTTGCTTTAAACACATGATTCACACAAGAGTTAATACTTGATTGCATAACCATTGTTTTTGATGACTGCAGCCATGCGTCTTGGCATGCTCTCCACCAGCTTCTGACATTGTTCTGCTGTCACAGCAGCCCATTCCCGTTGGACAAATTCATACAAATTTTCTTTGTTTTTGGGCTTGTGGTTCTCCATTTTGAGTTTGATGATTTTCCACAGGTTTTCAATTGGATTAAGATCTGGTGATTGAGCAGGCCAAGGCATGGTGCCATCCAGGCTTTAACTGACCTTGCCGTGTGGCAAGGGGCATTGTCTTGTTGGAAAATCCAGTCATTCGAGGCAGGAAAGAGTTTTCCAGCTGATGAAAGAAGACTGTTTTCAAGGGTAGTCCTGTACATGACCTGGTTCATTCGGCCTTCACACAATTGCATTTGCCCTGTTCCACTCAGACTGAAACAACCCCTGATCATGACTGATCCACCCCCATGTTTTACTGTAGGGGCAAGACAGTCTGGGTTGTAAGCTTCTCCAGGCTTCCTCCTAACCAGTAAGTTGGCTGGAGTGGGCATCAATTCAAAATTGGATTCATCACTGAAGAGAACCTTAGCCCAATCATCAACAGTCCAATCCTTGTGGTCTCGAGCAAAGAGTAACCGGGCCTTCCTCTGCCTTTCATTGATGAAGGGCTTCTTGCGTGCTCTGTGTGACTTCAAACCGACTTCAAACCAAGTCGGTTTCGAACTGTCCTTGCCGAACAAGTCACATTTCTCGACAGTGCCCACTCATTTTTAAGGTCCCTGGAGGTCTGACGACGATTCCTGACACAGGAACGGATGAGTGCACGGTCATCTCGTGGGGTAGAAAGACGTTTCCTGCCACGGCCAGGTAGCAATTTGGTAGTGCCATGTTCAGCTTGTTTTTTTTTGTTGTAATGAACGGCTGTCTTGGAGATCTTCAGTTTTTTCGCTACCTGTCTCTCACTCATGCCAATTTCCAGCAGTGCCAAGATGGCTGCCTTTGTGGCTTCACATAATTCTTTTGTTTTAGGCATTATGTGAGAGCTGACAACTTCTGAGTTGTGCTACGGCTTGAATGTAAGCAGGAAACCACTCTAGGCCTTTGCATGTGCAGTGCTGCTTGTGACATGAAATGGCCTCTTATATACCCTGGGAATCAATTAAGCTTAAGAATGTCAAATGGGCCATAAAGTATTATGTGACCAGCTGCATTTTTTGTTGTGTTCATTGTATTATACGTTTAGTGGTACCAGATATTAGAATGAACAAGAAATTGAAGACAACAAGGGTGGTCTAATAATTTTTTCCATGACTGTATATATATATATATATATATATATATATATATATATATATATATATATATATACACACACATATATATATATATCCATATATATATATATATATATATATATATATATATATATCCATATATATATATATATATATCTATATCTATATATATAGATATATACACATATATATATAATCTCATGTGTGGAAGCATACACAGCCGGGATTACGCACTGGGAGAGAGCAGTCAAAGAACATCTAACTTAAGTAGCTGGCCCAAATACACGTGCATGACGTAATATTGATGACCATTTTAGCACGTTCATCTGTCCAATGGATCGTGTCATGCTGCAAAACATCTGCAACTGTACAGTGGCAGAGGCGTGTCAGTGCATGGTTGCCAACACGACTCCGCCATGTGCGATACAGAGAGCAGAGGAGAATTGTAAACGCCCAACCATGTACAGAAATGACACACCCACACAAATTTCATTAGTTTTAAATATGAAGAATTGTAAAATGTTACTTCGATGAGGCTGTCAGTCAGTCAGTGAGAGATCACAGCCTGAAATTGGCATTTCATCCTCACTTTCTTATCTTATTTATATTCATTTATACACTGACACCTCACAGGTGTGTCATATCAAGATGCTGATTAGACAGCATGATTATTGCACAGGTGTGCCTTAGGCTGGCCACAATAAAAGGCCACTCTAAAATGTTCAGTTTTATCACACAGCACAATGCCACAGGTGTCGCAAGTTTTGAGGGAGCGTGCAATTGGCATGCTGATTGCAGGAATGTCCACCAGAGCTGTTGCTCGTGAATTGAATTTTCATTTCTCGACCATAAGCCATCTCCAAAGGCGTTTCAGACAATTTGGCAGTACATCCAACGAGCCTCACAACCGCAGACCACGTGTAACCACACCAGCCCAGGACCTCCACATCCAGCATGTTCGCCGGACAGCTGCTGCAACAATCGGTTTGCATAACCAAAGAATTTCTGTACAAACTGTCAGAGACCGTCTCAGGGAAGCTTATCTGCATGGCGTCTGGCACGTTGGAGAGGTGTTCTCTTCACGGGTGAATCCCGGTTTTCACTGTTCAGGGCAGATGGCAGACAGCATGCGGGGCGTTGTGGGGTCATGGTATGGGCAGGCTTATGTTATGGACAACAAACACAGGTGCATTTTATTGATGGCATTTTGAAGGCACAGAGATACCGTCAGTGGCGGCTCCTGCCAAATTTCTCAGGGGGGGCAATTGTGATGATGGCTGAGCTGACCTGTTCAATGGGTATATTTGAATTAATTTGGCAATGACTGAACAAGCCATTGTGGTCATCAACAGACTAATTTTCAACAGTTTGCCCACACAAATACCTTTGAATGTAGTGGAAAGTGGAAATTAATTTTGTGTTCTGATTAAAGAAATAAATGCAGGCATACCCTACAACTTAATACAATGCACATCACATAGTATCACTGCTCTTTGACCTGACCTGAACATTTTTTGTTGTTTTTCAGTTTCAGTTATATATTAGGGGGACATTTTGGGCATGGGGGGGGGGGGGGGGGGGGGGGGGCATGTTCCCCTCAATGTATATGGTGACTACAGCCCGGTCAGCATGTATAATTAGGCTACAGTTGTCTGGGTATGCAAAGGTGAAGTGGCTGGTTTTGTCATACAAAGTTTGATGGAGTGTCAACTGGACAATATGGAGATATTTGCATCTTGAAAGCCGGACTACAAATGTGGATAGACAGGGAGAAACACACGCAAGCCTAAGACACGGTAAGATATGATATTCCTCACTATATGAAGTGACTGATAACAAGATCTGTATAATGGGTTGTAAAGAAATTCGTCAGTTTTCATTTTGTAGACAGTGATCTGTATGTATAGCGTGATGGGATGACAGCACGCATATCACATGAAAGCGCAGGGGCAGAGCTTTCATGTGATATGCGTAGCATTTCTGTGTGAGCTTGCGTTGGCGAGTAATATGTGTGCAAAGCTGTATGACAGCTCTGTTATACATCATTTTAGTTTAACTTTGGCAGCATCATGATTTGGGGCTGCATGAGTGCTGCTGCCACCACTATACTTGACTGTAAGCAAGGGACAGTTGTCTTGGTGCTCTTTCAGCATGTGTGGCACATTGGTGAAGAGCACCAAGACAACTGTCCCATGCTTACAGTCAAGTATAAACGGTTGACGATGTGTTTTTTAAACATTTTGAGTGATAAAATACAACACATCTTCTTTGTAATGTCCATGATGTCTCGACATTACGACTTAAAGGCTCATGAACACACAATGAAGTAAGTACGACTTCCCAACATGGGAAATCGGACCATCCGAGGAGCACATGAATGATACTTGGTGGTTTACTAATGACGAAAACATGTTGGGGCAAGCCCTCCCGGAACCCATAGAGTTGCATTGGAGTGCCTGCATTTAGAAAAAGAAGCATTTTACATGGAAGTCTATGAGAGTGAGTCGGGACGATTTCCAGCCAGGCTGAACCCAAAGGGCCAGAACGTGACTTCACACTGCATCTGATTGGATATTCAGAGGCAGGATGAGCTGTTTCAAGTGAAAATTATCAGAATAACTAATATATTGTGTGTATATATGACAATAATGATGGTGATAATCATACATTTATGATCATCTTTCTTTTCTTTTGTGGCTCGAGGAGGGGCGGCGCCCTAACGCCCTCTATTGGCCAGCCGCCACTGGATACCGTGACGAGATCCTGAGGCCCATTGTTGTGCCATTCATCCACGACCATCACCTCATGTTGCAGCATGATAATGCATGGCCACATGTTGCAAAGATCTGTACACAGTTCCTGGAATCTGAAAACATCCCAGTTCTTGCATGGCCAGCATACTCACTGTACAATAGGGCTGTAGTCAACCAAAGAAAATCTTGGTCGACTAAAGTCTCACATAATCTTCAACTAATCGATTAGTCGTGGGGGGAAAAAAAATCTGCACGTTATTTTTACTTCTGCGGTGGTGTGTCTGTGTCACTCTGCAGTTACACCTCCAAAACACTAGTCGGCGGTGGAGGACTGCGTTAAGTGCTGTAAAGTTTATTTCAAATCAAACTTTATTTATATAGTTAATTCAAAACACACATTAAACATGGCTTAATAGAGACAATTTCAAACACGAGTACGCAAATTTGCTTCACTATAAATCGCAGAACTGACAGACAAACACTTGTCTTTATCTGGACATATTTCCCCCACCAATACAACATGCTAACGTTATTAGCACAAGTCTATGGCGTTTTAGATTGTATAAATTAGCCTAGCGACTAGCGATCTTTTCCTCTTCTCATATAAAGCCAGGGACAACAGCAGCATGTAACAAAGGTAATGGCACACAATTTGGCTCCATTACAACTCACAACATTCACCGACAAAACAACTGTCTTATACTAATCACGTTTTCCAAGCAAATACAACATGCTAATGTTATTAGCGCCAGCCTATGGCATTTAACATTGTATACATTAGCCTAGCGACGAGCGAATATTTCCTCTGCTCATATGAAGACAGGATAAATCCCTAAGTATAAATCCCTGAAGGATAGATCACACACAACTTAAAATGCTGTTCTAGTGGAGGCTTAACTGTCTTCACAATTTATTGTTTCTTATCTGTGAAATACAAGTAAATACAAGCTTCTTTCCACTGAGGGGAATGGTATCAGCTTACAGAAACAGACAGGTCTGCATCACCGCAACGCTGAGCGTGAGGGTGGGTGAGTCCAGCTTTCTGTCAACAAACACAGGTAACTTAGCCGCAGGAAATAATAGATTAATTCTGGAAAGCTGTTGATGCAGCACTTTTCTCCTTATGAAAGTAACACAACAATTATTCGACTAATGAGAATTTGGTCGGATGAGTGCATAGCAACCAAATAATCGACTAGTCGACCAGGTGACTACAGCCCTACTGGACAAGTCACCCATTGAGCATGTTTGGGATGCTCTGGATCGGCGTATACGACAGCGTGTTCCAGTTCCTGCCAATATCCAGCAACTTCACATAGCCATTGAAGTAGAGTGGACCAACATTCCACAGGCCACAATCAACAACCCGATCAACTCTATGCAAAGGAGATGTGCTGCACTGCGTGAGGCAAATGGTTGTCACACCAGATACTGACTGGTTTTCTGACCCCCCCAGAGCCCTCCAATAAAGCGAAACTGCACATTTCAGAGTGGCCTTTTATTGTGGCCAGCCTAAGGCACACCTGTGCAATATTTATGCTGTCTAATCAGCATCTTGATAGGCCACACCTGTGAGGTGGGATGGATTATCTCAGCAAAGGAGAAGTGCTCACTAACACAGATTTAGACAGATTTGTGAACAATATTTGTGAGAAATGGTCTTTTGTGTATATAGAAAATGTTTTAGATCTTTGAGTTCAGCTCATGAAAAATGGGAGCAAAAACAAAAGCGTTTATATTTTTGTTCAGTATATATTGTTTTTGGTTGGGGGTTTTTTCAAGTGAAATTTTTGATAAGAGACTAAGAGTCCATTTTATTGTTTTGGTTGTTTGATTGTTTTTTTTTCCTACTACACTTTTTGTTAATAGGGACTGAGAGTCTATTCTTTGTACTTATAAGGGTCTTTATTTATTTATTTTGGTATTTTTACATGTTATTTTGGATATTTAAATTTTCTTTTTTTGCATTCCTAAATATTCTTGTTAAATAAATGTTTATTTCTTTTTAAAAGGGTGTACTTGCATCATCATGCCTTTATTATCATTATATAAGTTTAAAAATGGTATAAAAAAAATGCAAAATTACAACAATAATAAAAATGGTCTTAAAAGCATAATATTACTTAATATTATCGCTTATTGCAATAATTTCAGACGCAATTAATCGGCCAGCAAAATTTGTTATCATGACAAGCCTACCAATCACTTTCTGTGGCCTCAAAATAGCAACATGGTAACGATGCACCTAAGCACACAGCAAGTAAATGGGATGGGCACAAGTACATTTACACACATACACAACGGCTTACGCAATGACAGTTACGCTGCGCTGTGTGCCACTTTGTGTTGGGTTTTAGATCGTGCCCAGAGTCACCATTGAGTCGTTTTCTACAACAGAACACTGACAATTTCAGGGCTCCAGACTAACTTTTTCCACTAGCACCAGCGCTCCTTACTGAAAATTTTAGGAGCACCAGCACAAAATTTAGGAGCACTATCTATATCGACACAACATATTCATAATTTTGTCGAGATTAGCTGCATTACTGATAATTTAGCAATAAACACAGACAGCCCTGCAGGGTTCAACGCTAAGCTTTTTTTTCACTTGCCCGAAGTCAGTTTTTACTTGCCCTATAAAAATTGTTTAATTTAAGTGGCTATCAAATAACAAAGAGTGCAGTTATTTTTATGTTATGTAATCTTTATTCACACTGTATCGTTCTCTCTCTATAATTTTGCCCTACTTGAGCCATGCCCACCTCTATTTATATTTCACCCCTCTCTCCAGTTCTGCTGTATTAACACCGGGCCTCCATCTCTCTGCCCTGCTCTACTCTACTTCAACGCTACTTAGCTCTCTGTCTACTCTACCAGTAGACTACCACATCCACCTGCTGCACAAAACGCACAGAGCAGTGTTTCCCCTAGGATGGAGTTGTAGCAGCGGAGGTGAAGCACACACATGAAAAATAATTTTCACATGCGTGAAACTTTTTTGTATGCTTGCAAAGCACAGCCTGCTGGGATGTTTCTATGTATACTGGCACCAGAAGGGCTCTTTAGGACTAAGTACATATGTAATGGTTATAAAAGTTAAAATGCTGTTAAAATGCTGTTAAAACACAAAAAATATACTCGTGAACATGCTAAAAACAGTAAGCAAAAGAATGCTTTAATTCATGAGAGTACATGGTTAAAAACAAAACATTATTCATCAAAGGTAAAAACTGATAAAGGGTGAAATTCATAGTGATCTGCTTATTAAGTGATCTGTTATCTACTACTCTGGTCTTCCAGACAAATGAGTATAGAGTGATAAGTTAAAAAAGGATAATATGTGTTTAAAACATAAGTGATTCCTGGTGCTATTTTGGTTACTATTACTATTCTGATTACTATTTTATATTGTTGCCACAGTGATTCCTTTTCTTCAAGTTTATTTCTATGAAAGTTGTTTCTCTATCAGTGATCATGGTTTGATTGCTTGCGTCTGAGCTAAATTGTAGAGGGGAAGACGTTGCTTTCGTTCGTCCATTACAACACTGGACGTGACTGAAGCAACATCTTGTCTGTGTTTTTTTCTTGTATTATCCCCCTTTACAGGTAAGAAAAGTGATTATAATATGTTTTGTGATGCATTTATGTTTGGTGTTTGTTAGAAGATAAGTAGGAGGTGAAACACTGGTCTCTGCAGTAACTTTGAGAGCTAATAAGTTCAGTACACGTGAATGCTACACTCTCCGTAGTTTTCTTGCTAGCTGCACCGTGGCGCGAGCAGCGTTGTCTGGTTTCCCTGCTGGCTGCGCCGTGGCGCGAGCAGCGTTGTTTCAGAGGTGCATTTCTGATGTTTCTGTGCAGTGTTGGACATTTAATGAGGATATATTTGATAAGAAAACGTATTTCCATGCTGTTATATCTGTGTTTATGGAAAAAATAGTGACATTAATAACTTTCATTTGACAAGATATTAGTTTGGTTATGACATGGCTGATGGAAAGTTATTTTCATTTATATTTGAATTGAAGCAGATGTAAGATGTCAGTTCATATTCAATACAAGACTATAATTTGTCTATTTAAAGGTAGTTTGTCAATTTTGACTCAAGCCATTGTAAAGACATGTTGTGTTACAGTGCTTTATATTGCTAACATTGCCAACTGTGTTGTTTTGATATAACAGTTGCTGTAACAAAAATGGTGCTTTATTTTGAAAAATCCATTACAACACTGGACGTGACTGAAGCAACATCTTGTCTGTGTTTTTTTCTTGTATTATCCCCCTTTACAGGGGTGTAACACATACAGTACATTTGCGCACAGTAATGAGTAGGTGAAATGTCTGTCTCGCTTACATATGAGGTGTCTCAAGATTTCGGAAAATACAATTTTATTGAACATAATAAAAGTAAAAAGTCACTTGACATGCTGCTGTTTTGTGCTATGACCTATTTAAGTGCTTGAAGTTATTTACGTGACAACGCCTGAACGCAACGCAACACAAGCTCAGCACCGAGTGCAGTGCTGCGCTGCTGTGCGAGCAGCGTGTTTGTCTGTGCGTAACAGCAGTCTGTTATTTACACACTGTCCATAACAATGACTTTGTCAGCTGACAAACTGCACCGGGCTCGGGTCAGGTTTAGTCAGGAAAATCCGTCCCGAGCCGCTCTAGCGTGCTCACCTGTGTGTGTGGCGGAACTCCGCCGTGCGTGATACAGAGAGCAGAGGAGAACTGTTAACGCGTGACCATGTAGAGACATAAATGACACGATGACATAACACCATAAATAGTATATTGTTATGTTATTATATGAAGCGTCCGTCGCGCGAAATAATAGGCTATCAATGGGGGGCTGTGGCCAGGACATTGCTGACTCGTCCTCTGAACTATCGGAAGTTTGGGAAACTGGCACAGGACCGACAGGAGTTTCTGGATAATATTTTCTTGTGAAAAACGAATCTATAGTTCGTTTCACAGCGTCACTTTAAGGTCAAACGACACAGCACTTTCTACTCGACACTGGCTCTGTGACCCCTCTCTGTCTAACCCCGCGTACAGTACACACGTAGGTACTAAAACTGCTGCACGTTGCTATGGTTACTGGCGCCCCCCCCACTTCGCAGTGCGCATCCAGTCCATAGATCCAGACAAACATGACAGGCACACACACACACACAGAGACACTTGCTTCCGCTCCTCCATGAAATGCAATTATATAAAGAAGAAAAAAGGGGAGAGGGGTGGATTTGTAAGTCGCGCTGGTGCTCCTATTTAAAAACTATGTCGCACGGCCTCCAAAAAAGGTCGCAAAATGCGACCAATTAGGCGCAGTCTGGAGCCCTGAATTTTAACTTTCAACCGTAAAATGTTCTGCAAAGAGCTGTTTTTGAATAGCCAATCTTTTTAAAAAATTGTGAATGTTGAAAAAACATAAATGGGCCAATATACCAAACACAATAGATTTTCTTCAAATACTGATATCAGTTTTCTTTGACGTGCTGACGTGCTGACGTATTGCGGTAAGCAAGTTGTGTCATTTCCGGTGTTTCTGTGGCAGCGTCTCTGTACTCTCTGTGCTCTGGTGAATCCTACTAGCTTGCTTTCTGCTTTCTCACTTCAGTTGCTTAAAACGTCTACTCCAAGTCTTAACCCACACTAGTTCTGTTTAAGCACTCATAGCTCTCCTCCTTTCTACGACTTTCTCGCTAATCTCTTAGCTGTTGTTTGCACGTTACTAGCCTTGGTAGCTACATTAGCTTTACTGCTAGCGATGGCTTCTCCCTCTGCTCTCTCTTGCCCGGTGTGCCACATGTTCAGTTAAGCCTCTGCCTCCTTTAGTGACAGTGGTAATTGTAACAAGTGTAGCTTATTTGCTGTGTTGGAGGCGAGGCTTAGTGAATTAGAAGCACGGCTCCGCACCATGGAAAATCACTCTGCAGCTGCGGTAGTTAGCCAGTCCCCTGTAGCCGGTGCGGAGCCACATAGCGTAGCCTTAGCTCCTGCTAGCGGTCCTCCGGTAACTCCCGTTCAGCCGGGTCGTTGGATAAGTGTGCGCCAGAAGCGTAGCTCCAAGCCGAAGCCCACGGCTCATCACCAGCCTGTTCACGTCTCCAACCGCCTCTCCCCACTCAGCGACACACCCACTGACGATAAAACTCTGGTTATTGGCAGCTCTATTTTGCGGAACGTGAAGTTAGCAACACCAGCGGCCATAGTCAAATGTATCCCTGGGGCCAGAGCGGGCGACATCGAATCAAATTTAAAACTGCTGGCTAAAGATAAACGTAGATTCAGTAAGATTGTTATTCACGTCGGCGGCAATGACACCCGGTTACGCCAATCGGAGGTCACTAAAATTAATGTTGCCTCGGTGTGAATATGCAAAAACGATGTCGGACTCCGTAGTTTTCTCTGGACCCCTCCCTAATCTGACCTCTGATGACATGTTTAGCCGCATGTCATCATTTAATCGCTGGCTGTCCAGGTGGTGTCCAGCAAACGATGTGGGTTTCGTTAATAATTGGCAAACTTTCTGGGGAAAACCTGGTCTCATTAGGAGAGACGGCATTCATCCCACTTTGGATGGAGCTGCTCTCATTTCTAGGAACCTGGAAAATTTTATTAGCAAATTAAATCCCTGACAACCCAGAGTTGAGACCAGGACAGAGAGCTGCAGTCCTATACGCCTCTCTGAGCTTCTAGTTCACTTACCCAGCCATAGTTTCCATAGTTTTATACCAACGGTGTCTGTCCCCCGACCACCTAAATTATTTAAATCTAAAATTAAACAAAGAGGAGTTGTGCAAAACAACCTCATAAAAATTAAAACCTCTTCTGTAACAGAAAGACAAAACAGGAGAATTAAATGTGGACTGTTAAATATCAGGTCTCTTTCGTCTAAAGCAGTGTTAGTAAGCGAATTAATATCAGATAATCATATTGATTTACTCAGTCTGACTGAAACCTGGCTGTGTCAAGATGAATATGTTAGTCTAAATGAATCCACTCCTCCCAGTCATAATAATACCCACATTCCTCGAGGCAGCGGCCGAGGAGGGGGAGTTGCAGCCATTTTTAACTCTAGTCTGTTAATCAGCCCTAAACCTGAACTAGATTATAATTATTTTGAAAGCCTTGTTCTTAGTCTTTTACATCCGACCTGGAAAACCTCGCAGCCACTTTTATTTGTTATAGTGTACCGTGCTCCTGGCCCGTATTCTGAATTTATATCTGAATTCTCAGAGTTTTTATCCAGTCTAGTTCTAAAATCAGATGAAGTTATTATTGTAGGCGACTTTAACATTCATGTCGACGTTGATAATGACTCCCTGGCTACCGCGTTTATCACATTATTAGACTCCATTGGCTTCAGTCAGGGTGTTCATGAGCCCACTCACTGTTTTAACCATACCCTCGATCTAGTTCTGACGTATGGAATTGAAATTGATAACCTAACAGTCTTTCCACAGAATCCCTCGCTATCGGATCATTATTTGATTACTTTTGATTTCTTTTTACTCGATTACACGCCACTTAGCAACAGTTACTATACCAGATGTTTATCAGATAGTGCTGTCGCAAAATTTAAGGAAATGATTACTCCATCGTTAAATTCAATCCCAAGTCCTTTAGTAACAGAGGTTTCCCGTACCGACTTTAACCTCTCCCGAATTGATCAATTTGTTGATAGCGCCGTAAGCTCGCTGCAAACAACACTTGACTCTGTAGCTCCTCTTAAAAAGAAGTTAACAAAGCAAAGAAAGTTCGCTCCTTGGTATAACTCTGAAACCCGTAAATTAAAGCAAATATCGCGAAAGTTTGAAAGGAATTGGCGATTAACCAAACTGGAAGAATCTTGTGTAATCTGGGCAGACAGTCTCAAAACTTATAAGAGGGGCCTCCGCAATGCCAGACCAAACTATTACTCAGCTTTAATAGAAGAAAACAAAAATAACCCCAGGTTTCTTTTCAGCACTGTAGCCAGGCTGACTGAGAGTCAAAGCTCTATTGAGCCTTGTATTCCTTTAACCCTTAGCAGTAATGATTTTATGAGCTTCTTTAATGACAAAATCCTAGCTATTAGAGGCAAAATTCATGACCTCCTGTCCTCAGATAGTACCTATCTAACCTCAAACACAGCTGTAACACCTAATATTTATTTAGATTCCTTCTCCCCAATTTCTCTTCAAGAATTGACCGCAGTGATTTCTTCATCTAAATCATCAACGTGTCTCTTAGACCCCATCCCAACTAGGCTTCTCAAGCAGGTCTTACCTTTAGTTAACACCCATATATTAGATATGATCAATATATCCTTATTAACAGGCTATGTACCACAGTCTTTTAAGGTAGCTGTAATTAAACCTCTACTAAAAAAGCCCACCCTGGATCCAGAGGTGTTAGCCAACTATAGACCAATATCTAATCTTCCCTTCATGTCAAAGATCCTTGAGAAAGTAGTCGCAGACCAGCTGTGTGATTTTCTCCAGGATAATAATTTATTTGAGGAATTACAGTCAGGATTTAGAGCGCATCATAGCACTGAGACAGCACTAGTTAAAATTACAAATGACCTTCTGATTGCTTCAGACAAAGGACTCGTCTCTGTACTTGTTTCATTAGATCTTAGTGCAGCGTTTGACACTGTTGACCATGAAATTCTGCTACAGAGACTGGAACACTTAATTGGCCTAAAAGGTTCTGCGCTAAACTGGTTTAAATCTTATTTATCTGATCATTTTCAATTTGTTCACGTTCATAATGAATCATCCGTACGTACTAAAGTTTGTTTTGGAGTTCCGCAAGGTTCTGTGCTTGGACCAATCCTATTTATTCTATATATGCTTCCTTTCGGTAACATCATTAGAAATCACTCTATAAATTTCCATTGTTATGCGGATGATACACAGTTGTATTTATCGATGAAGCCAGAAGAAAGGGATCAATTAACTAAACTTCATAATTGTCTTAAAGACATAAAAACCTGGATGAGCACCAATTTCCTGATGTTAAATTCAAACAAAACTGAAGTTATTGTTCTTGGCCCCAAACAACTCAGAGACTCTTTATCTGATGACATAGTTTCTCTCGATGGCATTGCTCTGGCCTCTACCACTACCGTAAGAAACCTCGAGGTAACATTTGATCAAGATCTGTCTTTCAATTCTCATTTAAAACAAATCTCACGGACTGCATTTTTTCATCTGCGTAATATTGCAAAAATTAGGCCTATCTTGACCCAAAGAGATGCAGAAAAATTGGTCCACGCTTTTGTTACCTCGAGGCTGGATTACTGTAACTCTCTACTATCAGGTAGCTCTAGTAAATCATTAAAAACTCTTCAGCTAATTCAGAATGCAGCAGCAAGTGTACTAACAGGAACTAAGAAACGAGATCATATTTCTCCTGTTTTAGCTTCTCTGCACTGGCTCCCTGTAAAATCCAGAATTGAATTTAAAATCCTACTGTTAACTTATAAAGCTCTAAATGGTCAAGCTCCGTCATATCTTAGAGAGCTCATAGTGCCATATTATCCCACCAGAACTCTGCGCTCTGAGAACGCAGGGTTACTCGTGGTCCCTAAAGTCTCCAAAAGTAGATCAGGAGCCAGAGCCTTCAGCTATCAGGCTCCTCTCCTGTGGAATCATCTTCCTGCTACGGTCCGGGAGGCAGACACCGTCTCCACATTTAAGGCTAGACTTAAGACTTTCCTCTTTGATAAAGCTTATAGTTAGGGCTGGCTCGGGCTTGCCTTGTACCAGCCCCTAGTTAGGCTGACTTAGGCCTAGTCTACCGGAGGACCACCTATAATGCACCGGGCACCTTCTCTCTCTCTCGCTCTCGCTCTCTCTCTCTCTCTCTCTATCTCTATCTCGTATCCTATTACTGTATCTTTTTTACTCGGCCATTCTGGATGTCACTAACTCGGTTTCTTCTCCGGAGCCTTTGTGCTCCACTGTCTCTCAGGTTAACTCGTATTGCACCGGTGCCTGGATAGTGTGACGTGTGTGGTTGTGCTGCTGCCGTGGTCCTGCCAGATGCCGCCTGCTGCTGCTGCTGCCATCATTAATCATTAGTCATACATACATGTATACTGCCTGATACTAATATATACTTTCAACATATTGTACCACAGTAGTCAGAACTATAACGACAGTATTATTACTTTCATGAATGTTGTTGTAAGCTACTGTCATTACCGAGGATGTCATACAGATTACTGTATTGTGTCATACAGATTACTGTTAATTTGTTATGCTTATCTGTTCTGTACGACATCTACTGCACGTCTGTCCGTACTGGAAGAGGGATCCCTCCTCAGTTGCTCTTCCTGAGGTTTCTACCATTTTTTTTCCCCGGTAAAGGGGTTTTTTTGGGGAGTTTTTCCTTATCCGCTGTGAGGGTCTAAAGGACAGAGGGATGTCGTATGCTGTAAAGCCCTGTGAGGCAAATTGTATTTGTGATATTGGGCTTTATAAATAAAATTGATTGATTGATTGATTGATTGATAAGCTTAACAATCTCGCATCAGTTAAGCAGCAACCATAATGTCCACGAAAGCCAACCAGCTCTAGCCTGAGTGTCAGAATGAAGCTCCCAGAACCTTCAGTCTGACATCGCCTCCATTGAAAGCGATTTACAAGGGGGAGGGAATTTGATTTTTCCCTAACCAATCAGTAGAGATCAACGACTCACCAAGAATCTGACATCATTAGTATCCGGGGGTGCTGAAAACAAGCGAGCATTGCCCGTTTGAAATGTCTCCGTCGTCGTGCACACCCAGCTGCATCGCCGTTAAATCCAGTTTAGCAGCTTCCTTAATTTGGTCCGAGTAGTGGCGAAATACCTTGATTGCATCGTTAATGTGGTCTGTAGGATCTGCAGCAGTCGCCATTAGCGTGGCGCAGATTGGCTAATTGTTAGACCCACCCCCAACCCCGGCGTTCATTGGTCCGTCCATCGCTTGGACGAGATAAATCGCAAATTCACTGCAGTATGCCAGACCAGAGATGCAAGCCTACTCATAAAAGCCCAATATCACAAATCACAATTTGCCTCACAGGACTTTATAGCATACGCCATCCCTCTGTCCTTTGGACCCTCACAGCGGATAAGGAAAAACTCCCCAAAAAAAACCCATTAAACGATCTGTAAAGAAATTTAATAACTATTGCAATGTATTGACAGTGAGATAATGGTGCAAATATTAGCAAGCTATTCATTGTGGCCAAATGACCCCCACTGATAAAAATTTTCAAAATCATCCACCTTTTCCCCAATAATTGCAAGAATACATTTTTACAAAGTCCAAGGTTTTCCTCTGTCAGCAGGGGCTCAGTTCTTTATTTGCACTCTTAACTTATGAAAGTTTTCTTTTGTGGATCCACTAAACTGTGAATGGCACATTCTACAGCAAAGACAGTCCATAGTGCAGTTTGACAATAACTTTGTGAAGTCATGCCAGTTAGCCAGACACTGTTTTCCCTTGGCCTTGAACGCTGTGCTGGGCCACTACTGTATCTGCACACACTCCTACATTGAGTTTTCTCGAATTATCTGTGCTCCATTGCTCAGCCTTTCCCTCTTGCATCTAACCTCTCCACCCTCTCCTCTATGTTTTCTACCTCTCTTTGCCTATCTGATCCACCCTGAGTGATTCTGTATACATCAGCTCAGGGAGATGCCCTCCCCATCTACCACTCTGCTTCTCATTCTCTTACCTTTCAAGAAATGAATGACTTTGCCCCACTTCCCTGCATCAAATGGGTGGAGCTTTTCGAGGCCCATGAAGGTGATGTTGTAGTCTGGGTGGTACACAATGGGCAGACATGTTGGAGGGATGCTGACGTACAAGTCAGTGTGGTAAGACCTGGAAAAAGTTTTTAAAAAGGTGTTCAATACAGCGCTGCTGCATTACATGTACAGTGATTACCCCAATGGCTTAATGAGCATTCTTAGAACTGTAACTGTTTGTGCTCACCTCCCTTTCCCATTATCTTCTCTGTGAGACATGTTTGTTGGGCATAGTTACTTTCATCTGTGGGGAAAATAAAGATAACCAAAAGAATATTAAGTTCATTCACCTGTGGGTCTGACTGCTGTAAATATGTACAGTAACTCAGAACATTAATAAGTCTTGTTGTAAATTAGATTACTTAAAATGCCTTCATTTACCAAAGAGTGGAAAATATATTGGCCAAGTGAGAATGTGGGACTATAGACAGGTTTCTTGTGTACAAACAATACTAGGTGCGCGCGCATCTAGGGGGCAAAAGACAACTTCGGAGTGAAATGATATCAATGTAGATGCCGTATTGTTCGTCAGTTCTCGCTGACTCAGTTGCAGTAAAATGTCATTTCATATAAAAATCTCTTCGTCTTTGATTGCATCACAAATCAGAAAAACACTTGCTTAAATGTCCATGAATTCCACTCAACTTACCAGGTTGTGATGGTTGTTTTGGATGTCTACAATATCAGGAGTATGGTGGTAATGTCAGTGAACGCCAACAAAGTCAAAGTAAAAATGTTTACGACAAGGCTATTTTACGGCCTGCCAACATTTAGAAGAAAAAACCCTGCCAATGTCACTGTAAATATGCGTTACACTACACGTCTGATAGCTCATTAGCTAGGTCTGGGACAGAGATGGCTCAGACCAATTATGTCAACAGCCTAAGCAGCTCAGACTGCACCGATTACCTCAACAAACTGGTCCTCAGAAATGGTGAGAAATTATCAGACCCATATAATATTCCCAGTGAGGAATGGATTTCAGATATGTCCAAATGGCCAGCTATCATATGGCCCGACATATACAGTCAGGGATCAAAATTAGCAGTCGCCAGTCGCCAGAGGCTAGTGAAAAAAAAACTACTGTTATTGTTGTTTCTCCCGCCAGGCTCGGCTCCTTTCAAAGACTCCTTGCGAAGCACTCCTTGGTTTTTTCGGACCTAACTGTATTGCAGAGTTTTGCACAGCGGTGTCCGGATCTTTGCTCTCAAACCACAAAAAAATGTGATGGCACAACAGTCTCCTTCAGTACATTATTCTATGCTTTCTTTTGATTTTCACATTGGCTAGTCATCCTGTTTAATTTGTCTTCTGATGAAACAAGTTGTAGGAAGCCTCTGCAAGTAATTGGTTGCTGGCAGACACTCTGTGCTGCAATAAAATGGTTAATCAGCAGTGCCGTGCACTGTAGAGCCAATGCGCTGCTGGTTCTGCCGGCCTGAATAGAGTATAATGTAAACTGTTGTGTACAGCATTTAAGGACTGAGCTGAGTAGTGATGCGCGGGTCAACCCGTAACCTGCGGGACCCGCGGGACCCGCAAATGGACCTGTGGGTCGGGCTCGTCGGGATCGTCTGTAAATGATATTTTGAAATTATTGGCTATTACTGTCATGGCATCCGAAGGTACTGATGCGTTGAGCAGGTGACAGTCCGCAGTCGTTTTCAAAACACACTGGTGGCCGGGCCTTCGCCCGTGGGGTCCTGCCAGGCCCAGCCCGAACCGGCTACATGGGCTTCATAAGTAACGAACCCGCAGAGGGATCCAGAAGGGTTCGGTGCTATGTGGATTGGGCAGCAGACCAAGGCAGGGGCCTTGGCGGTCCAATCCTCGGCTACAGAAGTTGGCTCTTGGGACATGGAATGTCACCTCTCTGGCGGGGAAGGAGCCGGAGCTTGTGGAAGAGGTTGAGCGCTACCGGCTAGATATAGTCGGCCTCACCTCGACACATAGTTCCGGCTCTGGAACCCAAGTCCTTGAGAGGGTTGGACTCTCTCCTTCGCTGGAGTTGCACCGGGTGAGAGGCGGAGGGCCGGGATGGGCTTTCTGATAGCCCCCAGACTCTCTGCCTGTACGTTGGGGTTTACCCCGGTAGACGAAAGGGTTGCTTCCCGGAGCCTTCGGGTCGGGGAACGGGTCCTCACTGTTGTCTGCGCTTATGCACCGAACAACAGTTCAGAGTACCCGCCCTTTTTGGAGTCCCTGGGACGGGTGCTGGACAGTGCCCCAACCGGGGACTCCATTGGGGGACTTCAACGCTCACGTGGGCAGTGACAGCAGGACCTGGAGGGGCGTGATTGGGAGGAACGGCCTGCCCGATCTGAACCCGAGTGGTGTTCAGTTATTGGACTTCTGCGCGGGTCGCAGTGTGGCCATAACTAACACCATGTTCAAGCATAAGGATATACATCGGTGCACGTGGCACCAGAACAGCCTAGGTCGCAGATCAATGATTGACTTTGTAGTCGTATCATTTGACCTGCGGCCATATGTTCTGGACACTCGGGTGAAGAGAGGAGCAGAGCTGTCAACTGATCACCGCCTGGTGGTGAGTTGGATCAGATGGCGGGGGAAGACGCCGCGCAGACCTGGCAGGCCCAAACGAACAGTGAGGGTCTGCTGGGAACGCCTGGCGGAAGAACCTGTTCAGATGATCTTCAATTCCCACCTCCGGGAGAGCTTCGACCGCGTCCCGAGGGCAGAGGGGGACATTGAGTCCGAATGGGCCTTGTTCCGCTCTGCCATTGTCGAGGCGGTGGTTGTGAGCTGCGGCTGCAAGGCTGCTGGGGCCAGTCGCGGCGGTAATCCCCTGAACCCGCTGGTGGACACCAGAGGTGAGGGGAGCCATCAGTCTGAAGAAGGAGGCCTACAGGGCGTGGTTGGCCTGTGGGTCTCCGGAAGCAGCTGATGGGTACCGGCGGGCCAAGCGGAGCGCAGCGGCGGCCGTGTGGAGGCAAAAACTCGGGTGTGGGAGGAGTTCGGTGAGGCCATGGAGTAGGGCTGTCACTTTTTCAAAAACTCAAGTTCGAACGAATTTGAAATGACCCGTAATTCGTTCGGATATATTCGAATTACAACAACAACAGATACGCAGCACTTCTATTTTTGCCGGACGCCGGAGCACAACGCCGGTTAATTTTCAAAATAAGATACACAGTGTTCACGGCGGATCATATTTCCCTGCACTACACCTTGAAAACTACATAATGGGCAGAGGCAGGCCTGAAGTCAACAGGTCAGAGGTTTTCAGATGTCATTTCACCCCGCTGACACCGTGGACGAGGAGATGTCCATCATGGCAGTGCACCGAGATGTCTTCCGGCGGAGCTGCACCGCTCCGCACAGCAAACGCAGCCGGTGGGTATTGACGGACGGAATGCGTGTCCGTTGCGGTCCATCTCGGTGCACTGCCATGATGGATATCTCCTCGTCCACGGTGTCAACAGGGTGAAATGACGTCTGAAAACCTCTGACCTGTTGACTTTAGGCCTGCCTCTGCCCATTATGTAGCTTTCAAGGTGTAGTGCAGGGAAATGCATTTCTCTGCACGACTTCCTGCCCCGCACGATCTGCTCTGTGCTGAATTGCTGCGTTGTGCTCCGGCGTCCGGCAAAAATAGAAGTGCTGCGTATCTGTTGCGGAGGCCTCCGGACTGCCGGAGCTGAGACAGAGCCGGAACGCAGCACTGCCGGAGCCGGTGGAAACACACACATTGACTAGAATTGAATCTAATCGGCTCCGTTGCCGTGCCGGAGCGGAGACACAACCAACACGCATCTGGTGGAAATTGGGGGTTACAAAGTCGACAAACAGCCTTATCTTTGTTCGTAACTTTGCCATCCACGGCGTAGAACCCACAATACTTCCACACGCTGCTTCTCAGATGTTTTGGTGTCGTGATTGTCCGCTCAGGATGGCTTTGCTCGCTATTGTCCTCCATTTTCAGTGCAAAACAACACATTAACATTAGCTTAGTTTAGTGATAGGTCAATAGGGCATGCAATAGGTCAAGATGATAGTGAATTCTTTGAGCGCCCTCTGTTGGATCACACGGTGAACTACATCAAACGGTCTGATGCGCCTATAGAGACTGCAGCTTGCATTTCGAACAGGTAATTACAGCTCGAATATGAACTTTTCACCCCTCCATCGAACGAATGTTCGAAATTCGAATAAAAAGTGACAGTCCTACCATGGAGGAAGACTATTGATCGACTATCGGCCTCAGGGGGGGAAGGCAGTAGGCAGCAGGCAGCATTGCTCACATTGTTTACAGTGGGGGTGGGGAGCTGCTGACGTCAACTGGGGACATTTTTTTTGGGCGGTGGAAGGAATACTTTGAGGAGCTCCTCAATCCCACCAACACGCATTCCAGTGAGGAAACACAGACAGGGGTCTTGGGGGCAAGTCGTCCAATTTCTGGGGCAGAAGTTGCCGAGGTAGTGAAACAACTCCGAGGCTGCGGAGCCCTGGGGGTGGATGAAATTCGCCCTGGTTATCTCAAGGCTCTGGATGTTGTAGGGCTGTCCTGGCTGACACGCCTCTGCAACATTGCGTGGACATCCGGGGCAGTGCCTCTCGAGTGGCAGACCGGGGTGGTGGTCCCCATTTTCAAAAAGGGGGACCAGAGGGTGTGTTCCAACTACAGGGGGATCACACTCCTCAGCCTACCCGGAAAGGTCTACTCCAGGGTGCTGGAGAAGAGGGTTCGGTTGATAGTTGAACCTCAGATTGAGGAGGAGCAATGTGGTTTTCGTCCCGGACGCGGAACCGTGGACCAGCTCTTCACCCTCGCCAGGGTCCTGGAGGGGGCATGGGAGTTTGCCCAACCAGTCCACATGTGTTTTGTGGATTTGGAGAAGGCTTACGACCGTGTCCCCAGGGGCATCCTGTGGGGGGTGCACCAGGAGTATGGGGTTGGTGGCCCCTTGCTAAGGGCCATCCAGTCCCTGTACCGAAGGAGCATGAGTCTGGTTCACGTGGCCGGCAGTAAGTCGGACCTGTTCCCGGTGAGGGTTGGACTCCGCCAAGGCCACCCTTTGTCACCGGTTCTGTTCATAACTTTTATGGACAGAATTTCAAGGCGCAGCCGAGTGGTGGAGGGTGTCAGGTTCAGTGACGGGAGGATCTCGTCCCTGCTTTTTTGCGGATGACGTGGTCCTCCTAGCTCCATCGAACAGTGCCCTCCAGCTTTTGCTGGGACGGTTCGCAGCTGAGTGTGAAGCGGCTGGGATGAGAATCAGCACCTCCAAGTCTGAGGCCATGGTCCTCAGCCGGAAAAGGGTGGAGTCAATAAGTAATTTATTCCATTGAAATATCATTGATGTATTACAGAAAAGTGATTTATCTTTTTATAAATGACAAAAGGCACATCTGCCTCATTTTCACTGTGGTATCCTGATACTACTCAGAACCGTGATGTTTTCATTGGTATCGTACAGTAGGTCCCAATTTTGGTACCGTGACAACACTAATCTGGAGGGGGTTCATCTGCAAAAACGAATGAAAAACTAAGCAACAATATTCGGTATTCGGTACTCGGTATTCGGCCAAGCGTTTAATATTATTCAGCTTCGGCCCCAAATTTTCATTTCGGTGCATCCCTAGAAAATATACCAAAAATGCTATTTATGATTTTTGGCTAGTGAAAAAAAAATTCTGGCCAGTAGATTTTTAATGCTTACTAGCCACTTGGCTAGTAAGCCGAAAAGTTAAGTTTGAACCCTGTATACGGTTATCTGATAGAAAGGCCCAGTGTGTACACAAAGGACAATTTGCGTGCATTTAAATCTTTAGACGCATATAATTATGTACTTTGTGGTCATGTGCAAAACTTAAAGTTTTATGACACGGGTGCAGGGTTTTGCACTTTGAGGGCAGGTGTCCTACCCAGCCAGAGACAGGGACTAAAGACAAAACCTTATGATTCCTGGGTATACGTGCACAGGGATCTTCGGTACATCCTAACTGCTAACTGCACATGCATGGCTGGGTAAGTCTCACACAGCAGATATTGTGAACTCATGATTTCACTTACTTTTGCTAATAGATTTATCCATCGCACCAGTCTCGCTTCTTGTTGCAGTCATGCTGCAGCCATCAAGTGCCAAGTTAAACTGTCAGGGTGCAGACGCAGGAGGAGGTCGCCTGCACGTCCCTACCAAATCATTGGAAGGACATGTCCCAGAAAAAGGTTGAGCCACAAAAGCTGAAAAACATAAACTTCAGCCGACCAAAGCAACACCTGACAGAGTTGCCTCAAGTCCATCACACACCAACACCCCAAAATACAACCAGGTAGCCTACATGAGAGTGAAATGGTGCGTAATGCGCTGATACTCTGTGAACTATTATGCACAACCGTCCGCAAAGGACTGAAGCTTCAGGGGAGTGACATGTAGGCTATTATTAGGTATTATTATTAGATTATTTATTAGTATTATTTACCTAATAATACACCAATAATTTTACAAATTTTTCTGCAGAGCTAAATTAAATATAATATTTACGTATCAAGCATTTTAATAAAATCATAAGTGTTATTTTAAAATTACGTCCTCTCATGTGATAATCCTTACATCTATACATTTCCCCCTTCACACAGCAATTACAATGGAAGATCTCCAGGCTCTCAAAAACATATGTCCAGACGCTGCGTTGTTTACATCAATCAACACAGCAGCAGACTCAGACACAGACACAGCATCAGAATCTGGATCAGAACTACCTGAGCCCCTGACAGCTATGTATGACCAATCGGCTAGGGACCTGTCGCCAGCCGACCTTCAGGAGAAGTGCAAAACCAGCTATGGAAGAATGAGAGGGCAATGCAAAATTAACAGACTGGAACATCTACAGGATGTGACTAAAGAGCAGGCTAAGTGTACAACATGGGAACTCCACAGAGTGGGACGTGTAACAGGCAGTACCTTTCACAGGGTTGTTAAGTGCAAAGACACCCCAGTTGAAAGTGTTGTGAAACAGATCATGCAGTATGCAGCCACAGATCTCACTGTTCCAGCTTGTCATGTGAGGAAGGCAAATGGAAGATACTGCACATAAACATTATGAAACAGAAATGAAGAAAATACACATGGCCTTTAATGTAAAAGCAGTGGTTCTAACAGTGAGAGCAGATGAGCCATACCTGGCTGCTTCTCCTGATAGGATATTCTCCTGTGACTGCTGTGGAACAGGCCTGTTAGAGATAAATTGTCCATACAAGTACAGGGAGGGACAAGAGGGGTCAGAGTCTGGTGCATCCTTTTACCTTGATGGAAACTATGATTTGCGACCCACCCACCCATATTACTCACAGATTCAGTTACAAATGTATGTTTTTCAAATGGACGTATGTGATTTCATGGTGTGGACGAAGACAAGCAGCATCATTTGCCGGCTACGGAGAGATGAGGCCTTTCTACAAGAAACTCTTCCCAAGGCTAAATCATTCTTCATGGACCACCTCCTCCCAGAACTTGTCTGCCACTGCAAAGACACTGATCTGGCTGAAGAGATCAAATGTCTGTACTGCAAAAAGCCAAGCTTTGGCAAAATGATGAAGTGCACAGACTGCTGCCAACACTTTCACGATGCATGTGTTAACATTACCAGATACTCCAAAAAATAGAAATGTGGAGGCAAATAGATACATCAAACGATGATGAATACTGGATGCTGGACAACAGCACGTGGGGAAAAACTGATGTAATGAGCAAAGATGAATAGGTAGCCTACACCTGACAAAATCTAACTGACTTCATTATTGTTACTGTTAACAATAATGAAGTCAGTTACAGTGAGTGCAGGTACACCTCTGTGTTCCTATCTCTGTGATGATCCCAAATACAAATATATGTGTCTACATTAATGTGAGGATGACAGAAGGATTGAAAACAGTTATTTTGAGGTTTAAACTCATTATTATGCAGATTCAGTGATGTCACATATTCTGATGGCTGTGCATCTAGCTCTTTACAGTTGAACTTTGAAATGAAAATACATCTGTCCAAATACTGAGGCAATAACAGAGCACCTGTGTCGATGTTTACTCATTTATTAAACGGTGCATACATTATCACACAAAACGTTGTTATAATAAAAGTAATTTACAACATCTACCTTAAGGCTATCTACTTTCCATTGCCAGATAACGTGTTACTATGTCTGGGATGGTTGTTATGGTCACGAGCGGTTTCTTAACAAACAGCAGTTACTCCTGGATCACAGACAGAGCGACGGCAATCAAACTTTAGGGAGAAATTATCCATAGAATAATAGACGGTGCAGAGTATCTTTGAAGTTTATGCCTTTGGATCAATGCGTACGCCGTTAAAGTAAATACTCTTCTTCTCTACTGTTGATGGCCACACACACGCAGATAATGTGCAACATCGCCCCCTGCGGTCACAGATTTCGGTGCAACACCTGTTTGTGCAGTTAACAGCACAACAACTTCTCATCATTTTCTTTGGCTGGTGACTCCGCTTGTAAACAATGAGAAATGTCCCCTGCTTACTGCCCTCATGCTGCGCGCGCATATCTGCGATGACGTTGCACAGAAACCCGTCTATAAAATACATGAATAAAAACAGTATTTCTCGCGCATGCGTATTGACGTGTACATTTTCACAGACGCAACGGCACAAAGCAGCCGTCAAACGTTTGTGTTCATTCGGCCCTGCTTATTCTAGCGTTGAAGTTAAAACGTTTCCACGTTTAGTGCATGAATTATCAATCAGTCCACAGTTACTAGCAGCAGCCGCTGTGACTCACCTGCCACTGGATGTGGAATAACGCTGATCGCCGAACAGCTGATGGAAATAGTTACTGGGAATGGTCACTGTTAGTTATCCCGACAGGATTTAGCTTGGATTACTTGTCAACTGCCAGCTAACAGCCTCTCCTGGCGGCGTGCCTTTGACAGTATGCTAAATCCGTCCTGCTCATGAGTTCATTGTTTTCTAGTATGGTGAGGGCGAGGAAGGCATGACCCGCCCTGCTCTGCTCGACTCATCCTCTGATTGGCTTACCTTTATATTATCTTCCCAACGCTGATCAATCCCACTCCTCTTGTCAAAATCTAACCAATCCAACCAACGAAGGCAACAACTACTGGCCAATCAGAGAGGGTGTAGGGCGGGTCATTCCTTCGCCATCCTAGGAAAAGAAAGTTTGCGTCCTGCTCATACATGCGTCATACATACGAGCTCCGTCACTTACGTTGTCAGTACACACGTAGATTTAAAGCAGAGGGGACATGAACTCCAATAAGCTATCACTTTCTTTCTTTGACACTTTTGTCCTGTTCTAAAGTATATTGATCATGATATACCAGACATTAGACAAAAGGCGCTGTCTTGTCGCTGTGTTGCAACAGGCTGATATAAGGTCTAGGTTAGGGACTGTTGTTCATTACTTGTCAGAGGAGGGTGACTGGGGTGTGACTTTTTTTTGTTTAATTATTATTTTGATCCTTCCCAAAGCTACACATATTTCCCCCTGAGCCTCCATGAGTGACTGGTGGAAAATGCATGACCCTCCCTCCACCATAAATTAGTTAGATTTTTACCTAACCTTAAAACTCACCTAAAAAAAGAAAAAAAAAAAGTGTGTCATGCACGCTGGTTAGTTTGTGCAAATGAGCAAAAGATTTATTTTTGGCCAAATTTTTGAATGAGATGTAGAATAAAGTGATTTTGATGAAATATCACTATTTTAAGCTCAGATTTTGTTGTGTTTTATTCTGATGTATTCAAGGACTGTCACATATTTGATAGTCCAGTGATAACTAATTTTACAGTTTCTGGCTAATGATGTAATTATATAATCAGATGTAGTCAGTTTAGGGATGGGTCCTAAAATGTTAGCTTTTTTGGGGGGTCTGAAATAAGGTCTGTGGTTAACACAAGCTGAAGAGACTTTCACATTTTGTTCTACAACATAAAATACATTGTTATGGTGGTGGCATTAAACCATTCGACCGCAGTGTATTTCATTTATCCACCTTATTTTCAAACACCGAAGTAAATAGTGATCAACTTCCATGTTTTTGTACGTGACTTCCAGTCAGCCACTTTCCCTCATGCTTTCCCTTACCGGAGCTAACGGTGCAAGCTAATTTTTTTCAATTGTTTATGTTAGTCAATCAGTTAGTTTGTTAGTTAGTTAGTCTGTGTATTTTATATAGATAACTGTGCCCACGTTTACATTTTCCGGTAGGCTAATTGCCGGTAAAAATAAGCCCCTCTAAACGCGAATAAATCGCACGTCAATCAAAAACTATGAACCAAAAAAGCACAATCTAACCCGAGTGAGACAAACTGCTTGATCCCCGTCTCCAGTGTACCAGCAGAGAACCTGCAGAACCGAATCAGCAAAAAAACCCACCGCGCTACACAGCCTCTCTACCTGAGCAGCTGAAGCTGCAGCTCGCACCCTCGACACACAGACACACAGACGGTGCTTCTGCATGCCAGTCAAACGTGTGCGCAACTGTGAGAAATAAATATGTGAGGTGTACGCTGCTTTTCCATCTTTTTTTCCCTTTTCTTTGTTTCTTTCTGTCAGCAACATACACTCCTAACACAGGACGGGTTGTTTTTATTGACTGAGTTGATTATTAAGCCATAGTGATGCACGGATCGGCTGTGATAGCACCCGAATCAGCATATATGCATCAACCATCCAGCTGTTACAACATGATTGAGCTAGCAAAGCAGTTTTGTGTTGCTATGTGTGGTATTTATTCAGTTTTGGGAAATCATGATGTCTAGAAAGCATCAGTGGCTGCAGCTGACAGGGACAGCTAACACTAGCAGCAAAGCTAACATCTGGACGTCATCTGTTAAAAGCCTCCCGTTGTCGGATACGACATAAAACTACTCCAGTTAGCTCAATCATGATATATATACATGTATAGCTAAACTCCACAAGGTAAACAACAAGGCGATTCCCATTTACACAGTGGTTAAGAGTGCTAGACTGGAAGTGTCGCACAAAAAAACGGAAGCTGGCTGCGTTCTGTTTTGCCTCTGTGTTTCTGTGAAAAATAAGGTGGATAGCCTAACGTTACCGTTTTACTCCTGGCAATTGCATTTAAACTTTAATAATGATAAAGTGGTGTTCTTTTGTGAGATTATCTTGCTGAACAAAGCATGTATGTATCATAACCATTTTTTTGCTACAGAGCTACAATAATTTAACTTAAGTGGAGCGGGATGCTCTTAAGGAGCTCTCTGAGAACAAACAAATTGTAATTAAAAGAGCTGATAAAGGGGGAGCTGTTCCGCAATATGTTAATGAAGCCAATCGCCAGCAAGATAGCAATTTCTACCTGTCATTAACTAACAACCCCATTGACAATTTTACAGTTGAGTTAAGGGATCTGCTTTTGAAAGCTAAAAATGATCATCTTATTACAGAACAGGAATTAAAATTTCTCTTTCAACCTAACTCTCGTATGGCATCCTTTTACATGCTACCTAAGATTCATTAGAGCCTTACAGATCCACCTGGCAGGCCAGTTATCTCTGGTAATGAGACTCTCACTGAACCCATCTCTAAATATGCTGATTTTTTTATTGAACCTTTGCTC